>CM042165.1:6813068-6841924 GCA_023376005.1 Doryteuthis pealeii
TCTCATTAAAATCTTGTTCCACTTTTTACACATGGGACAATTATGAACTTCCTAAAAAGCAAATAATCTTTCCGTTTAATCTATAAGTGAATAACAATTTTATTGTTTCTTTGTCAACTTAGAAGAAATTTTAACTTTAAGAAATAAAAAATAAACATATACGCTACAGTTTTGCCAACTGTAACGAAGTATATGGCATTTCTTTTTTTTTTTTTTTTCTTTAAGAGCATTTTTCTTTTTCTTTCTTTGTTTTTAAGAGCATTTTCCCTGATAATAACTTCTTATATCAGTTACTCACTGTCATTTATCTACAATAAAAATGATTATCTTGTTTTACATATGTAATTAGATATTTTTAATAGAAATAAGTGTTTTGTAAATTCATTTTATGTCTCTTAGATAATTATTTAAAATAGAATTGGAGACATTTTGATATTTTTTAATTTTTTTTAATAAATTTAAATTTGACACTTGTTTTCTACTTGGCCAAATTGATATTTATCTAAATTAGAATAAGTTGACAGTTTGTCGGTTGGTTGGTTGGTTGGTTGGTTGGTTGGTTGGATTTTACAGTCTGTCAACCCTTGGCTTATTTTATGCTGAAGACGTTTTATTTTATTCATTCTTGATGAGTATTCAATTAAAAAAAAAATCTCATTTATTTTTTAAACACATTTTTTGTTTCTAGTTAACCCATAGATGAGACCCTTACAGGTATTATCCCACACTGGGTCAGAGTTGACCTGGGAGTACTGGCAATGAAGGGGTACTCCACACTCCTCACAGCTGCAGAATTGAAACTTCACCATTAGATGCAGTTTAATGTTATACACAGGACACTAAATATAACTGGTGACATTTTAATATCTTTTCTTTTTATAAGTTCAAATTTGTCACTTTTTTTCTACTTGGGCAAATTGATATTTATCTAAATTAGAATAAGTTGAGGGATATATATATATATATATATTATTATTATTATTATTATTATTATTATTTATATTTTTGCTTGAAGGCAATTACAATGCATTGTAATTGCCTTCAAGCAAAAATATAAATGATAATATATACTTTATCAACAATGCTTCTAAAAAAACAAACATCCAAAAATCTATATATATATATATATATATATATATATATATATATATATATACTGTCATCCACATAGTCCTGTTTTAACATATCATGTCTCATCAGTGTGGCTACACATTCAGATTTGTTTCAGGCTGGGATCGAAACTTAATTGATTTGTCATCAGAGTTCTGCTCTGTCTACATGACCTACTTTGAAAAAGAGAATTTACAGATACAAACATATCTGGCCACTCAGAGCACTCAATCTGTTTTAGGAGAGCTATGCAATTTAGCATAGTTAGCGGACATCATATATATATATATATATATATATATATATACCAAACTTATTGGTAAATCCTCGCGGTGAGAAAAAAAACCAGCAAATAGTTTGATTGTAAAAATATACTACCAAACATCAACCGGGGAAAAAAAAATTTTTGTAAAAAAGAAAAGACCAAGATAATCATACCAACAAAAAATAATCTATTGGTACAATATTTTGGCCAAAAGAAAAAACAATTTATATGTATATATATATATATATATATTTTATATATATATTCATACAAACCTGCCAGGAGACTAAAGCTAATAAGTAAAAAGTGCTCAATACCTAAGTAGAGCAAATGATAAAGATAAATCTAATGAGTCAGACGAACCTACTAAAAGTTTCACTTAATGCTCTTCAGGGCTAAGATCTTAGCTTGATAAAATTTTCCTTAACTTCAACCAAGATACAGATTTAAAAAAAAAATGTACTTGACATTTTCTAGTCCTGCTTAGCGTAATGGTTATCACTGATGGAAATGGAATCAGCTACCTGAGTTCAAATCCTTCATGCTATTGCCCTTGGGAAATTCATGAATCCATCTGTTCTTCCCCCCAGATATGGGTAAATAGTAGGGCAAACTGGGTTGATGATGTTAATGAAATTGTTTTATTAAAAAGATCATAAAAAAAAAAAAAAAAAAAAGGACTGTATAATTTGGGAAAAAATTTAAGCTGCATCACTTTATATATCCAAGTCATTTAATAAATAAGGTGAATTTTGTCTAACAAGTTTCCAATCAGAAGCACTGTTTACAGTTTCACCTTTTTAAAGGAAATCAATAATTGTTCTGTCTTCATCAAATAGTTCCCCTTCTCCCCCTCCCCACATACATCTCTTCTCAATTCAACCCCAATTCCTGTCACTACAAGATTTTTCTTTATTAAACATTTGGATTTGAAATAAAGATACTTAATATAAGTCATTCAAATAATTATGTATCAACATTTAAGTAAAGTTTATTAAAAGATCACAAAATAGAAATTAGAATCTATTTTAACTTTGTAATTGTTGTAAGTGGCCTATTGATCAGTTTCAAATCACACCAGTTCTAAGTTGTTAATTTCCACTGTCAGATGGGCTTAGAAAATACTGAACTGCAGTCTTATGATCTTGAAATTAAACTGCAGTCTTATGACATTAAAACTGAACTGCAGTCTTATGACTGAACTGCAGTCTTGAAATTAAACTGCAGTCTTATGACATTAAAACTGAACTGCAGTCTTATGATCTTGAAATTAAACTGCAGTCTTATGACATTAAACTGAACTGCAGTCTTATGATCTTGAATTAAACTGCATCTTATGACATTAAAACTGAACTGCAGTCTTATGATCTTGAAATTAAACTGCAGTCTTATGACATTAAAACTGAACTGCAGTCTTATGATCTTGAAATTAAACTGCAGTCTTATGACATTAAAACTGAACTGCAGTCTTATGATCTTGAAATTAAACTGCAATCTTATGACATTAAAACTGAACTACAGTCTTATGATCTTGAAATTAAACTGCAGTCTTATGACATTAAACTGAACTGCAGTCTTATGATCTTGAAATTAAACTGCAATCTTATGACATTAAAACTGAACTGCAGTCTTATGATCTTGAAATTAAACTGCAATCTTATGACATTAAAACTGAACTGCAGTCTTATGATCTTGAAATTAAACTGCAATCTTATGACATTAAAACTGAACTGCAGTCTTATGATCTTGAAATTAAACTGCAATCTTATGACATTAAAACTGAACTTTAAACTGTAATGACATTAAAACTAACTGAACTGACATAAATCTTTACTTGTGTATGTATAACAAAGCCAAATAAAAACAAAACTAACCTGATTCACTTGGGATTTCTTAAGAAGGAATACTTGTCCTGAACTTGTTGAAGCAATTTCTTCATACGCTCGATAACCTTGATGAGTTACATCTCCACAATCTCCAGTCATCACAAAGACAACCTAAAACAAAAAATGACAAACATAAATATAGAACAAAGAATTTTTGAAATAATTGAAGATTTCTTTTCTGTAATTCCTGGAAAATAAGGAAATTATGTTTAGTGTTTAAACAGGAAACGAAAAAAAAATGAAGATGAATTTTACATGATATATTTTATTATTTTGCAATTTTATTTACTTGAGAACTGAGTTTCATGTCTGCATTATATCATCATTATCATCTTTTTTACTTTAAATATACACTCCTACATTTGGGGTGCTGGTATGTGTCATCAGTGATGTAGTATGCATGGGTCACAGGGAAGTTTCAGGTTTTTGAACATCATACTTCCCTCGCCAGGCTGACTCTATTAGAGATGATCAAACTCTGTGCTGACAGCATGGATTCCCATGACTCTCCTATTCCTACTGGTCATCACTCCCGGCAAGTCCTCAGCATGGCATCCAGTGTCTGCACAGAGCTGATGAATGTAAGGTTTTACTGGTTGGCCAACACTGGTGTTTCCATGTGTAGGTGTCCACAGGAGAACATTACTTATGAGTTCATCCTTGCTTCTCCAGCAGTGTCCGGCATGTCTTCTTTGTCTTACTTAGATGGTTTGTGTGATAAGAGTTAAGTGGTTGTCATACAGGTGCTTTTTTGTGGGTATTAATCCAACTACTCTTCCTACAGTTACGGGTAAATAGGGAGAATAGTTGGATTCATACCTTTCCCAAGGGTATTAGCATTATGTGAAATCAAAGTAGGTGACGTAGCCTATTGTCTGTATCATCCGGACATGAGAAAGTCTATCCCCTTTTTGCTAGCACTAGATTAGGTCGAGCAGTGTACCTACCATCAGCTCCCCACTTTTCTGCACAGATCCAACCTGTGCTACTTATATGCTAAGTTGGCAAGGACTGGTATTGAACCCTGAACCTTGTGGTTCCTTAGCAAATGCTAATAACTATTTAATAACTATGCTAACTCTGTGTAAAAAGAATTAAAGTTGGTGGAGTGGCCTATTGTCAGTATCAGCCCGACAGCGGGGGAGACTATCCTCTTTTCCTAGTGCTGTTGTATACCCTTTTCATTACTTACGTCTTCTAACATCTCTTCTAGCATCTGGACTTCTCTTGGAGACTTCGTGTCTGGTCTTCCATTGGGGATTTCTCTTTATCAGAAGCCCTGTGTCATTGGTAGTTTTTAGATAATAACACAAGACTTCAATTTAACTTAGATCATATTTATTTCGAAATCCCCACCAGACTACCTGCGCAGATTGAGTCGGCTGCGTGCATAACACGACTTACCACAGTCGTGGTCTTGGCCGATCTGACTAAAAATCTATTTCTAATCTAAACCAAAAGAGGGTCTCCTCCACCGATTCTCACGGTATCCACCGGAAAGGATCAGGATGAGGTCAAGCCTTGTCACTCATCCTTCAAGGCCGTGGGCTGCAACTTATAACAGCCATTTTGATTTTTACACTACTGTACATAAGTATTAAGAATCTAATAATTATGTAACAGTGCTAGACCAGGGAGATTGTTGGAGTTTTTTTTCAGGTGGAGCACATGTACCATCAGCTCATCACTTTACCACACTGATCCAAAAATTGGAAAGGGCTGGTATTGAACCTGGAACCTAGGCTTCCCACTACTCAATCTGTGCTATTCATTGGCTGAGTTGGTGGGGACCAGTATCAAACTGGGAACCTTGCAATTCCAAGGCAGGTGCTCTACCGACTGAGCTAAACCCCCCTCTCCCCCATTATGTAATCAGAGAGAATTGTTGGCTTAAGTAGACTAACAAGGAAACAGATTTGTTGAAAAACAAATATTTGTGGTGTAAAATACTTCTTTCTTTTTTTCTTTATCTTTCTTTGTTAGAATAGACATTTAGTGATGCAACAATTTTGCTGCTTTGTTAGTCTTAAATATCTGCTTTTTTTTTTTTATTGACTCACTCAGTTTTTGCAGTCGAGCAGGTAGTACTAGTGTTATTAGTATAAAAACAGATGTAGACTTAGAAGATGAAAAACAATTAAGAAAAAAAAACGATAAGAAAACAATTAAAAAGCAATAACTGGCAGAAGTAACTGGTAATAAGATAGTAAATGAAAAATAGAATAATCTTTATTTATATGTATGTGTATATATATATATATATATATATATATATATATATATATATATATATATATATCAAGTAGCAGATATTCTTAATATATACACATCTTAATTAGTTCTAGCTATATACTATCATGTATATATACTTGTATGTATATTTCTTATATGTACTATTATATATGCTTATCTATATTATAGCACTCACATTCACTCACACACACAAACACTCTCACATATATATTTATATATACGTTTAGATGAATGTGCAGACATTTCATGCCTGAAGAGTTTCCTTTTGATCTTTTCCAATTGTCTGGCCAGTTTTTTTTTTATGTCTGGGTGGAATTGGTGAATGAATCCACCGAAGGTTCTGTCACAAGTACTTTCTGCGCTTCTTAGTGCCATCGTCAGGTGTAGAGTTGCGTGATGTTCTCATTGTTCTTTTTAAACAGAGTAGTGGTAAGAGTAAGTAGAAATGTCTGTCGCATTCAACCAAACATGCATAAAGGAAAAAGTCTTGCAGAAAAAAGGCTGACTTTGGTATTAGATAATCCAACAAGGATTGACATGTCATAGGACAAACCAAATTAGTGCATTATTTGGAGGGTATTATTTGTCTCCAGACATTATTTGGGGGTGGACATTATTTTTCTCCAGATATTATTGGAGTGCAGTATTTGCTGTAGGACATTATTTGGAGTGCATTATTTGACTCTGGACATTTTTATATAGCATTATTTATCTCCGGGAATTATTTGGAGGGCATTATTTGTCACTGGACATCATTTGAAATGCATTATTTATCTCTGGACATTATTTGGGGGGATATTGCAGGGCACTATTTGATGGGCATTATCTATTTGTATAGTCATAATTTTTTATCAAAGAAAAATAAAGAAAATATGATATATTATCATATAAATATGTTATTATTTGGGACATTATTTTGAGGGCATTATTTGTTTCCGGACATTTTCAGGGCATTATTTGGAGGGCATTATTTGTCACCGGATCTTATTGGGGGCATTATTTTTGATGGCATTATTTGTCTCCAGACATTATTTGGGGTCATTAACTTACACTGAATATTATCTGTGACATTATTTTGAGGGCATTATTTTGAGGGTATTATATGAAGGGCATATTTCTCACCGGATCTTATTTGGGGAACATTATTTTGAGGTAATTCTCTCTGGACATTTTTCGTCACTGAACATTATTTTGAGGGCATTACATGAAGGGCATAATTTGTCACCGGATCTTATTGCGGGACATTATTTTGAGGGTATTATTTGTCTCTGGACATTATTTTGAGAGCATTATTTGTCACCGGATCTTATTGGGGGGGGGCATTATTTTGAGGGTATTATATTTTGTCACCAGATCATATTGGGGCAATATTTGTCGATGGACATTATTTTGAGGGCATTATTTTTCTCTGGACATTATTTTGAGGGCATTATTTGTCACCGGATCTTATTGCGGGACATTATTTTGAGAGCATAATATGGAGGGCATTACTTATTTGGGTAACATTATTTTGAGGTCATTATTTCTCTTTAGACATTTTTTGTCTCCGGGCATTATTTTGAGGGCATCATTTGTTTCCGGACATTATTTTGAGGGCATTATTTGTTTCCAGACATTATTTTGAGGGCATTATATTGTCTTATTGGGTGGACATTATTTTGAGGGCATTATTTGTTTCCGGACATTATTTTGAGGGCATTATGTGAAGGCCATTATTTATCACCGGACATTATTTTGAGGGCATTATTTGTTTCCGGACATTATTTTGAGGGCATTATATTGTCACCGGATCTTATTGGGGGGGGGACATTATTTGTCAACGGACATTATTTTGAGGGCATTATTTATCACCGGACATTATTTTGAGGGCATTATGTGGAGGCCATTATTTGCCCTCAAAATAATGTCCGTTGTCAAATAATGCCCTGAAAATAATGTCCCCCAATAAGATCCGGAGACAAATAATGCCCTCAAAATAATGTCCGTTGACAAATAATGCCCACCATATAATGCCCTCAAAATAATGTCCGGTGACAAATAATGACCTCAAAATAATGTCCGGAAACAAATAATGGCCTTCACAAAATGCCCTCAAAATAATGTCCGGAAACAAATAATGCCCTCAAAATAATGTCCGGTGACAAATAATGACCTCAAAATAATGTCCGGAAACAAATAATGGCCTTCACATAATGCCCTCAAAATAATGTCCGGAAACAAATAATGCCCTCAAAATAATGTCCACCCAATAAGATCCGGTGACAACGGACATTATTTTGAGGGCAAATAATGCCCTCAAAATAATGTCCTCCAATAAGATCCGTTGACAAATAATGCCCTCCATATATTGGAGAGCATTATTTGTCACCAGATCTTATTTGGGGAACATTATTTAGAGGCCATTATTTGTTTTCGGGCATTATTTAGTGTAAATTATTTGTCACCAAACATTTAGGTCATTATTTGGAGTGCATTATTTTTCACCGGACATTATTTGCCTCTAGGCATTTTTTATAGGGTATTATTTGTCTCAACATTATTTGGGGGATATTATTTGGAAGGCATTATATGTCTCTGGACAAAAATAATGCCTGATAATATCCAGAGACAAATTATTATGGTGGACATTATTTGGAGGGCATTATTTGTTTGCAGACATTATTTGAATAATATAATGTTATTCAGTATTAAACCAACAAGGATTGACAATAAAAACCAACCAACCAACCAACCATCAAAATGATTGCCTTCTTTACTCTCTCCTTATTTTTGTGATTCATAAACAAAATACTAAAGAGGTGAACAACAGGTGAATCTGATAAATATTTCTCATTATTCCTTTAGAGAAATTCTATCATTACAACATTTACCATTTTATTCTCTTTAGTTCTGCTTATTGCTAAATTGTCAGATTAAAGTTCACAGCACAGAATCAAACAGTCTTGCCATCTTTTTACTGGCGGAGGGGGGGGGGCAATAACAAAGTCCATCAAATATAAATTCAAAAACTTTTTTTTCTAAATTTAGGTCTCTAGTTAACAAATTAACATCATCTGAATTTTGTATGACATGAGATTAAAGTTTTGTCAGTGAATACTTACATTGCTCAAGTGGTTTTATATACAACATTAACTTTAAAGTAGTCGGCTATTTTTAGCATTTCCAGTGACAAATACCCGAGACTTGTGACTCTGATAAACTACTTTTCATGCCAAATGATTTTTTGATTTGATGTTTTTTGCATCTGTTTTCTTTTTGTCAATGATTTGTCAGTTATTCTTGTAAACAAATTGTAATATCAAAACAGAACTGCCTTTTTTTTTTTTCAAAGGTTAAAACTTCCAACTACCTCACACAGTATAACTGATTATTTCTATTAAAATCTCTGGTAATTTATGAGGAAGTGCGTCCCGATCTCCTGCCTCAGAAATTGCTACCTGGTGACTATTAAAATAACGTCCCCAGCTATGTCGGTGTTACTTGAAAGAAAACAACCAACTTAGGGCGTTAAATGTATTTTAGAGGGGGGGTCTCTTTTTTGGCGTAATTCTTGTTTATTTATTGTAAAGTAAGTAAAGTCATCGGGGCGGCCTAAAGTCGGTATCAGCCAGTCAGCGAGGGAGTCTATCCCCTTTTCAATAGTGCTAGACCAAGGAGATTGTTTTAGCGTCTGAGGTGGAGCACCACACCTACCATCAGCTCCTTACTTTACCGCACAGATCCCTGTGCTACTCATATGCTGAGTTGGCGAGGACCGGTATCAAACTAGGAACCTTTTGGTTTCTAGCCGAATGCTCTACCGACTGTGCTAACCCGGCCATTTATTGTAATTTGTCGTAATTCTTGTTCATTTATAGAAATTTGTCGTAATTCTTGTTTAGATATGAAGATGGATATATAGTTTTGAATAGACTGAGATAGATAGATAGATAAACAAACAAAATAATATAGATAGATATGAACAAATGGAGATAGATAGATAGATAGATAGATAGATATTTTCTACAAGTAAATGTATTTGTGGGGTGTCGCTTCTTTTTTGTCATAATTCTTGTTTATTTAAACTAAAAACAAGACATGAATAAAAGAAAATCTGAGACGACATAGCTGGGGACGTTATTTTAATAGTCACCGGGTAGCAATTTCTGAGGCAGGAGACCGGGACGCACTTCCTCATAAATTACAAAATCTCTAATAATTAATGGGAATGTCAGTGTGTCTCTAGGATAAGGAAAACTGAATTCAAACCAGTCCTGTTGATGGTGGAGTGGTTGGACAAATGCTTACTTGAACCTATAATATTTTCCAAAGGGTTAATATTATTAGTTACTTGAAACTTACAGTCATTTTGAAAGCACTGGTTCCTGCTAGATTACCAAAGTTAAGCAGCAATGAGCCTTTTCAATACTTAGATGGGTGACCATTTAAGCAACAGCAGGTACTGTAATAAACCTGATATCAAAATGACTTGAAGAGGGTTGATATGTCGTAAAACAAAATAACCACCCCAAAAAAAAAAGAAAAAAAGGAATAAAAAAGACTGACCAGTATCAAATAACCCAACAAGGGTTGGCATAAATAAAACCAACCAAGAAACCATCAAAAGAATTCCCTTCTTTACTGACTTTTTCCTCATTGCTGTGATTCATTATTAAGTAATAATGTTATTTAGTATTGAATAACCCAACAAGGATTGACATGTCATAAAATAGATCAATCAATCAAAAGGATTTTCAGTGTATCACTTTTTTTTTTCTTCAAATTTACCCCTAGAGGCTGTAGCCCAACACATTATACCACCTTGGAATCTGACAGGGTCTGTGAGCAAATAAAAAATATTTTGGAACAAATGCAGACCTGCAATTCTAAAATTTTGGATTCCCAAGTTTTAATTGTAGCAATTGTATTTGGCGATTTTTTAAATTTTTTTTATGTGATTTTTTTGTGACAACTTTTTTTGTATAATAAAAATTTTGATAACTTTGAAATAAATTTAGGGATAACTAGCTTAACTGACACCCAATTATATCAAATACATAAATTTGCTCTGTCACTGTATAAATGATTATATTGAATATCTATTTTCACTGTAATGAGGATTATATTAAAAACATGAATATCATATATGCACTTGTATAAATTGATTTTGTATATAGTTTAATCCAGACTCTGACCACTTGACTCTCTAAGCCAATGATAGCCCCATTCCAGATGAACCTGGAATAAAACTTTGTCAATCAAACACTTTGTTATTTTCCACCAAATTACCATTAATTTCAAAATCTACACTACACTACATTTCATTACAAAAATGATAGGCTATGCCTATTCATTATATAACACTAATGCGAGACATAAATTCTAATCCAACACTTCATTACAAAAATGATAGGCTATGCCTATTCATTATGTAACACTCATACTAGAGATAAATTCTAATCCAACACTTCATTACAAAAATGATAGGCTATGCCTATTCATTATGTAACACTAATACTAGACATAAATTCTAACTACACTTCATTACAAAAATGATAGGCTATGCCTATTCATTATGTAACATTAATACTAGACATAAATTCTAATCTAACACTTCATTACAAAAATGATAGGCTATGCCTATTCATTATGTAACACTAATACTAGACATAAACTCTAACTACACTTCATTACAAAAATGATAGGCTATGCCTATTCATTATGTAATACTAGTACTAGACATAAATTCTAATCCAACACTTCATTACAAAAATGATAGGCTATGCCTATTCATTATGTAACAATTTGGCAATTTGTCAGAAATGAAATGTAGAACATTATACATTCCAACTTTTGAGTAATAATTAAACAGCAGGCAACATAAACAAAATATGCGTTTTATTACCTACACTGGCTCCTTACATAAGTGTTTGGCAATTTGAGTGTCTCGTCCAGATTTTCCTGCCTTTTTCCTAAATAGATGTCATTTTTAAGTTGATTGAAAAAAAGGTAATATCAACAATAGGATGTAATGGAAGAGAGGTTGCTTTTCACATAGAACTAATACCCTTGGGAAAGGTATGTATCCAACTATTCTCCTTGCAGCTATGGGTAAATGGTAGGGTATACTGGGCTCTTTGACCTTGGTATGGCAACCAGTCTAGAAGGAGGAAAACTCAGAATTAAAACCTGTTAAAATCTGCTTAAGAAATTGACCTTGTGTTACATCCTACTCGTGTGGTGAGATTGGTAAATATTTAGAGAGAGAATGGAAATTGATATATTTAAAGTTGGAAATCAGTAAGGGACAATTGAGTGATTTTTATATGGGAAACATTTTGGTCTCTACAGAAGGATAAATAGATAGATAGATAGATAGATAGATAACAGGGAAGAAGGAGAATATAGTCTATATATAGAATGAAGATATATGTATTTGGATTTGGAGACTGATGAGGAACCATTGAGTGGTTTTATATGGAAAACGTTTTGGTCTCTGCAGGAAGTTAAATAGATTGATAGATAGATAAAAGGGAAAGAGGAGAATCTATTCTATATATAGAATAAAGATTTACATATTTGAATTTGGAGAACAAAAAAAAAAACAATAAGTAATTTTATATGGAGAACATTTTGGTTTCTCTAGAAGGATAGATAGATAGATAGATAGATAGATAGATAAAAAGGGAAGGAGCTGAATATACAATATTCTGAAAAAAAAGTTCCATTCATGAATTTTTTTCAGAATACAAAGCGTGTCAAAGAAGTCCCAAGTTTAAAGCTGTATTTACCAAGAGAGAAATGAAGAATGAATGGAACGTTATTTTTTTTTTCAGAATATAAAAAAAAGGTGTGTCATAAAGTTAAAAAAATCTTGATACTTTTTTGACACACTTTGTATTCTCAACATAGAATAAAGATTTACATATTTGAATTTGGAGACCACCAAAAAAACATCAAGTAATTTTATATGGAAAACATTTTGGTTTCTTCAGAAGGATAGATAGATAAAAGGAAGAAGAAGAATATATATATGTATAGAATGAAGATATATGTATTTGATTATGGAGACCAGTGAGGAACCATTGAGTGGTTTTATATGGAAAACATTTCAGTCTCTCCAGAAGGATAGATAGATAGATAGATAAAAGAGAAGAAGAAGAAGAATCTATTCTCTACATAGAATGAAGATTTCCATATTTGAAGTATGAAATTAATAAAAACCATTAAGTGATTTTATATAAAAAAACAAAACAATTTGGTTTCTATAAAAGAAAAAGATGAATGGATAGATGAATAGATAACACAAAGGAAAGGAAAGGAAGAAGAAGAAGAAGAAGAAGAAGAAGAAGAAAGTATAAAAGTCTTGGATTCCATTTGCGATTAAAAGACATTTGGTATTTTTGTTAATCTGACAACTTCATCTTCCGTTTCTGGTATTTCTTCTTTTTTTTTCTTTTTTCTTTTTCTTTTTTCTTTCATTTTGTTGGTTGATATTCAAAGAAGCATAACAAATGTTATTAAATCTCAATCAAACACACAGTGTGATATATTATTTTATCACACGCACAGATGCCAACTCTCTTTTGACATTAATGTTATATTGTTGTGAACATTTTCTGATTGCTAGGCGTTTATGTGGCTCCCCTCAAAAAATGACACCTACCCCCCCCCACACTTCCAACAAGGGAGGAATTCCCCCAACAGTATTTGGGGGTAAATAACCCCTAATTTAATCGGATTAAAATTGAAGGGAGATTGATATCAATTTTTAATTACAGATTGCAATGAAAACAGAATCTGTAATAAACTTAAAGGTAAGCATTTTTCTACTTTATTGTCACTTGAAGATACACATGGTATTGTGGAGCATGAATAAAATAATATAAAATAGTCCTTTGATCGACCTGGCCTCCTGCGGGTTCTTTAGGAGCATCTTGATGGTTCACTCTCAGCATTCATCTCCAATCCAGACTCCCCATGATCTGACGACATTTCAAGACTGTCTTGTTTGCCTGGCTTCTAATTAAAATAAACTTAAAGGTAAGTTTTATTCTACTTTCTTGTTACTTGTAGGGAAACTGTTCATGTTGCTATTGGCAACACTGTTGTATTGGTTGTGCCAACAATATATATACGTGATCTAAATATAAGGGTAATCCTAAAAGTAAGATCTCCAAAGTGCTAGAGACACAGGGAAACTGTTCATGTGGCAACACTGTTCTGTTTGTTGTGCATGTGCCAGCAACTACCACTCTCAGCCTTGGATTAATAGTAATTACTGATAGAGTTCTTAATTGGCACTACAGCCAAGTATGAAGTTTGTGCAGTTATTCAGTTTTTATAGCTAACAGGAAAACCTGATATGATATGTATCTAAGAAGTTGGTTTTTTTTTTTAATATTCCTTCTTTTTTCCCCTAATTAAAACATCCAGAAACATTAAACTGAACAGTTGATAAAAAGAAACAATAGAAGGATGGCAAAGTTGTGGTTTTGTTTTTTTTGGTTCATCATATTCTGTTGCTTTTTATCCCAATTCTCAAGGTGTTTTTTTTACATTTACTTAATTCTCTATAAACATCCTGAGTATTGTGATAAAAAGCAACAAAAATAAGATGAAAGAAAAATTAGCGAAAAGTCGATAAAGACATTGCTTCATTTAAAAAAATTGAACAAATTAATACTATGTTTGATACTGTAAGATTCAAGGTTGATAATTGAATAACATACAATTCCGACACGTTGTAAGACAAAACATTTTATATATATATAACAGCACATGGAAACGATAAGATACATAATGTACAGGAGAATAGTAAATACATATACAATATTTAGGTATAAACAAGATACCCAAATGTACGTAAAATATAAATGTTACAGACATGGAAGTAAAGGATAATCCATGCTGTATAAGGGACTTACAGTAATGTAAGGGGGGGGGGGGAAAAGCCCCACCGAGAAGGGGGTAGATAGATTCTAGCCCATAGCAGTTCTTGAGAAGATCCAGCTAAAGGAGAAGACGCGTTTTTGAATGAACGTGCTTAACTACCAGAGGTCCCCTGAGTGGGAACAAACAGCAACACAGCGAGAAGATAACTCTTCCGGCAAAAGGAAGATAATCCCCTGCAATACTATTCAAGGGTTGTATATTGTGGGGGTGCTAGGTAAACACCACACACCCATCAAAAATGGTAAATGCATTATAAATATAATCATGAAACATAACAGGAAACTAATTTTTTTGTTTCTTTCCTATTGTTCTAAATGTAGCATCATCACATGACGCCTGCGATACTGATGATGGCTGATTGTCTGGTAGAAGAGGGGAAAACGCAATGCGCTTTAAATATAGGACCTTCGGTTGTTTTATTCCCTTCATTCGAGTTACTGAGGGATGTGGAAATATGTTGAAATAGATAACAGATATGTGTGGAGAAAATTCTTTATTCTCGTAGGAACCAGTTCTTCTCGTATCTTTAAGTGGTTCATTCACCCTTCATCTACACTACAGCTTGTTTAACTCAGCCACCAGAAAGAAAGAAAGAATTGAAAAACCCAGCTTCTTTTATTAGGGTTCACAAAATACCAATCCCACTCCAAGAATGGGAATTGTTTCAAGCCATAGATGTGTACTTCTGTAGACTACACTACTTGGACTCTTACAAAACACCTGAAAAAAAAAAAAAGAAGCTAGATGGTAACTACACAAGAATGATCTTTTGAACAAATCCTGAAAGCAGTACACGACAAAACAGTGGCTGTATGGCCACTTACTACCCATCTTACAAGGTATCCAAGTAAGATGAGCAAGACATCCTGGAGAAGTAAGGGCGAATTCATAAGCAACATTCTCATGTGGACTCCTACACATGGACGCACCAGTGTTGGCCAACCAGCAAAAAAACTTACATCAGCTCTATTGTGCAGACACTGGATGCTACCTAGAGGACTTGCCAAGAGCGAAGGTAGATAATGATGGATAGTGAGGAGTCAAGGGAAATCTGTGCTATTTGCATGCCTTGATAATGATGACTTGTTAAGCACTAAATTATGTTAATTTTGTAACATCCCCTTTTTGAAATTCTCACTTTGTCTTCATTTTATCCTCCACACATTTTGCTCTAACTGTTAGTTGCTTTTTAGCAATGTTATCTTCTGCTTTCTTCTTAGAATTTACTAAGTTTTGCTTTCTCTCACACACATGTTAAATGGCTTACAGTAACTGTTGCTCTTAAGTAGTCACCCATCTAAATTCTGCACAGAACCATTGTTGCTCAACTTCAGTGATCTAGTAGAAACCAATGTTTTAAGCATGACATGATTATAAGTCTGTTATATAATCTTGGCCTGCTCACATAAAAAACAATTCTGACACCGAAGAAATAAAATGTGCCAAAATGTCAATATACAAAGTTAGAAATAACAGTGATTTATGAGTTTTTAGTATCTGCTGCTCTTAAGTAGTCGCCCATCTAAATTCTGCACAGAACTATTGTTGCTTAACTTCAGTGATCTAGTAGTAACCAGTGCTTTAAGTCTGTTATAATCTTGGCCTGCTCACATAAAAAAAACAATTCTGACACTGAAGAAGTAAAATGTGTCAAAATGTCTATATACAAAGTTAGAAATAACAGTGATTTATGAGTTTTTAATGTAATAAACAGACTCACAGAAATTTCCATTGACAAAATGAATGACCGAAAGTAAGATAGATACAGAGATGCTGAGAGGTACATGTCCTGTGTCCCTGATGCGCTAAAATCTAAAAGGATACAGTAAAAATCATTTCTATGCATCCTAATATTTTTCTTTTTTCTTTTTTCTTCCTTCACCATTTCAATAATTTCTTAGAAATGAATTACACAGGATAGGTTACCAGGTAGGAATTAGTCAGCTTTAGTTGGGACCCATGAATTTTCCCAGGGACTCGTTCAAGCAATATGTGCATCCAGGATGCTCTCAATCAGCATTACTGTAGATATATATAATATAGAGAGAGAGATGAGTAAGTGTATGGGAGGGTATGGGTAGGTATTTTACCCAACCCATTTGTCATGGGTAAGATGTGACACAAGGTCGCAAAGTATGGAGCATCCAGTCTATGGTCAAACTCGTTATTTAGTAGCAATGGATCTACGATAATAGTTTTGCTAACCATTATACAACAATGGGATACCTTGAAAGTAGAGGTAGTATATGTATATGTTAAACAACGACAAAAAACTTTACTAACATCGGATGAACTATACCTATTAAAAGAGTAATGAAAGCTCAGTTAATAAATTTATTACTAAGCCGTGACCTGCGTGCGACTTATACGCAAAGATTGTGGAACGTTACATCATCATTTTTTTTTTCAATTTTGCGCGCAGGTCACATGCAGGTAACGCGCAAATTGCACACAAATATTGAAAAAAATAACGTAAGCGTTCAACCGTTATTAAACAACCATAACAGAAAAATTACAGAAACATGCACAACCTATGTATATATATATGTGTATATGTATATATATATATATATGTATATCAATATATATATTGATCAAAGCCTGAAGAAGATACCAGAATATCTGAAACACGTGTTGCGTATGTGAAATAAAAAGAATAAAACATTTTTTCTGAGAACATAATACATTTTGCGGACCTTCTTCTTTTTTTATAAAATATTACATTTTCTCCCGTTGGAACCAGAACAACATTTATATATATATGTTAATAGATAGACTAGTAGAACCTGTGGATATACCACAGTATGATGAGTTAATTATTACGTTTGATATGTTTACTTAGGAGTTAATGCCAAATAGTTCAATATGTAATAAAAAGTATAATAATCTTTATTTAACTCTCTCTCACTGTTTTTTCTTTCTTTCCCTTTTTTCATCTTTTCAATATGTTCAATTGGAACAGATTAGCATTATTGCTTCTGCACGCTCACCCCCTTTCTATATCTTTACCCTACTCTTTCTTACCTATTATATTTTTTCTGTGTAGCATGTCCTTTTCTTCCCTTTGGATAGTCTCATATAGTATAATCTTATTAATGGAGATTGTTAAGAGCCTCGTCGCTGCTACTCCCTACCAATTACTGATCGACATCGTTGGCAGGACATTATGAAACAACTAAAGGATGGCCTTCGCTCCATTGATAAATGTGATCTCATAAATAAAGACAAAATATGGTGCATCTATTTTGGATTAATTCCTAAACTATCATGGCCCATGCAAATTATATGAGGTATCACTGACAAAGGTTGAAAAAATGGAGCGGCTTAATCAGTAATTATGTAAAGAAATGGTTAGGGGTACCTAATTCCTTAACAAATGTGGCACTATACAGTTCATCAACGAAGCTAAAACTTCCGATGGTGTCACTTGTTGAGAAATTCAAATTAGGTAAAGCGCGACTTTTCAAATGCTGCGTGACTCTCGCGACCCACTGGTAAAGAACGCCCAGCCTTCCGTAATAACTGGTCGAAAATGGAAGGCACAACAAGCTGTAGAAATCGCAGAATCATCCCTCAAGATGAAAGAAATAATTGGAACTGTGGCAAAGGGACGATCAGGGTTAGGTCTTCACCCACAGCGTTGGTGGTCGAAAGAATCCACGTCAAATAAAAGGATGATGATTTCGGAGGAAATCCACCAACTTGAGGAAATCAAGCGTATTGCTACAGCTATGGGACAAAGTAAACAGGGCGCATGGACCAGGTGGGAGAGTGCAAAAGAGAGGGTTGTAACATGAACGACATCAGACATATGGAGCCTAAAAAATTAAGTTTCCTGATAAAGGCAGTTTACGATATATTGCCAACACCAGTCAATCTTCACGTCTGGGGCTTAGCTACGTCAAACCTATGCAAAGCATGTGGGAAAAACTGCTAGCCTGAAACATAATTCTCACGGGATGCGAGTATGCTCTAAGAAGCTAACATGGAGACACAACGAAGTCCTCGAGATTGTTGCGGAGGCGTCAAAGATAGGTTGTGAGACTGCAAATAAATCTGATAATAACATCACAAAGCAATACATTTTGTTAAAGAAGGAAACACTTCGAAATTTTCGCGTAAAAATATGGCACGTGTCCTCTAATATTTGACGGCTCCGCGAGCTGGCGCATTGCATGCGACTTGGAACATCAGCTCGTTTCCAACTGAAATAACCGTAACGGCCCAGCGTCCTGATATTGTCATTTGGTCAGTTAATCAAAAGAAAGTTTCATCATTGAGTTGACAGTTCCATTTGAAGAAAATCTGGATTGGGCCCATCAGCGAAAGTTGGAAAAATACGAAGACCTACGTGAACAATGCGCCAGAAACGGATGGATCACAGATGTATTTCCCATTGAGTCGAAGTGTCGGGGGTTTATTGCCAACTCAACCTCGGGCATTTTTGTCTAAACTTGGACTTTCTCTACCAGACAAGAGGAAAATACCTAAATAAAAGATCCAGGAGAAAGCTCTAACCGCATCAGCGTGGATATGGCAGTCCTATTTTGTGACATCAAACCGACAAAGTCTGGTGGTATCGTGAGATACTGCTGGGGCGCTCTGGGTTTAGTGGTAATGATGCTTCGGACCCCGAAACCATGCCTGAACCCAGAATCATCATCTGATAAGGCTTTGTTGGTTGCAATGCTACTGTGTAAATAGCAGTCATTGTATGAAGATTATTAGTAGAACCTGTGGATAACCACAGTATGATGAGTTAATTATTACGTTTGATATGTTTTACTTAGAGTTAATGCCAAATAGTTCAATATGTAATAAAAAGTATAATAATCTTTATTTAACTCTCTCTCACTGTTTTTTCTTTCTTTTCCCTTTTTTCATCTTTTCAATTATGTTCAATTGGAACAGATTAGCATTATTGCTTCTGCACGCTCACCCCCTTTCTATATTTTTACCCTTACTCTCTTTCTTACCTATTATATTTTTTCTGTGTAGCATGTCCCTTTTTCTTCCCTTTGGATAGTCTCATATATATATAATCTTATATAATGGAGATTGGTGGGTTTTTCTGTCTGTAACCGAAACTATATTACTATGCAAGTCACAATTCCTTTAGTTATTTACATCATATTCTCTATGAATTTATTTTTATTTAAACCTCAATTATTAATAAAATTGTTTTACCATTACTATACACTGTTGACATATCTACATGCTAATAACATGCATTGTATTTATATATACAAACCAAAATAGAGGTTTACAGTATGAATGGAGAATGGCTAATTTGCATATTGATCTTAAAAAATTGATTTAATAAATATATGCTTAGTATTATTGATTTCTAATTGTTTGGTTTTTATCGTGTAATGTTGTGAGTAGTTAATTGAGCATTAAAACTCTTATCATATATTAATACTTAAACAACAGATATAGCTATCACGGTGCTAACAAAGCAACAGAAACCAAACGACATACTTGATATTTCTAATTCTTTACATTACATTTATAATTATTTAACCCTATAAATGTTATTTAATTAGTGAGAAATAATTTACCATAATGTGAAACGACGGTAATTAAAATGAGTGAACACACCACATCAGAATTGGGAACAATACGATAGTTTAGATTTCTGTAGTTTATTGATCACACCATAATCTTCCCCACATCTATACCCCTCTCTGGTGGTTCCCAGATTCTGTGTGTTTCTACCTCTATATATATTCCTAGTGTTTCATTAGTGCCTTTGTTTTAATATTTAGATATTGATTAATTATTTATATTTCATCACATTAGACACATCTATCTAACACCCTCAACACTAACATACATCGAACCCAGAGCGAGCTACGACTACGAGCTGTTATACTTTGCTAGCTTCTTTAATGACTAAACATATACACAATTTGTTGCTATAAATTAAGACCGATTCTGAGTTATATACACAATTGTTCTCTTTTACAAACGTAAGATTGTATGGTTTAGTGCCTTCAACAGACGAAACTTGAAGTAACTCCAAGTTAGGACTTTATACACCGTATAAGCCGTTATCTGAGTTGTATATTTTTTATGGATCATTAATGTGATGAACCTCGAAGATTCTAACCTTCTCAATTTTATCTGAAAGCGAAGGTCTTAATCTTTTCATCATCTCTCACTAACTACCTACCCTTAGAGAGGACAAATTATATTAACAATCATTACTCTCAATCTTGGTTTTTCTCACTAAATTTTGAGCCGAAAGAAAAAAAAAAAAAAAATAGGATATGACACAGAGGTTGCAAGTGTGTGATCAATCCATGAGATCAAACATCGCTTTACTCACGTTAATACAGTAACTATTGATTCTATAGTAAGTACTTACAGCTGTTATGAGACTTTGCTAACGGATTTATCTCCTATCCCAGAATTTGTTGATCACCATAGTCCAACTCGTTAGGATAATAAAGCCTGTATGAATCCACGTGATGTCTCTCTCTCCACAGCCTGGATGGGCGTTAGCAGAGAATATACTCTCTAGGCTCTTTAGCCTGTTACTCTGATGCCTGTGCTAACTAGCTTAGGAGAGAATGAAATCTCGCTGAATTTCAAAAGCTGTTATAAACCCACCTAATGTACAGGCTCTAAAAAACTCTGGGATGACTGTGGTCTGTGTCACATCTGTTTCATGAGGGAAGGGGGTCATTGGGGTAAATACATATTAAGATTACAATAGCATATTTTATTTTTTATTTTTTTTATTTGTTAACCAATTGTGTGTGTTTCAATCAACGTGTGTACGTGTACATTGAAGAATTTAGTGGAAAAGGCAATGAAAATCTGGCGACGAAGACTCCACTCTGAGTTTGACTGATTATACTTTATATAATCGCTTAAAGGAGCCCAGTTTCGCTCCGCTGATAGGTTACACGGTGAATAACATGCATATTTTCTTTTACTAGACGTCAATTTTTCGGACATTGTGTTACGTGCAAATGTGTCGAGTGCTTGCATGATTCTAGATTTTTATTTCTGTTTCTAGGCCAGAATATGCACAAAACTTCAAAATAGTGACACTCCCTAAGGATAAATAATAATCAGTTAGTAATCAATACCATTACGATGATTAAAAATGTTGAATTTCTTAAGCCCCATTTTGGTTTGTGTGTTTTATTTCCTTCTTTCTTTTACCCAGAAATCCCAATAAATGAGATTTCTTCCTAGCATATACTGCTAAGATAATTTTATACGACATTTCAATATGTGTGTGTCTCCTGTGGAAGACTAGTATTTCCCCACTTGTAACATACCGCTCGATTTTTGGCTAGAGTTTTAAATTACTTGGATATCAACCTTGCCCATAAGGATGGGATTAGACGGGTAAAGACCCTTATAGCCTCTCCTCCGCTTACCGTTTAAAAACCCACCACCCCAACCTATAAATTGAGAGAAACCTTTAGTTGGGACCCAGTCAACATCTTAACCCCTCGTGACCCATAATATGCAAATCAAATAACCATGCGATTCCAGGTACGTCGAACTCTGATATTAGAAAAGGCCAATTAGAAGGAACCCAATCTCAAGCACCTGAGCATAGCTCCCCACTGATGACTAATAAGCACACACTATGACCACTTCTGGCACTTCTTTGGTGTGTACTTAGGCCTAGATCAGCAATTTGGGAGAGCCCCCTCCCCTCTGCGATGCAATCAAAAGCCTGGATTAGCTCCATTAATCGCACCCTAGCATGGCCTCTAACACTCCACTTTTGTCCCTTTACTAGTGCTAGAGAGATATATGTGAGTTTGCCCAAGCGCACTAGTTATGACCCCTTATGCGTCACTAGGCTTCAAAACCCTTTCTCATCAATCAATGACTGTTGCTGGAAGGCAGTGGTGAGGCCCTATTGTCCTGGCGCTAATGACGTTAACTCTTCTGATAGGCGTGAAGGTTCCCCTACATATGGTTATGTGGTTTTGGAGTATGTGGAGCACCCCTTCAGTCACCAATTGCTCCCTGATCCCACTCTTGATCCGTTGTACCAAACAGGCAGGTAAGTTTAAGTCTAAGTACCTGTTAGGGTACTTTGAAAACATGTGTTTATAAAACAAAAAATTGTAATTATCCATTTAAGAATATAAATTTATTTTAAAACTTTATCAGCATTTATAATAGATCCCACTGAAGATCTCGATATGCCCATAAAACCCAAACACACACCAACTTACTGTTCAATTATGATGGCATTATTAGGTCGTATTTGGAACGTATTGATAATGTCTCCATATGGCAAAAGTTGCTAATATATTAATTAAATAAGAAATATACCAAACTCAAATAAATATTTCTCTTTCCCTCAAACCTTTGCCTTCAATTTGACGACAATAGATTTCAATCCTTTTAATAAATGTATTACACCCTGCGCTTAATAACCTTACTTATTAGGTGAGCGTAACAACAACCAAAGCATATTGGTGGTGATTGAGACGGGGCCATATTTTCCAATTTAGAGACCTCCTTCTAGTCTCTAATGCAATCATTTTATTTGTTTTGTTTAAACAAGTGAGAGCAACTCCTGTGTTGTCTATTTAGATGACAACTCGGAAATTGCGCTTCAAAATTATTCAATTGTCGCCAATTGTGCTTAAAGAAACAGACAGATTTGGTGTGCAATTTTAGTAGACAAATCCCTTTGAAGGCTATTTCCTCATACAAATAGTCTGTTTTGAATTCTAGTAGTTTTTCCTTTTCCTATAGCTAACGAGAATTTGTTTTTAGAGGTTCATCCCAGTATTCATTATCCAGCAACATGACAAAATTTTGTATACTAACCAAGGTGTTTGTTGAGAGGATTTGAGTATTTTTTTCTCATTCAATGACGTTAAAAATTGGCCAACATTTTTCCAGACACAGGGCTTGGTGCATGCCATCTGCTTCCCCTGAACCCCCTCTGATGGAGGACCTATACTTATATATACCCTAATATAGCATGTAAGTGAAAGATAGTTAGATATTTCATTACCACTTTATTTCCTCATAATATACCTTGGAAAGAGGTTATGATCCAATATATTCTCCCTCCAGGCTTGGGTTTTGTTAAATAGTAGCGTCAGACTGGGGTCCCCTTTCATCCCTATAGTTAGCGGCGTTAATGTAACTGAAACTGCTCAGCGAGAGGATAAATCCTTCACCTAGAAATTCAAAATTCCGCTGTACCGAGTCGATTTGAACTGCGTCGTTATTTGGCGAATTCTGTGGCAAACCCTTGGCACTATTTCTCCGCATATGACATTCTACTCTTATTTTCCTCCGCCTACGCGCTTCCGACTTCTGTTTTGCTCCCAACAAATAATGTGCTAGAAGTGGCAGATGGTGTGATGTCTCGAGGGTCCCAACACAAGCCTCTGATTTTCCTTTACCCCGACCTATAATATGAACCAGTATCCACTTGTATAAGATGCGTAGCATACTGCTGGTTCATTGATATTGGTGATGGAAATGTCCAATTGATTGAGGAACATGTTTGGCGCCCAGTAGCTGGATAATATATATATAATATAAAATATATAGATAAAAGGAGTACCCTTTGCGTCATATAAAAACATCACCTACACCAATATTACCATCCTCTGTGTTATATACTACATGACTCCGGCAGAATTATATTATTCTTAATGGTAATCCCTATTTCATTGAGTACCTTATAGTGTGATAGAATCAGGTTACCTCTAATATGTAGACTGTAGTTAAAAAATTCAACATATACAGAAAAGAAATTCAGTAAATGTTAAAAGAAAATGAATTGAGTAGCGATCTCACGCCTTTTTTATGATGGTGGTGAAATGCTTACATTGTTCTAGGCCTTTGACTTTAAAATCTGATAGGTGGGAAGTACTCTACCTACGTGTGATGGAAGCTCTGGGTGACCCCGCTTGGAACGGACGCATACGACTCCGAACACTGAATACCTTTCATGAACCCAGGTTTCAAACCGTAGAAACATGTAGTTTTGCCAAAAAAGCATGTTAAGCCATTGTGATCGCTTCATCTTTGTTTCATTTTGCTGCGTGTAGTTCAACTAACATCATGTACATTATCCGACCTACATTGCGGATCTGATAAGAAAACACGATTAAAGTCTGTAAGCTATGTTTTCTGCTGTAAAATAGGACAATTGTTTATTGCATGCGGCTCTCAGATATGAATCAAAATGAATGTTTGAAATAAAGTAAAAATATTTGAGTTTTACTGACTTCCCCTCTCTCGAGTATCGCCAGTCATGAATGAAGTGTGTTAAAAATTAAGAGACATTTACATCTAAAAAATTCGGGACCTTATTGGATTGGTTTTTTTACGGTTTATGGCTTATGACTTACAACTGGTTTTTTGATTTTGTTTTGGTAGAGTTATTACATTCGAAATATGGTCGGAATTACTATACGACAATGAAAAGGAGTATAAAATATATTCATCATTTTAAGCAACCAAAGAAAGTGTTGTTTTTTTCTCGTTCACTAAAGTATTATACTTTTTTTTAAATACTCAAATTCTTTTTTTTTAAATTACTCCACACAAATCGAGTGGACCCTAACAGGTTCTAACCTCCGGATTTCCCGTTTTCCGCTTTACTCTGTACAGCAATACAGTGAAACCATAGGTATATATAAACTACGTATATATATATATTATAAGTAATTGGTGATGAAGAGTATAAGGTACTCCACATTATCCTATATACCGAGCTCTATATCAGAACGGAAACTCACCATCAGATTAGTAACTTTATAAACTATCATATATATATCATTAATCCAGGGACAATTATTTACTCGTTGTTTTGAGCATTGATTTGTAAGGCAAATTTGTCTTTATAGTCTCTCGAATTTACAAGAGATAGATAGATCCTTTCGATTCTTCATGATTCGTGAATTATCAGAAGGAAAAACAATTATTATTATTGCTTTGTAATTATCAATTCTCTACCTGTTTTCTGTGTGAGATTTTAGTAATTAAATGACATCGATATTTTCTTCTTACCTTTGAACTATTAACTCTCTAATACAATACTGACGACAAAAATAACATTCTATTTCTATCCTTCATCTTTACCACTCCTCTTATACGGCCGTACCATGGGATGTATAAATTGCCCTTCAAAAGTACAATCAATTCAATTTTCTCATATAAATTACCCCAAATGATAGCTCTTTGTTCTAAATGTTAACATAAACTTAACCAAAATGCATTTTCCACAAGCACTCATATTAGAAGTCATTTAATATTTAAAGCGCCAGTAAATTTAACACCGAGAATAAAAAGCACCTCTATTAATGAAACGGTCACATTTTACCATTTATTATGTAATAAATTGTATCATATAGCATAAAATTGCGTAGGCTCATGTATTGGAACTTAGCGGAAATTTTACTACTAATACAGTGAATTGTTATATAGATGACTAATAACATAATAATTTATATAATATATATAACCTCATATTATAAAATCAGCACACTTAGAATATAGTATATCCATTAATCACTTACCAGTTCACATATGATATGTATCCTCTTTTCAGCATGGACATCGAATTATATAGTTGTCCTCCCAAATCAATGGCTCAGTACTTATTTGGAATACATGCATATAATTAAAAATTTCTTAAACACGTTAATCGTGAGATAAATATAATTGATGCAGGGATCGTTCAAAATCATCAGATTACGAGAATTATTCTATTTGTTTTGTTATTAAAAAATAATAGTCAGATATTCTTTCCAGCACATTTTAGTTATAATTAATATGGACAATATATTATTACGAGTATGATATAATTTTGATACTTTCATTTTTTTTTTATGTCTTTTTTTTTGTTTTTTTTTGGTTCTTGTTTATATAGGCTAGGAGTTCGCTGTCCAATACTGAGCTAGGCCCAAGTCACCATATTGGTATCCAAAATTCAAATTTGGATTTATGCTCCTTATAGGGTGTGCCCCCCCATTGACTACTAGTGGCTGAGTATATATCGTAAGGAAGAAAAGATCCTAGACTTTAACTCTCCTACACTCCACGTCCCCCTCTATACTACCTCCTAAAATGAAATATTTTCACTACCTTCGTTACACAAAAGGATAGTTTTACACTTATACTTAGCCACCTGCCTGACCATGGATAGATTGAGATGTTAGGAAAAGAATTAGTGTAAAATTGAAACCTTGGCTAAAACTCCTACCCCCTTTATCTACCCCCCGAGATGCTATCACGGCTAATATCTAGAGAGTAATCCTGGTCAATTCCTTGACACGAATCTAATCACGATACATATAACTCGAGAGTGTATCATGTTTATATTTTTACAGCACATACACATTTCACCGATCGCATAACCCGATGTGATTGCTATCTTATTATATTTATATTATTTTATTATATCCTTTTTAATTATTTATTAAGTGATAACTTTTATAATATCTTATATATAATTGTGGAGGAGATACGTGTTTCAAGTGATAGTAGATGAGTCATACATACCCTTAATTTTTAGTAATATATTTAGAATTTTGAATTTAGATTATCGATCGGCCATATATGTTCAAAGTATAATGCTAAACAAATTCGAGAAATTATGGTCCCCAATCATGTTAAGTGCATATGTCGAAAGATATAATGCCACTCTACAGGGATTGACTCACTCTTTTCATCGTATTTCTCTTAGCTTACATTTGAATCATGTATCTCCTGAAAGGATGATCTATTAATTAGATCGAAAACACTCTAAGTATTCAAGTTTTAAGCAGCGGTATCCATACTCTAGAGACCTCAACATCTAATAATTCCTACAAACCTCTTAGATAACCAGTGTAAAGAGACCTGTAATAGTTTGCATATTTTCTGCTATATAATATGAATTGCCATACCGAGTTAAAAAGATTATGAACAGGGAATTACACATCCGTTTGGTTCTTTCACAGTAGGATGTTATGATAGTTGGAACAAATAGATATGGACACGCCATTTAATTTTAATTCTAGACTTTAGAAACTAGACTCTAATCTCACAATTCACTTTCTGTTCCTTATATTCTTTATCTTCTCCGTAGTCAACGAGACAGACTTTTCCAAGTATAGGATAGAACAAAATTAATTGAGAAGACGATTCGTTTCGTTACTTGTACAATCTCTCGAGGAAAATATATAAAGTGTTTTAAAAACCCATAAAATTTTATGATATAAATTAAACTTCTAAATTAATATAAATGTATATTTCTCTCTAAACGTAATAAGGATAGAGATAGAGATGAGAGCTAATTTGTTAACTCTCTCTCATTTGGTTATTGATTGTACATCTTACTGGATAGTTAATGGAATATTCATGATTTAAACGAATAATATATTTCCAACCCTTACAAATAATCGAAGTAAATTTTAAGTTGCTACATATATTCATTTATAAAATAAAATTACAAAACTATATTAAGCATATCTATTTTTTTATTCGTCTTAATAGACTTAAAAAAAGACATGACGCTAATGGCGTTGCTAATATTTAATAATATTTAAATATCCAAAAATCTTTTTTTTTTATATGTACGTTTGTGCGCAACAATTATGATTCATATTATAATGCGGGCAAAATAAATTTCTCAGCACCTGATTTCTTCTCTCTCCAGTTCACACTGTTAAACCGCTATTTTGTTGAGGGTAATTTTTTTTAGTCCATAGTACGTGTTTTTACACTCATACAAAATCGACATAGCTCAATGAATCATTTGAATCCACTTATTAATAACGTTGCTTGAAGGTTTTGGCTAATCAAGCTACCATTTACACTGTCAGTTCGCGACCTTTAATGATACGATAACATAGGACTGATATCCATCCAAGTGGCAATTATTTTTCACTGCGGCTTAATCATTGAGGTTAGTCAAACTTTAAAAATCTGAGAAAAACAGTAGTAAACAATAATAAAAGGTAATGTCAATCTGCATAATTTGTGGATGTACAATAACAAAGGGGCAATTGTGACTTGGTGTGCCGTTCATGTGTAGTTCCATAGCCTGATAGATTGGCCCCACCTTACGGTACAGGACAGCCACGAACCCACAACCTCCATTCATTAATAAGATTATTTCAGATGAACAGTATTGTTCCTCTTCTTCATAGTTATTTATCTATTGATTATCTAAAATCGTTTTGAGATAATCATAGAGAACCCGATGTGGCCGCCCTCCGGCGTTCTTACAGCTTATTTTCTTGTCGGACTCAGAACTCATTCCCGAACGGTCCGGGAACTGTTCTTACTTGTCGTAATTGTGCAGCCATCAAGGAACGGCTTTCTCGAACCCAACCCTTTTATTCAGTCTCCATTGGCGGGCCTTTGTATCCTTCTCTTCATTCTGCCTGTAATGTTAGAGCTCTGTATCT
>CM042165.1:6842024-6884051 GCA_023376005.1 Doryteuthis pealeii
ATCTTGAGAGACCAAAATGTATTTCCAATAAAACCACTCACTGGTTCCTCACTGGTCTCCATAATCAAATTACCATATATCTTCATTCTATACATATATATATTTCTTCTTCTCCTTTTATCTATCTATCCTTCTGAAGAAACCAAAATGTTTTCCATATAAATTACTAAATGTTTTTTCTTTGTTCTCAAATTCAAATTGTTACATCTTTATTCTATGTTGAGAATACAAAGTGTGTCAAAAAAGTTATCAAGATTTTTTTAACTTATGACACACCTTTTTTTTATATTCTGAAAAAAAAAAATTCCATTCATTCATTTCTATCTTGGTAAATACAGCTTTAAACTTGGTACTTCTTTGACACAACCTGTATCTGAAAAAAAATTCATGAAATGCAACTTTTTTTTTTCAGAATATTGTATATTCAGCTCCTTCCCTTTTATCTATCTATCTATCTATCCTTCGAGGAGAAACCAAAAGTTTTCCATATAAAATTACTTAATGTTTTTTTTTTGGTTCTCCAAATTCAAATATGTAATCTTTATTCTATATATAGAATAGATTCTCCTCTTTCCCTTTTATCTATATATCAATCTATTTAACTTCCTGCAGAGACCAAACGTTTTCCATATAAAACCACTCAATAGTTCCTCATCAGTTTCCAATCCAAAATATAGAATATTATTCTCCTTCTTCCCTGTTATCCTATCTATCTATCTAATCTATCTATTTATCCTTCTGTAGAGACCAAAATGTTTCCCAATATAAATCACTCAATTGTCTTATTGATTTCCAACTTTAAATATATCAATTTCCATTCTCTTCTATATATTTACCAATCCCACCATACGAGTAGGATGTAACACAAGGTCCAATTTCTTAAAGCAGAGTTTAACAGGCTTCAATTCTGAGTTTTCCTCCTTCTAACTGGTTGCCATACCAAGGTCAAAGAGCCCAGTATACCCTACCATTTACCATAGCTGAAGGAGAATAGTTGGAACATACCTTTCCCAAGGGTATTAGTTCTATGTGAAAAGCAACCTCTCTTCCATTACATCCTATTGTTGATATTACCTTTTTTTCAATCAACTTGAAAATGACATCTATTTAGGAAAAAGGCATGAAAATCTGGACGAGACACTCAAATGCTAAACACTTATGTAAGGAGCCCAGTGTAGGTAATAAAATGCATATTTTGTTTAGTTGCCTGCTGTTTAATTATTACTCAAAAGTTGGAATGTATAATGTTCTACATTTCATTTCTGACAAATTGCCAAATTGTTACATAATGAATAGGCATAGCCTATCATTTTTGTAATGAAGTGTTGGATTAGAATTTATGTCTAGTACTAGTATTACATAATATAGGCATAGCCTATCTTTTTGTATGAAGTGTAGTTAGAGTTTATGTCTAGTATTAGTGTTACATAATGATAGGCATAGCCTATCATTTTTGTAATGAAGTGTTGGATTAGAATTTATGTTTAGTATTAGTGTTATATAATGAATAGGCATAGCCTATCATTTTTATAATGAAGTGTTGGATTAGAATTATGTCTAGTACATATTACATAATGAATAGCATAGCCTATCATTTTTGTAATGAAGTTAGGATTGAATTATGTCTAGTATTTAGCTGTTACATAATGAATAGACATAGCCTATCATTTTTGTAATGAAGTTTAGGATTAGAATTTATGTCTATATTAGTGTTACATAATGAATAGCATAGCCTATCATTTTTGTAATGAAGTGTTGGATTAGAATTTATGTCTAGTAATTAATGTTACATAATGAATAGCATAGCCTATCATTTTGTAATGAAGTGTAGTTAGAATTTATGTCTAGTATTAGTATTACATAATGAATAGGCATAGCCTATCATTTTTGTAATGAAGTGTTGGATTAGAATTTATCTCTAGTACTAGTGTTACATAATGAATGGCATAGGCCTATCATTTTTGTAATGAAGTGTAGGATTAGAATTTATGTCTAGTATTAATGTTACATAATGAATAGGCATAGCCTATCATTTTTGTAATGAAATGTAGTTAGTGTGAGATTTTTGAAATTACGGTAATTTAGTGGAAAATAACAAAGTGTTTTGATTGACAAAGTTTTATTCCAGGTTCATCTGGAATGGGGCTATCATTGGCTTAGAGAGGTCAAGTGGTCAGGTCTGGATTAAAACTATATACAAAAATCAATTTATACATGTGCATATATGTAATTCATGTTTTAAATATAATCCTCATTACAGTGAAATAGATATTCAATATAATCATTTATACACTGACAGAGGAAAAAAATAAACATTTATGTATTTGATATTAAGGGTGGCAGTTAAGCTAGTTATCCCTAAATTTATTTCAAAGTTATCAAGTTTTTTTTATACAAAAAAAGCTGTCACAAAAAAAATCACATAAAAAAATTTAAAAATCGCCAATACAATTGGCTACAATTAAAACTTGGGAATCCAAAATTTTAGAATTGCAGGTTTGGCATTTGTTCCAAAATATTTTTTATTGGTCACAGACCCTGTCAGATTCCAAGTGTATAATGTGTTGGGCTACAGCCTCTAGGGGTAAATTTTTAAGAAAAAAATGTGATACACTGAAAATCCTTTTGATTGATTGATCTATTTTATGACATGTCAATCCTTGTTGGGTTATTCAATACTAAATAAACATTATTACTTAATAATGAATCACAGCAATGAGGAAAAAGTCAGTAAAGAAGGGAATTCTTTGATGGTTCTTGGTTGGTTTTATTTATGCCAACCCTTGTTGGGTTATTTGATACTGGTCAGTCTTTTTATTCCTTTTTTTCTTTTTTTTGGGGGTGGTGGTATTTTGTTTTACGACATATCAACCCTCTTCAAGTCATTTTGATATCAGGTTGATTACATACCTGCTGTTGCTTAAATGGTCACCCATTTAAGTATTGAAAAGGCTCATTGCTGTTAACTTTGGATCTAGCAGGAACCAGTGCTTTCAAAATGACTGTTAAGTTTCAAGTAACTAATAATATTAACCCTTTGGAAAAGATTATAGTTCAGTAAGCATTTGCCCAACCACTCCACCATCAACAGGACTGGTTGAATTCAGTTTTCCTTATCTAGAGACACACTGACATTCCCATTAATTATTGAGATTTTGTAATTTATGAGGAAGTGCGTCCAGTCTCCTGCCTCAGAAATTGCTACCCGGTGACTATTAAAATAACGTCCCCAGCTATGTCGTCTCAGATTTTCTTTTATTCATGTCGTTTTTAGTTTAAATAAACAAGAATTATGACAAAAAAGAAGCGACACCCCACAAATACATTTACTTGTAGAAAATATCTATCTATCTCCATTTGTTCTATTATGCTATATTATATTTTGTTTATCTATCTATCTCAGTCTATTCAAACTATCCATCTTCATATCTAAACAAGAATTACGACAAATTTCTATAAATGAACAAGAATTACGACAAATTACAATAAATGGCTGGGTTAAGCTCAGTCGGTAGAGCGTTCGGCTAGAAACCAAAGGTTCCTAGTTTTGATACCGGTCCTCACCAACTCAGCGTATGAGTTAGCACAGGGATCTGTGCGGTAAAAGTAGGAGCTGGTGGTAGGTGTGGCGCTCCACCTCAGGACGCTAAAACAATCTCCTTGGTCTAGCGCTATGAAAAGGGGATAACTCCTCGCTGACGGCTGATACCGACTTTAGGCCGCCCCGATGACTTTACTTACTTTACAATAAATAAACAAGAATTACGCCAAAAAGAGACCCCCCCTCTAAAATACATTTAACGCCCTAAGTTGGTTGTTTTCTTTCAAGTAACACCGAATAGCTGGAGACGTTATTTTAATAGTCACCGGGTAGCAATTTCTGAGGCAGGAGACCGGGATCGCACTTCCTCATAAATTACCAGAGATTTAATAGAAATAATCATTATACTGTGTGAGGTAGTTGGAAGTTTTAACCTTTTGAAAAAAAAAAGGCAGTTCTGTTTTGATATTACAATTTGTTTACATAATAATGACAAATCATTGACAAAAAGAAAACAGATGCAAAACATCAAATCAAAAAATCATTTGGCATGAAAGTAGTTTATCAGAGTCACAAGTCTCGGGTATTTGTCACTGGAAATGCTAAAAATAGCCGACTACTTTTAAAGTTAATGTTGTATATAAACCACTTGAGCGATGTAAGTATTCACTGACAAAACTTTAATCTACATGTCATACAAAATTCAGATGATGTTAATTTGTTTAACTAGAGCCCTAAATTTAGAAAAAGTTTTTGAATTATATTTTGATGGACTTTGTTTATTCCCCTTCCCCCTCCGCCAGTAAAAAGATGGCAAGACTGTTTGATTCTGTGCTGTGAACTTTAATCTGACAATTTAGCAATAAGGCAGAACTAAAGAGAATAAATGGAAATGTTGTAATGATAGAATTCTCTAAAGGAATAATGAGAAATATTTATCAGATTTCACCTGTTGTTCACCTTTAGTATTTTGTTTTATGAATCACAAAAATGAGGAGAGAGTAAAGAAGGCAATCATTTTGATGGTTGGTTGGGTTGGTTTTTATGTCAACCTTGTTGGTTTGATACTGAATAACATTATATTATTCAAATTATGTCTGCAGACAAATAATGCACTCCAAATAATGTCCACCATAATAATTGTCTCTGGACATTATCAGGCATTATTTTTGTCCAGAGACATATAATGCCTTCCAAATAAATCCCCCAAATAATGTTGAGACAAATAATGCACACCAAATAATGCCCTGTAAATTATGTCCACAGACAAATAATACCTATAAAAAATGCCTAGAGGCAAATAATGTCCGGTGAAAAATAATGCACTCCAATAATGACCTAAATGTTTGGTGACAAATAATTTACACTAAATAATGCCGCGAAAACAAATAATGGCCTCTAAATAATGTTCCCCAAATAAGATCTGGGACAAATAATGCTTCCAATATATGGAGGGCATTATTTGTCAACGGATCTTATTGGAGACATTATTTTGAGGCATTATTTGCCTTCAAAATAATGTCCTTTGTCACCGGGATCTTATTGGGTGGACATTTATTTGAGAGCATTATTTGTTTCCGGACATTATTTTGAGGCATATTGAAGCCATATAACATTATTTTAGGTCATTTTTGTCACCGGACATATTTTAGGGCATTATTTGTTTCCGGACATTATTTTGAGGGGCAGTATGTGAGGCCATTATTTGTTTCCGACATTATTTGAGGTCATTATTTGTTACCGGACATTATTTTGAGGCATATATGTGGCATTATTTGTCAACGGACATTATTTTGAGGGCATTATTTGTCTCCGGATCTTATTGGGGGGACATTATTTTCAGGGCATTATATGGAGGGCATTATTTGACAACGGACATTATTTTGCCCTCAAAATAATGTCCGTTGCCAATAATGTCCCCCAATAATGTCCGGTGAAAAATAATGGCCTCCACATAATGCCCTCAAAATAATGTCCGGAAACAAATAATGCCCTCAAAATAATTCCACCATAATAATTTGTCTCTGGACATTATCAGGCATCATTTTTTGTCCAGAGACATATAATGCCTTCCAAATAATATCCCCAAATAATGTTGAGACAAATATGCACACCAAATAATGCCCTGTAAATTTATGTCCACAGACAAATAATACCCTATAAAAAAATGCCTAGAGGCAAATAATGTCCGGTGAAAAATAATGCACTCCAAATAATGACCTAAATGTTTGGTGACAAATAATTTACACTAAATAATGACAAAACAAAATAATTTCCGTTGTCACCGGATCTTATTGGGTGGACATTATTTTGAGGGCATTATTTGTTTCCGGACATTATTTTGAGGGCATTATGTGAAGGCCATTACTAGTTTCCGGACATTATTTTTGAGGTCATTATTTGTCACCGGACATTATTTTGAGGGCATTATTTGTCTCCGGATCTTATTGGGGACATTATTTTCAGGGCATTATATGGAGGGCATTATTTGACAACGACATTATTTTGAGGGCAAATAATGGCCTCCACATAATGCCCTCAAAATAATGTCCGGTGATAAATAATGCCCTCAAAATAATGTCGGAAACAAATAATGCCCTCAAAATAATGTCCGTTGACAAATAATGTCCAACCAATAAGATCCGGTGACAATATAATGCCCTCAAAATAATGTCCGGAAACAAATTATGCCCTCAAAATAATGTCCGTTGACAAATAATGTCCAACCAATAATGTCCGGTGAAAAATAATGGCCTCCACATAATGCCCGGAAACAAATAATGCCCTCAAAATAATGTCCGGTGATAAATGATGCCCTCAAAATAATGCCCGGAGACAAAATAATGGCCTCCACATAATGCCCTGAAAATAATGTCGGAAACAAATAATGCCCTCAAAAATAATGTCAGAGACAAAAATGTCTAAAGAGAAATAATGACCTCAAATAATGTTACCCAAATAAGTATAATGCCCCATATAATGCTCTCAAAATAATGTCCCGCAATAAGATCCGGTGACAAATAATGCCCTCAAAATAATGTCCATCGACAAAATGCCCCAATATGATCTGGTGACAAAATATAATACCCTCAAAATAATGCCCCCCCCCCAATAAGATCCGGTGACAAATAATGCTCTCAAAATAATGTCCAGAGACAAATAATACCCCTCAAAAATAATGTCCCGCAATAAGATCCGGTGACAAATTATGCCCTTCATATAATGCCCTCAAAATAATGTTCAGAGACGAAAAATGTCCAGAGAGAATTACCTCAAAATAATGTTCCCCAAATAAGATCCGGTGAGAAATATGCCCTTCATATAATACCCTCAAAATAATGCCCTCAAAATAATGTCACAGATAATATTCAGTGTAAGTTAATGACCCCAAATAATGTCTGGAGACAAATAATGCCATCAAAAATAATGCCCCCAATAAGATCCGGTGACAAATAATGCCCTCCAAATAATGCCCTGAAAATGTCCGGAAACAAATAATGCCCTCAAAATAATGTCCCAAATAATAACATATTTATATGATAATATATCATATTTTCTTTATCTTTCTTTGATAAAAAAATATGACTATACAAATAGATAATGCCCATCAAATAGTGCCCTGCAATATCCCCCCAAATAATGTCCAGAGATAAATAATGCATTTCAAATGATGTCCAGTGACAAATAATGCCCTCCAAATAATTCCCGGAGATAAATAATGCTATATAAAAATGTCCAGAGTCAAATAATGCACTCCAAATAATGTCCTACAGCAAATACTGCACTCCAATAATATCTGGAGAAAAATAATGTCCACCCCCAAATAATGTCTGGAGACAAATAATACCCTACAAATAATGCACTAATTTGGTTTGTCCTATGACATGTCAACCCTTGTTGGATTATCTAATACCAAAGTCAGCCTTTTTTCTGCAAGACTTTTTCCTTTATGCATGTTTGGTTGAATGCAACAGACATTTCTACTTACTCTTACCACTACTCTGTTTAAAAAGAACAATGAGAACATCATGCAACTCTACACCTGACGATGGCATTAAGAAGTGCAGAAAGTACTTGTGACAGAACCTTCGGTGGATTCATTCACCAATTCCACCCAGACATAAAAAAAACTGGCCAGACAATTGGAAAAGATCAAAAGGAAACTCTTCAGGCATGAAATGTCTGCACATTCATCTAAACGTATATATAGATATATATGTGAGAGTGTGTGTGTGAGTGAGCGCTATAATATAGATAAGTATATATAATAGTACATATAAGAAATATACACACAAGTATATATACATGATAGTATATAGCTAGAACTAATTAAGATGTGTTATATATTAAGAATATCTGCTACTTGATATATATATATATATATATATATATATATATATATATAAAGATTATTCTATTTTCATTTTACTATCTTATTACCAGTTTACCTCTGCCAGTTATTGCTTTTTAATAGTTTTTCTTATCGTTTTTTCTTAATTGTTTTTCATCTTCTAAGTCTACATCTGTTTTTATACTAATAACACTAGTACTACCTGCTCGACTGCAAAAACTGAGTGAGTCAATAAAAGAAAAGCAGATATTTAAGACTAACAAAGCAGCAAAATAGACTAAATGTCTATTCTAACAAAAAAGATAAAGAAAAAAAAGAAAGAAGTATTTTACACCACAAATATTTGTTTTTCAACAAATCTGTTTCCTTGTTAGTCTACTTAAGCCAACAATTCTCTCTGATTACATAATGGGGGAGAGGGGGTTTAGCTCAGTCGGTAGAGCACCTGCCTTGGAATTGCAAGGGTTCCCAGTTTGATACTGGTCCCCACCAACTCAGCCAATGAGTAGCACAGATTGAGTAGTGGGAAGCCTAGGTTCCAGGTTCAATACCAGCCCTTTCCAATTTTTGGATCAGTGTGGTAAAGTGATGAGCTGATGGTACATGTGCTCCACCTAAAAAAAACCCAACAATCTCCCTGGTCTAGCACTAGGAAGAGGATAGTCTCCCCCGCTGTCGGGCTGATACTGACAATAGGCCACCCCACCAACTTTAATTCTTTTTACACAGAGTTAGCATAGTTATTAAAGCATCTGCTAAGGAACCACAAGGTTCAGGGTTCAATACCAGTCCTCGCCAAATTAGCACATAAGTAGCACAGGTTGGATTTGTGCAGTAAAGTGGGGAGCTGATGGTAGGTACACTGCTTGACTTTGGCACAAAAAAAAATCTCCCTAGTCTAGTGCTAGCAAAAAGGGGATAGACTTTCTCATGTCCGGATGATACAGACAATAGGTGGTAATTTATGAGGAAGTGCGTCCTGGTCTCCTGCCTCAAGAGTTGCTGCCCGGTGACTATCAAAATAACGACCCAGCTCAAGCTATTCAAAACTATCCATCTATCTATCTATCTCAATTTGGCCATTTTTATATCTATATTACTTTAAATACTAAGTTTTTTTTTTATTCATGTTTGTTTAATGTCTTGCTTTTAGTTTTAAATAAACAAGAATTACAACAAAAAAAAGCGACCTCCCCCCCCCCCCAATACATTTACTTGTCGAAAATATCTATCTCTATTATTTTGTTTGTTTATCTATCTATCTCAGTCTATTCAAAAACTATATATCCATCTTCATATCTAAACAAGAATTACGACAAATTATGATAAATAAACAAGAATTACGACGAGCTGGGGTTGTTATTTTGATAGTCACTGGGTGCGATTTTTTAAGCGGGAGACCGGGACACACTTCCTCATAAATTACCAATAGGCTATTCACCTACTTTGATTTTACTTACTGCATAGAGTATTTCACATAATGCTAATACTCTTGGGAAAGGTATGAATCCAACTATTCTCCCTATTACCCGTAGCTGTAGGAAGAGTAGTTGGATTAATACCCACAAAAAAGCACCTGTATGACAACCACTTAACTCTTATCACACAAACCATCTAAGTAAGACAAAGAAGACATGCCGGACACTGCTGGAGAAGCAAGGATGAACTCATAAGTGACGTTCTCCTGTGGACACCTACACATGGAAACACCAGTGTTGGCCAACCAGTAAAACCTTACATTCATCAGCTCTGTGCAGACACTGGATGCCATGCTGAGGACTTGCCAGGAGTGATGACCAATAGGAATAGGAGAGTCATGGGAATCCATGCTGTCAGCACAGAGTTTGATCATCTCTAATAGAGTCAGACTGGCGAGGGAAGTATGATGTTCAAAGACCTGAAACTTCCTTGTGACCCATGCATACTACATCACTGATGACACCTACCAGCACCCCAAATGTAGGAGCGTATATTTAAAGTAAAAAAGATGATAATGATGATATAATGCAGACATGAAAATCAGTTCTCAAGTAAATAGAATTGCAAAATAATAAAATATATCATGTACAATTTCATCTTCATTTTTTTTCATTTCCTGTTAAACACTAAACATAATTTCCTTATTTTCCAGGAATTACAGAAAAGAAATCTTCGATTATTTCAAAATTCTTTGTTCATATTTTGTTTGTCATTTTTTGTTTCAGGTTGTCTTTGTGATGACTGGAGATTGTGGAGATGTAACTCATCAAGGTTATCGAGCGTATGAAGAAATTGCCTTCAACAAGTTCAGGCCAAGTATTCCTTCTTAAGAAATCCCAAGTGAATCAGGTTAGTTTTGTTTTTATTTGGCTTTGTAACACACACAAGTAAATTTATGTCAGTTCAGTTTAGTTTTAATGTCATAAGATTACAGTTTAATTTCAAGATCATAAGACTGCAGTTCAGTTTTAATGTCATAAGACTGCAGTTAATTTCAAGATCATAAGACTGCAGTTCAGTTTTAATGTCATAAGCTGCATTTTAATTTCAAGTTCATAAGACTGCAGTTCAGTTTTAATGTCATAGATTGCAGTTTTTTCAAGATCATAAAGACTGCAGTTCAGTTTAATGTCATAAGATTGCAGTTTAATTTCAAGATCATAAGACATTAAAACTGAACTGCAGCAGTCTTATGATCTTGAAATTAAACTGCAGTCTTATGACATTAAAACTGAACTGCAGTCTTATGATCTTGAAATTAAACTGCAGTCTTATGACATTAAAACTGAACTGCAGTCTTATGATCTTGAAATTAAACTGTAATCTTATGACATTAAAACTAAACTGAACTGACATAAATCTTTACTTGTGTGTGTATAACAAAGCCAAATAAAAACAAAACTAACCTGATTCACTTGGGATTTCTTAAGAAGGAATACTTGGCCTGAACTTGTTGAAGCAATTTCTTCATACGCTCGATAACCTTGATGAGTTACATCTCCACAATCTCCAGTCATCACAAAGACAACCTGAAACAAAAAATGACAAACAAAAATATAGAACAAAGATTTTTGAAATAATCGAGATTTCTTTTCTGTAATTCCTGAAATAAGGAAATTATGTTTAGTGTTTAAACAGGAAATGAAAAAAAATGAAGATGAATTGTACATGATATATTTTTATTTTGCAATTCTATTTACTTGAGAACTGATTTTCATGTCTGCATTATATCATCATTATCATCTTTTTACTTTAAATATACGCTCCTACATTTGGGGTGCTGGTAGTGTCATCAGTGATGTAGTATGCATGGGTCACAAGGAAGTTTCAGGTCTTTTGAACATCATACTTCCCTCGCCAGTCTGACTCTATTAGAGATGATCAAACTCTGTGCTGACAGCATGGATTCCCATGACTCTCCTATTCCTATTGGTCATCACTCCTGGCAAGTCCTCAGCATGGCATCCAGTGTCTGCACAGAGCTGATGAATGTAAGGTTTTACTGGTTGGCCAACACTGGTGTTTCCATGTGTAGGTGTCCACAGGAGAACGTCACTTATGAGTTCATCCTTGCTTCTCCAGCAGTGTCCGGCATGTCTTCTTTGTCTTACTTAGATGGTTTGTGTGATAAGAGTTAAGTGGTTGTCATACAGGTGCTTTTTTGTGGGTATTAATCCAACTACTCTTCCTACAGCTACGGGTAATTAGGGAGAATAGTTGGATTCATACCTTTCCCAAGAGTATTAGCATTATGTGAAATACTCTATGCAGTAAGTAAATCAAAGTAGGTGAAGTAGCCTATTGGGTAATTTATGAGGAAGTGTGTCCCGGTCTCCCGCTTCAAAAAATCGCTACCCAGTGACTATCAAAATAACAACCCCAGCTCGTCGTAATTCTTGTTTATTTATCATAATTTGTCGTAATTCTTGTTTAGATATGAAGATGGATATATAGTTTTGAATAGACTGAGATAGATAGATAAACAAACAAAATAATAGAGATATATTTTCGACAAGTAAATGTATTGGGGGGGGGGAGGTCGCTTCTTTTTTTGTTGTAATTCTTGTTTATTTAAACTAAAAGCAAGACATTAAACAACATGAATAAAAAAACTTAGTATTTAAAGTAATATAGATAAAAATGGCCAAATTGAGATAGATAGATAGATGGATAGTTTTTGAATAGCTTGAGCTGGGTCGTTATTTTGATAGTCACCGGGCAGCAACTCTTGAGGCAGGAGACCAGACGCACTTCCTCATAAATTACCACCTATTGTCTGTATCATCCGGACATGAGAAAGTCTATCCCCTTTTTGCTAGCACTAGACTAGGGAGATTTTTTTTTGTGCCAAAGTCAAGCAGTGTACCTACCATCAGCTCCCCACTTTACTGCACAAATCCACCTGTGCTACTTATGTGCTAATTTGGCGAGGACTGGTATTGAACCCTGAACCTTGTGGTTCCTTAGCAGATGCTTTAATAACTATGCTAACTCTGTGTAAAAAAGAATTAAAGTTGGTGGGGTGGCCTATTGTCAGTATCAGCCCGACAGCGGGGGAGACTATCCTCTTTTCCTAGTGCTAGACCAGGGAGATTGTTGGGTTTTTTTTAGGTGGAGCACATGTACCATCAGCTCATCACTTTACCACACTGATCCAAAAATTGGAAAGGGCTGGTATTGAACCTGGAACCTAGGCTTCCCACTACTCAATCTGTGCTACTCATTGGCTGAGTTGGTGGGGACCAGTATCAAACTGGGAACCTTGCAATTCCAAGGCAGGTGCTCTACCGACTGAGCTAAACCCCCCTCTCCCCCATTATGTAATCAGAGAGAATTGTTGGCTTAAGTAGACTAACAAGGAAACAGATTTGTTGAAAAACAAATATTTGTGGTGTAAAATACTTCTTTCTTTTTTTCTTTATCTTTCTTTGTTAGAATAGACATTTAGTCTATTTTGCTGCTTTGTTAGTCTTAAATATCTGCTTTTCTTTTTATTGACTCACTCAGTTTTTGCAGTCGAGCAGGTAGTACTAGTGTTATTAGTATAAAAACAGATGTAGACTTAGAAGATGAAAAACAATTAAGAAAAAAACGATAAGAAAAACTATTAAAAAGCAATAACTGGCAGAGGTAACTGGTAATAAGATAGTAAATGAAAAATAGAATAATCTTATATATATATATATATATATATATATATATATATATCAAGTAGCAGATATTCTTAATATATACACATCTTAATTAGTTCTAGCTATATACTATCATGTATATATACTTGTGTGTATATTTCTTATATGTACTATTATATATACTTATCTATATTATAGCGCTCACTCACACACACACTCTCACATATATATCTATATATACGTTTAGATGAATGTGCAGACATTTCATGCCTGAAGAGTTTCCTTTTGATCTTTTCCAATTGTCTGGCCAGTTTTTTTTATGTCTGGGTGGAATTGGTGAATGAATCCACCGAAGGTTCTGTCACAAGTACTTTCTGCACTTCTTAATGCCATCGTCAGGTGTAGAGTTGCATGATGTTCTCATTGTTCTTTTTAAACAGAGTAGTGGTAAGAGTAAGTAGAAATGTCTGTTGCATTCAACCAAACATGCATAAAGGAAAAAGTCTTGCAGAAAAAAGGCTGACTTTGGTATTAGATAATCCAACAAGGGTTGACATGTCATAGGACAAACAAATTAGTGCATTATTTGTAGGGTATTATTTGTCTCCAGACATTATTTGGGGTGGACATTATTTTTCTCCAGATATTATTGAGTGCAGTATTTGCTGTAGGACATTATTTGGAGTGCATTATTTGACTCTGGACATTTTTATATAGCATTATTTATCTCCGGGAATTATTTGAGGGCATTATTTGTCACTGGACATCATTTGAAATGCATTATTTATCTCTGGACATTATTTGGGGGATATTGCAGGGCACATTTGATGGGCATTATCTATTTGTATAGTCATATTTTTTATCAAAGAAGATAAAGAAAATATGATATATTATCATATAAATATGTTATTATTTGGGACATTATTTTGAGGGCATTATTGTTTCCGGACATTTTCAGGGCATTATTTGGAGGGCATTATTTGTCACCGGATCTTATTGGGGGCATTATTTTTGATGGCATTATTTGTCTCCAGACATTATTTGGGGTCATTAACTTACACTGAATATTATCTGTGACATTATTTTGAGGGCATTATTTTGAGGGTATTATATGAAGGGCATATTTCTCACCGGATCTTATTTGGGGAACATTATTTTGAGGTAATTCTCTCTGGACATTTTTCGTCTCTGAACATTATTTTGAGGGCATTATATGAAGGGCATAATTTGTCACCGGATCTTATTGCGGGACATTATTTTGAGGGTATTATTTGTCTCTGGACATTATTTTGAGAGCATTATTTGTCACCGGATCTTATTGGGGGGGGGGCATTATTTTGAGGGTATTATATTTTGTCACCAGATCATATTGGGGCATTATTTGTCGATGGACATTATTTTGAGGGCATTATTTGTCACCGGATCTTATTGCGGGACATTATTTTGAGAGCATTATATGGAGGGCATTATACTTATTTGGGTAACATTATTTTGAGGTCATTATTTCTCTTTAGACATTTTTTGTCTCTGGACATTATTTTGAGGGCATTATTTGTTTCCGGACATTATTTTCAGGGCATTATGTGGAGGCCATTATTTGTCTCCGGGCATTATTTTGAGGGCATCATTTATCACCGGACATTATTTTGAGGGCATTATTTGTTTCCGGGCATTATGTGGAGGCCATTATTTTTCACCGGACATTATTGGTTGGACATTATTTGTCAACGGACATTATTTTGAGGGCATAATTTGTTTCCGGACATTATTTTGAGGGCATTATATTGTCACCGGATCTTATTGGTTGGACATTATGTCAACGGACATTATTTTGAGGATTATTTGTTTCCGGACATTATTTTGAGGGCATTATTTATCACCGGACATTATTTTGAGGGCATTATGTGGAGGCCATTATTTGCCCTCAAAATAATGTCCGTTGTCAAATAATGCCCTCCATATAATGCCCTGAAAATAATGTCCCCCCAATAAGATCCGGAGACAAATAATGCCCTCAAAATAATGTCCGGTGACAAATAATGACCTCAAAATAATGTCCGGAAACTAGTAATGGCCTTCACATAATGCCCTCAAAATAATGTCCGGAAACAAATAATGCCCTCAAAATAATGTCCACCCAATAAGATCCGGTGACAACGGAAATTATTTTGTTTTCGGTCATTATTTAGTGTAAATTATTTGTCACCAAACATTTAGGTCATTATTTGGAGTGCATTATTTTTCACCGGACATTATTTGCCTCTAGGCATTTTTTTATAGGGTATTATTTGTCTGTGGACATAAATTTACAGGGCATTATTTGGTGTGCATTATTTGTCTCAACATTATTTGGGGGATATTATTTGGAAGGCATTATATGTCTCTGGACAAAAATGATGCCTGATAATGTCCAGAGACAAATTATTATGGTGGACATTATTTTGAGGGCATTATTTGTTTCCGGACATTATTTTGAGGGCATTATGTGGAGGCCATTATTTTTCACCGGACATTATTGGGGGGACATTATTTGGCAACGGACATTATTTTGAGGGCAAAATAATGTCCGTTGTCAAATAATGCCCTCCATATAATGCCCTGAAAATAATGTCCCCCCAATAAGATCCGGAGACAAATAATGCCCAAAATAATGTCCGTTGACAAATATGCCCACCATATAATGCCCTCAAAATGTCCGGTAACAAATAATGACCTCAAAATAATGTCCGAAACAAATAATGGCCTTCACATAATGCCCTCAAAATAATGTCCGGAAACAAATAATGCCCTCAAAATAATGTCCGGTGACAAATAATGACCTCAAAATAATGTCCGGAAACAAATAATGGCCTTCACATAATGCCCTCAAAATAATGTCCGGAAACAAATAATGCTCTCAAAATAATGTCCACCCAATAAGATCCGGTGACAACGGACATTATTTTGAAGGCAAATAATGCCCTCAAAATAATGTCCTCCAATAAGATCCGTTGACAAATAATGCCCTCCATATATTGGAGAGCATTATTTGTCACCAGATCTTATTTGGGGAACATTATTTAGAGGCCATTATTTGTTTTCGGGCATTATTTAGTGTAAATTATTTGTCACCAAACATTTAGGTCATTATTTGGAGTGCATTATTTTTCACCGGACATTATTTGCCTCTAGGCATTTTTTATAGGGTATTATTTGTCTGTGGACATAAATTTACAGGGCATTATTTGGTGTGCATTATTTGTCTCAACATTATTTGGGGGATATTATTTGGAAGGCATTATATGTCTCTGGACAAAAATAATGCCTGATAATGTCCAGAGACAAATTATTATGGTGGACATTATTTGGAGTGCATTATTTGTCTGCAGACATTATTTGAATAATATAATGTTATTCAGTATCAAACCAACAAAGGTTGACAATAAAAACCAACCAACCAACCATCAAAATGATTGCCTTCTTTACTCTCTCCTCATTTTTGTGATTCATAAACAAAATACTAAAGAGGTGAACAACAGGTGAATCTGATAAATATTTCTCATTATTCCTTTAGAGAAATTCTATCATTACAACATTTACCATTTTATTCTCTTTAGTTCTGCTTATTGCTAAATTGTCAGATTAAAGTTCACAGCACAGAATCAAACAGTCTTGCCATCTTTTTACTGGCGGAGGGGGAAGGGGCAATAACAAAGTCCATCAAATATAAATTCAAAAACTTTTTTCTAAATTTAGGGCTCTAGTTAACAAATTAACATCATCTGAATTTTGTATGACATGAGATTAAAGTTTTGTCAGTGAATACTTACATCGCTCAAGTGGTTTTATATACAACATTAACTTTAAAGTAGTCGGCTATTTTTAGCATTTCCAGTGACAAATACCCGAGACTTGTGACTCTGATAAACTACTTTTCATGCCAAATGATTTTTTGATTTGATGTTTTTTGCATCTGTTTTCTTTTTGTCAATGATTTGTCAGTTATTCTTGTAAACAAATTGTAATATCAAAACAGAACTGCCTTTTTTTTTTTCAAAGGTTAAAACTTCCAACTACCTCACACAGTATAACTGATTATTTCTATTAAAATCTCTGGTAATTTATGAGGAAGTGCGATCCCGGTCTCCTGCCTCAGAAATTGCTACCCGGTGACTATTAAAATAACGTCTCCAGCTATGTCGGTGTTACTTGAAAGAAAACAACCAACTTAGGGCGTTAAATGTATTTTAGAGGGGGGGTCTCTTTTTTGGCGTAATTCTTGTTTATTTATTGTAAAGTAAGTAAAGTCATCGGGGCGGCCTAAAGTCGGTATCAGCCAGTCAGCGAGGGAGTCTATCCCCTTTTCAATAGCGCTAGACCAAGGAGATTGTTTTAGCGTCTGAGGTGGAGCGCCACACCTACCACCAGCTCCTTACTTTACCGCACAGATCCCTGTGCTACTCATACGCTGAGTTGGTGAGGACCGGTATCAAACTAGGAACCTTTTGGTTTCTAGCCGAACGCTCTACCGACTGAGCTAACCCAGCCATTTATTGTAATTTGTCGTAATTCTTGTTCATTTATAGAAATTTGTCGTAATTCTTGTTTAGATATGAAGATGGATAGTTTTGAATAGACTGAGATAGATAGATAAACAAAATAATATAGATAGATATGAACAAATGGAGATAGATAGATATTTTCTACAAGTAAATGTATTTGTGGGGTGTCGCTTCTTTTTTGTCATAATTCTTGTTTATTTAAACTAAAAACAAGACATGAATAAAAGAAAATCTGAGACGACATAGCTGGGGACGTTATTTTAATAGTCACCGGGTAGCAATTTCTGAGGCAGGAGACTGGGACGCACTTCCTCATAAATTACAAAATCTCTAATAATTAATGGGAATGTCAGTGTGTCTCTAGGATAAGGAAAACTGAATTCAAACCAGTCCTGTTGATGGTGGAGTGGTTGGGCAAATGCTTACTTGAACCTATAATATTTTCCAAAGGGTTAATATTATTAGTTACTTGAAACTTACAGTCATTTTGAAAGCACTGGTTCCTGCTAGATCACCAAAGTTAAGCAGCAATGAGCCTTTTCAATACTTAAATGGGTGACCATTTAAGCAACAGCAGGTACTGTAATCAACCTGATATCAAAATGACTTGAAGAGGGTTGATATGTCGTAAAACAAAATAACCACCCCCCCAAAAAAAAGAAAAAAAGGAATAAAAAAGACTGACCAGTATCAAATAACCCAACAAGGGTTGGCATAAATAAAACCAACCAAGAAACCATCAAAAGAATTCCCTTCTTTACTGACTTTTTCCTCATTGCTGTGATTCATTATTAAGTAATAATGTTATTTAGTATTGAATAACCCAACAAGGATTGACATGTCATAAAATAGATCAATCAATCAAAAGGATTTTCAGTGTATCACATTTTTTTCTTAAAATTTACCCCTAGAGGCTGTAGCCCAACACATTATACCACCTTGGAATCTGACAGGGTCTGTGACCAAATAAAAAATATTTTGGAACAAATGCAAACCTGCAATTCTAAAATTTTGGATTCCCAAGTTTTAATTGTAGCAATTGTATTTGGCGATTTTTTAAAATTTTTTTATGTGATTTTTTTGTGACAGCTTTTTTTGTATAATAAAAATCTTGATAACTTTGAAATAAATTTAGGGATAACTAGCTTAACTGCCACCCAATTATATCAAATACATAAATGTTTATTTTTTTCCTCTGTCAGTGTATAAATGATTATATTGAATATCTATTTTCACTGTAATGAGGATTATATTAAAAACATGAATATCATATATGCACATGTATAAATTGATTTTGTATATAGTTTAATCCAGACTCTGACCACTTGACTCTCTAAGCCAATGATAGCCCCATTCCAGATGAACCTGGAATAAAACTTTGTCAATCAAACACTTTGTTATTTTCCACTAAATTACCGTTAATTTCAAAATCTACACTACACTACATTTCATTACAAAAATGATAGGCTATGCCTATTCATTATGTAACATTAATACTAGACATAAATTCTAATCCTACACTTCATTACAAAAATGATAGGCTATGCCTATTCATTATGTAACACTAGTACTAGAGATAAATTCTAATCCAACACTTCATTACAAAAATGATAGGCTATGCCTATTCATTATGTAATACTAATACTAGACATAAATTCTAACTACACTTCATTACAAAAATGATAGGCTATGCATATTCATTATGTAACATTAATACTAGACATAAATTCTAATCCAACACTTCATTACAAAAATGATAGGCTATGCCTATTCATTATGTAACACTAATACTAGACATAAATTCTAATCCTAAACTTCATTACAAAAATGATAGGCTATGTCTATTCATTATGTAACACTAATACTAGACATAAATTCTAATCCTAAACTTCATTACAAAAATGATAGGCTATGCCTATTCATTATGTAATACTAGTACTAGACATAAATTCTAATCCAACACTTCATTATAAAAATGATAGGCTATGCCTATTCATTATATAACACTAATACTAAACATAAATTCTAATCCAACACTTCATTACAAAAATGATAGGCTATGCCTATTCATTATGTAACACTAATACTAGACATAAACTCTAACTACACTTCATTACAAAAATGATAGGCTATGCCTATTCATTATGTAATACTAGTACTAGACATAAATTCTAATCCAACACTTCATTACAAAAATGATAGGCTATGCCTATTCATTATGTAACAATTTGGCAATTTGTCAGAAATGAAATGTAGAACATTATACATTCCAACTTTTGAGTAATAATTAAACAGCAGGCAACATAAACAAAATATGCATTTTATTACCTACACTGGCTCCTTACATAAGTGTTTAGCAATTTGAGTGTCTCGTCCAGATTTTCATGCCTTTTTCCTAAATAGATGTCATTTTCAAGTTGATTGAAAAAAAGGTAATATCAACAATAGGATGTAATGGAAGAGAGGTTGCTTTTCACATAGAACTAATACCCTTGGGAAAGGTATGTATCCAACTATTCTCCTTTCAGCTATGGGTAAATGGTAGGGTATACTGGGCTCTTTGACCTTGGTATGGCAACCAGTCTAGAAGGAGGAAAACTCAGAATTGAAGCCTGTTAAACTCTGCTTAAGAAATTGACCTTGTGTTACATCCTACTCGTATGGTGGGATTGGTAAATATATAGAGAGAATGGAAATTGATATATTTAAAGTTGGAAATCAATAAGGGACAATTGAGTGATTTTATATGGGAAACATTTTGGTCTCTACAGAAGGATAAATAGATAGATAGATAGATAGATAGATAACAGGGAAGAAGGAGAATATATTCTATATTTGGATTTGGAAACTGATGAGGAACTATTGAGTGGTTTTATATGGAAAACGTTTTGGTCTCTGCAGGAAGTTAAATAGATTGATATATAGATAAAAGGGAAAGAGGAGAATCTATTCTATATATAGAATAAAGATTTACATATTTGAATTTGGAGAACCAAAAAAAAAACATTAAGTAATTTTATATGGAAAACATTTTGGTTTCTCTCGAAGGATAGATAGATAGATAGATAAAAGGGAAGGAGCTGAATATACAATATTCTGAAAAAAAAAAGTTCCATTCATGAATTTTTTTCAGAATACAAGGTGTGTCAAAGAAGTACCAAGTTTAAAGCTGTATTTACCAAGATAGAAATGAATGAATGGAATTTTTTTTTTCAGAATATAAAAAAAAGGTGTGTCATAAAGTTAAAAAAATCTTGATACTTTTTTGACACACTTTGTATTCTCAACATAGAATAAAGATGTACATATTTGAATTTGGAGAACAAAAAAAAACATTTAGTAATTTTATATGGAAAACATTTTGGTTTCTTCAGAAGGATAGATAGATAAAAGGAAGAAGAAGAATATATATATGTATAGAATGAAGATATATGTATTTGATTATGGAGACCAGTGAGGAACCAGTGAGTGGTTTTATATGGAATACATTTTGGTCTCTCCAGATGGATAGATAGATAGATAGATAGATAAAAGAGAAGAAGAAGAAGAATCTATTCTCTACATAGAATGAAGATTTCCATATTTGAAGTATGAAATTAATAAAAACCATTAAGTGATTTTATATAAAAAAACAAAACAATTTGGTTTCTATAAAAGAAAAAGATGAATGGATAGATGAATAGATAACACAAAGGAAAGAAGAAGAAGAAGAAGAAGAAGAAAGTATAAAAGTCTTGGATTCCATTTGCGATTAAAAGACATTTGGTATTTTTGTTAATCTGACAACTTCATCTTCTGGTATTTCTTCTTTTTTTCTTTTTCTTTTTTTCTTTCATTTTGTTAGTTGATATTCAAAGAAGCATAACAAATGTTATTAAATCTCAATCAAACACACAGTGTGATATATTATTTTATCACACGCACAGATGCCAACTCTCTTTTGACATTAATGTTATATTGTTGTGAACATTTTCTGATTGCTAGGCGTTTATGTGGCTCCCCTCAAAAAATGACACCTACCCCCCCCCACTTCCAACAAGGGAGGAATTCCCCCAACAGTATTTGGGGGTAAATAACCCCTAATTTAATTGGATTAAAATTGAAGGGAGATTGATATCAATTTTTAATTACAGATTTCAATGAAAACAGAATCCGTAATAAACTTAAAGGTAAGCATTTTTCTACTTTATTGTCAATTGAAGATACACATGGTATAATAAAATAATATAAAATAGTCCTTTGATCGACCTGGCCACCTGCGGGTTCTTTAGGAGCATCTTGATGGTACACTTTCGGCATTCATCTCCAATCCAGACTCCCCATGATCCGATGACATTTCAAGACTGTCTTGTTTGCCTGGCTTCTAATTAAAATAAACTTAAAGGTAAGCTTTATTCTACTTTCTTGTTACTTGTAGGGAAACTGTTTATGTTGCTATTGGCAACACTGTTGTATTGGTTGTGCCAACGATATATATACGTGATCTAAATATAAGGGTAATCCTAAAAGTAAGATCTCCAAAGTGCTAGAGACACAGGGAAACTGTTCATGTGGCAACACTGTTCTGTTTGTTGTGCATGTGCCAGCAACTACCACTCTCAGCCTTGGATTAATAGTAATTACTGATAGAGTTCTTAATTGGCACTACAGCCAAGTATGAAGTTTGTGCAGTTATTCAGTTTTTATAGCTAACAGGAAAACCTGATATGATATGTATCTAAGAAGTTGGTTTTTTTTTTTAATATTCCTTCTTTTTTCCCCTAATTAAAACATCCAGAAACATTAAACTGAACAGTTGATAAAAAGAAACAATAGAAGGATGGCAAAGTTGTATTTTTTTTTTTTGGGGGGGGGGTTCATCATATTCTGTTGCTTTTTATCCAATTCTCAAGGTGTTTTTTTTACATTTACTTAATTCTCTATAAACATCTCTGAGTATTGTGATAAAAAGCAACAAAAATAAGATGAAAGAAAAATTAGTGAAAAGTCGATAAAGACATTGCTTCATTTAAAAAATTTGAACAACTTAATACTATGTTTGATACTGTAAAATTCAAGGTTGATAATTGAATAACATACAATTCCGACATGTTGTAAGACAAAACATTTTATATATATATAACAGCACATGGAAACGATAAGATACATAATGTACAGGAGAATAGAACATGTAAATACATATACAATATTTAGGTATAAACAAGATACCCAAATGTACCTAACATATAAATGTTACAGACATGGAACTAAAGGATAGTCCATGATGTATAAAGGACTTACAGTAATGTAAGGGGGGAAGCAAAAGCCCCACCGAGAAGGGGGTAGATAGATTCTAGCCCATAGCAGTTCTTGATAAGATCCAGCTAAAAAAAGGAAGCAGCGTTTGAATGAACGCGCTTAACTACCAGAGGTCCCCTGAGTGGGAACAAACAGCAACGCAGCGAGAAGATAACTCTTCCGGCAAAAGGAAGATAATCCCCTGCAATACTATTCAAGGGTTGTATATTGTGGGGGTGCTAGGTAAACACCACACACCCATCAAAAATGGTAAATGCATTATAAATATAATCATGAAACATAACAGGAAACTAATTTTTTTTTTCTTTCCTATTGTTCTAAATGTAGCATCATCACATGACGCCTGCAATACTGATGATGGCTGATTGTCTGGTAGAAGAGGGGAAAATGCAACGCGCTTTAAATATAGGACCTTCGGTTGTTTTATTCCCTTCATTCGAGTTACTGAGGGATGTGGAAATATGTTGAAATAGATAACAGATATGTGTGGAGAAAATTCTTTATTCTCGTAGGAACCAGTTCTTCTCGTATCTTTAAGTGTTTCATTCGCCCTTCATCCACACTACAGTTTGTCTTGCTCATGTCTCCAGCCACCAAAAAGAAAGAATTGAAAAACCCAGCTTCTTTTATTAGGGTTCACAAAATGCCAACCCCACTCCAAGAATGGGAATTGTTTCAAGCCATAGATGTGTCAGTACTTCTGTAGACTACACTACTTGGACTCTTACAAAACACCTGAAAAAAAAGAAGCTAGATGGTAACTACACAAGAATGATCTTTTGAACAAATCCTGAAAGCAGTACCTGACAAAACAATGCCTGTATGGCCATTTACTACCCATCTTACAAGGTATCCAAGTAAGATGAGCAAGACATCCTGGAGAAGTAAGGGCAAATTCATAAACAACATTCTAATGTGGACTCCTACACATGGACGCACCAGTGTTGGCCAACCAGCAAAAAAACTTACATCAGCTCTATTGTGCAAACACTGGATGCTGCCTAGAGGACTTGCCAAGAGCGAAGGTAGATAATGATGGATAGTGAGGAGTCAAGGGAAATCTGTGCTATTGGCATGCCTTGATGATGATGACTTGTTAAGCACTAAATTATGTTAATTTTGTAACATCCCCTTTTTGAAATTCTCACTTTGTCTTCATTTTATCCTCCACACATTTTTCTCTGATTGATAGTTTCTTTCTACCATTGTTATATGGTTTCAAGTAACTAATAATAATCCTTAGTAAATAATTTATAGTTTCAACTAACTATTCTTAATACAAACAATCTACAGTTAAAAGTATTTCTATTAAATACAAATAATTTTTAACAGATCAATTAGACCCATAGATCAGGTACTAACAGTATTTAATAGATAATTTATTTGCAAACAGTTAAATGTTTCCAATTAGCTGCTAATAATAATCCTTTGTAAACAATTATAGCTTGAACTATTGTTAATGCAACTAATTTGTATTGAGTTAAATGTTTTCAAGTTATTCTAACATTAATTATTTCATTTAATGATAATCATTTGGTTGCAGAGTTATATGGTTTCACATATTTCTATCTGATATGAATGATTTGCAAACAAATCCCATAATGGTGTAATGGTTAACAAGCTAGTATTGTAGATCCGTTACAAAAGAATAGCAGTTTCAATTCTCACTGAATACCCCTAAGTTATGACCTTGCATCACATTCTACCCATGGCTAATGGATTGAGCATATGAGGGCATCTCATCATAGACTAAAGGGTTAGCTAGTCTTGCAGATCCATTACTACTGAATAGCAATGTTGATCCTCACTGGATGCTCCACACTTGCGACTTTGCATCTGCTTTCTTCTTAGAATTTACTAAGTTTTGCTTTCTCTCACACACATGTTAAATGGCTTACAGTAACTTTTGCTCTTAAGTAGTCACCCATCTAAATTATGCACAGAACCATTGTTGCTTAACTTCAGTGATCTAGTAGAAACCAATGTTTTAAGCATGACATGATTATAAGTCTGTTATAATCTTGGTCTGCTCACATAAAAAACAATTCTGACACCGAAGAAATAAAATGTGCCAAAATGTCAATATACAAAGTTAGAAATAACAGTGATTTATGAGTTTTTAGTATCTGCTGCTCTTAAGTAGTCGCCCATCTAAATTCTGCACATAACTATTGTTGCTTAACTTCAGTGATCTAGTAGTAACCAGTGCTTTAAGTCTTGGCCTGCTCACATAAAAAAACCAGTTCTGACACTGAAGAAATAAAATCTGCCAAAATGTCTATATACAAAGTTTAGTTAGAAATAACAGTGATTTATGAGTTTTTAGTGTAATAAACAGACTCACAGAAATTTCCATTGACAAAGTGAATGACCGAAAGTAAGATAGATACAGAGATGCTGATAGGTACACGTCCTGTGTCCCTGATGCACTAAAATCTAAAAGAACACAGTAAAATCATATCTATGCATCCCAATATTTTTCTTTTTTCTTTTTTCTTCCATCACCATTTCAATAATTTCTTAGAAATGAATTACACAGGATAGGTTACCAGGTAGGAATTAGTCAGCTTTAGTTGGGACCCATGAATTTTCCCAGGGACTCGTTCAAAGCAAATATGTGCATCCCAGGATGCTCTCAATCAAAAAGCTATCAGCATTACTGTAGATATATATATAGAGAGAGATGAGTAAGTGTATGGGAGGGTATGGGTAGGTATTTTACCCAACCCATTTGTTATGGGTAAGATGTGACACAAGGTCGCAAGTATGGAGCATCCAGTCTATGGTCAAACTCGCTATTCAGTAGCCATCGATCTACGATAATAGTTTTGCTAACCATTATACAACAATGAATACCTTGAAAGTAGAGGTAGTATGTGTATATGTTAATAGATAGACTAGCAGGACCTGTGGATATACCATAGTATGATGAGTTAATTATTACGTTTGATATGTTTACTTAGGAGTTAATGCCAAATAGTTCAATATGTAATAAAAAGTATAATAATCTTTATTTAACTCTCTCTCACTGTTTTTTCTTTCTTTCCCTTTTTTCATCTTTTCATTATGTTCAATTGGAACAGATTAGCATTATTGCTTCTGCACGCTCACCCCCTTTCTATATCTTTACCCTACTCTCTTTCTTACCTATTATATTTTTTCTGTGTAGCATGTCCTTTTTCTTCCCTTTGGATAGTCTCATATAGTATAATCTTATTATAATGGAGATTGTGGGTTTTTCTGTCTGTAACCGAAACTATATTACTATGCAAGTCACAATTCCTTTAGTTATTTACATCATATTCTCTATGATTTTATTTTTATTTAAACCTCAATTATTAATAAAATTGTTTTACATTACTTACACTGTTGACCATATCTACATGCTAATAACATGCAATTGTATTTATATATACAACAAAATAGAGGTTTACAGTATGAATGGGAAGGCTAATTTGCATATTGATCTTAAAAAATTGATTTTAATAAATATATGCTTAGTATTATTGATTTCTAATTGTTTGGTTTTATCTTATTGAATATGAGCATAAATCTCTTCAATAAATCTTAAAAGAAATCCCTTAACAAGAAGAAATAACTGTAATTTTATTCTTTCCTTCCTATTTTAACTAAACAGTTTAATTAGGAAAATTTACCAATGAAAGACGGGAGTAACGGAAAATGATGGAAGAGTTAATTTCAAAGTTGTTCTATTTTTCAATCATACCCCCTCTGTTCAAAATCTTTTTATCTACATTCTTATTCAGTTTCATTAGCCTTTCTAATTTAATATGATATTTTATTATAAAATTTAACTAAAATACTTGCACCCGGAGGGTGCATATATATGCTAGTTTATATAAAATTTGTTAAATTAGTGTTAAATTTTCATTTACATGTAAGATTATGGTAGCGCTCACAGCTTAACGGTTATCTAGTAGAAAATGGACATGGTGACCCGAGTTCAAATCCTGAACAAGGCTTTTTACATTTCACATAGCACTAATACCCTTTGGAAAGATAGTTATTTACCCAACCTGTTTGCCAAGGGTAGGATGTGACACAAGGTTGCAAGTGTGGGTCATCCAGTAAGGATCAAACTATTCAGTAGTAATCGATCTGTAAGACTAGCTTGCTAACCATTCCACCGCAATGGGACGCCTCTACTCATAGGAAAAATATGAATCCAACTATTCTCCCTCCAGCTATGGGTAAGTAGTAGGGCAGACTGGGCTCTTTAGCTTTTCTATGGTAACCAGTCTAGGAGAAGGAAATCTCTGAATTCAAAACTGTACTTAAAAATTGATCTTGTGTCACATCCTGCTCACGGTGGAGGGGTTGGGTAAATACATATAAGATTACAATAGCTATTTTATTTTTTTATTTTTTTTATTTGTTAACAATTTTTTTTTCAATCAACTTGAAAATGACATCTATTTAGGAAAAAGGCATGAAAATCTGGACGAGACACTAAAATTGCCAAACACTTATGTAAGGAGCCAGTTTCGGTAATAAAATGCATATTTTGTTTCTTTTTGACTGAGTCATTTGGACATTTTTACTCAAAAGTTGGAATGTCTGATGTTCTAGATTTTTTTTCTTTTTCTGACAAATTGCCAACTTGTACCAAAAATAATCAGTTTAACAAAAAAGATAAAATGTTGAATTTCTAAGCAACCATTTTGTTTTTCTATCATTTTGCCAGAAATAATAGGATCCTCTTCCTCGATAATTTTAGACGGGACCGACGCATCCTTCCCTTGACAGCCGTTTTAGCTAGAGTTTTAAATACATTGACTGCACCTCTGCAAAGGGATAAGACACCCCCTCTCCCCCCCCTCCAAATGGGGCCACCTGTTGGCCATGGGTAGTGACCTGTGATGCATAAGGATGGAACCCAGGTGGTTGAGCAGTCCATGACATGCAACACTCCACTTTGGACCTTACTTGGGCTAGACAGGTGGACGGAGAAGCCCCTCTAATCAATTGTATGATCACATCAATCCCTAGCACCTATATGATTGTCCCAACCCTACTGCCCTTATGGCAAGCCCCAAACTCTTTTTATCATATAGGAACCGAGGTGGCTGAGCAGTCCATGACATGCAACACTCCACTTTGGCCTTTACTTAGACTAGATGGGCAATTGGAGAGCCCCCCTCTAATCAATCAACTGATTACATCAATCCCTAGCACCTATATGATTGTCCCAACCCTATTGCCCTTATGGCAAGCCCCAAACCCTTTTTATCATATATGTGCTGGAAGGCCGTGACTGAGGGCCTTATTGTCCTGGGAATGACGTTAAACTCTATCTGATGTTGAGGTTCCAGTTCTGGAGGTTTGGAGTATGTGGAGCACCCCTTCATCACCATTGCTCCCTGGTCCACTTTGAGTGGTAGTACCTTTTAGGGTCCCATCTATGGGTTAAATTGAAAAATGTATTTATAAAAAAAAAAATTGAGTATCCATTAAGAATTAATTTATTTCAAAACTTTATCAGCATTAAATGACCCACTGAGGTTAATATGCCATAAAACAAAACAAACCAAACTGTTCATTAGGGTAGGTTGTATTTGGAACTGTAATGTCTCCCATATTACAAAAGTTGCAAATTAATATAAAGAATTACCAAACAAAATATTTCTCTTCAAAACTTTGCCTTCATTTGAGGGAATAGATTTCAACTTACTTATTAACTTACTTATTAGGTAAAAATCAGCATATCGGTGGTGATGGGGGGCATATTTTCAATTTGAATTCTAGTTATAATATTTTATTCGTATCATTTAAAATGACAATCTTTTCTCTTTTAGATACTGAAATTGTTAAATTTTCAAGGCCAAATGTTGCAAGAATGAAGAATTTTGGTGCATTTTAGTAGACAATCTTTGATGCTATTTCCTTAAACAATGGTGCAAGTAAGAGATTTAGTTTTTGATATCAGTATTCATTATACCAACACACAAATTTTGCTGTTTGAGAGAATTTGATTTTTTTTTTTTTAAGTTTAAAATCAGCCAACCCTACTGTTCATAGACATTTTTAGACAGGGCTAGTGCATGCTTCCCCTGAACACTCTGATGAGGGATATATATATATATATATATATATATATATATATATATATATAATAATAAGTATATAAAGGTTTTACATATCTATTTATTAGGTGACAAAGGAACATTCACAACCATATTGGTTTCATGCGATGCAATCATCAGGTGAAGATGTTTCAATGGCATTTGAAACATCTTCACCTGATGATTGCATCGCATGAAACCAATATGGTCATGAATGTTCCTTTGTCACCTAATAAATAGATATGTAAAACCTTTATATATTTATCTTATTATATTATATAACAGCTCTATTTTATATTGAGCACTCTACCAATAATAATGCCTTTGGTACACCATTCCAGCAAAAGCTGAAACAGTGACCATCTCACACTATAGTATATATATATATATATATATATATATCGAGAGAGAAGCAGAAAATAATTTAAATTCAAATCGGAAACATTGTTTTTCACAAAAAGCATCTAAGCCATGTGATCGCTTCGTCTTTGTTCATTCGCTGCGTGTTTCACTAACATCATGTGCATTTCGCTACATTGCACTGAAGAAACACGATGTAGCTTTTTTGGAAAAACAATGTTTCCGATTTGAATTTAAATTATTTTCTGCTTCTCTCTCGATGAGTCTGGATTAAAAACATTTACATCTAAAAAAGGACCTAATTATCATTATGCTCTGATGATGATTTTTTATAAATCGAAATATTGTCTATATCAGCAATGAAAAGGGATATAAAAATATATTCATTTTAACAATATTGTGTGTTTTCATACCCTTTTATCTATACATATACCGTCAGATTCATTTCCTTACTTTTAACTCATATATATATATATATATATATAATATAAAATAAATGTATATATATGTTATAATATATTAATGATTTAATAAAAAATAAAAACAAAAAGATTTAATTTTTGTCTTATTGATTTCAAAGTAGAAACTTCATCTTCAGAGGTGAATATCAGAAGGAAAAAAAAAAAAATTTCTGATATTCACCTCTGAAGATGAAGTTTCTACTTTGAAATCGATAAGACAAAAATAACATCTTTTTGTTTTTATTTTTTATACACATTGTAATTACCTTCAAATTATTAATATATTATAACATACTTAACAATGCTTCAAGCAAATTACCAATTACATATATATATATATATATATAGTTTTTTTCGTAGTTAGGGTCTTTCCATGTGTGGTTTAACCAAGCTGATGCAGGTAGACCATAAGGAGAGCTCAATGTACCTAATACCAGTGAGTAGAAGGACAGAGCAAGATATTTAGTAAATGAAGAAAAACTCTAAACTTGCTTCATTACAATAATTTATTTCAACCGTATTAATACGGCATCTTCAGGTAAGAGTCATGTTCTTGTGATTACCTGAAGATGCCGTATTAATACGGTTGAAATAAATTATTGTAATGAAGCAAGTTTAGAGTTTTTCTTCATTTACTAAATATATATATATATATTATATATATATATATATATATGTAAGAAAGTTTTATAGAAAAACAACAAGATGTTAAACATTTTTGCTGACAGATATCTGTTTCGACATTATGAATATGTCTTTTTCAAAGCAACATTGTAAGCGGAAAAACGAAATGAATATATCAGTAATTACAAGGCAATGAATGCTCTCGATCAGTAATTACTGATATATTCATTTCATTTTTCCGCTTACAATGTTGCTTTGAAAAAGACATCTTCATAATGTCGAAACAGATATCTGTCAGCAAAAATGTTTAACATCTTGTTGTTTTTCTATAAAACTTTCTTACATATTGTCGGATTCAATATCCATTTTTACCTTCATATATATATATATATATATATATATATATATATATATATAAAGAAAGAAATCCTCAAAAATAGACATAAGTATCCATTCATTCATTCATAGATATATCCTCTGAATATTAGTTTTTTCATATCTTTATACTTAGATAACATATTATATATATATATGTATATATATGAGGGTCGTTCAATCAATAACGGATATTCTTTTTTTAAAAAATGCAAAATTATGAACAAATATTTTTATGAATTATTTGTATGTGTAGGTGATATAGGTAAGAGTCGTGTGATGGCACCCAGTGGACCAAATTCAAATTTTGATTTATGCTCCTTATGTCCCCATTGCACTATTTCTCTAGGGAAAGACCTAGACTTAACCCCACCCCACCCCACCCCCTATCTCCTCCAAAAATCTCTTGACAAAATGTTTTCTTACTGACATGCCACAATGATTAATGTAGAAAAGAGTTAGTGTAAATGAACACTTGGCTAAACTCCACCCCTTTATCTACCCCCAGAGATCTACCCAGGCAATATCAGAAGTAATGCTGTCAATCTTGACACGATCTAATCACATACATATAATCAGAGACACACACGCACACACACAAGTGTTCGTATATATATATATATATATAAATAAAGGAAGGAAGAACTCAACACCATAATTCCATAATAAATTTATTTCGACCAAAAAAGTCTATTACTGAATTGAGACCCATCTGATGAGATGTAAATTTGGGGAGCTGTATTAAATCAACTTAGATTTATATAGGCCCCAATTTTGGTCGAAATAAATTTATTATGGAATTACGGTGTTGAGTTCTTCCTTCCTTTATTGATAAATATTGCTCTGTATATAATCTAAAAAGTTTATTATACATTGAGCTCTCTTCAGTGATTTAAAGATTCGCTGTATTTATACATACTGGATCATCAATATTAATACAGTGGATCTTAGAAATCACATATAGAATCATCCCTTACTACCAAGTTTTGGATAAATCTCTTATATATATATATATATAGAGAGAGAGAGAGGATATGTGCTTAATTGAAGTCATACCTAATTTTGAAAATTAATTAGTTAATAATTAATGAATTTAGACAGGCATATATGTTCAAATGTAAGGCTAAACAAATCGAGAAAATGTCAATCACTGTATGTACATTTCGATCTATACAGGGATTGACATTTTCTCGATTTGTTTAGCCTTACATTTGAACATATATCCCTGAAGACGATCTTATTAATAGATCGAAACACTGCAGTGTTGACCAATAAACTCACCACTTAACCCATTTAAACCTGTGTTTTTTCATTTTTCTTAATATACTACATACCGTCGGATTCACTTCCTTTTCTTCACACATATATATATATATATATATATATATATATATATATATATATATACTCAGTACATATCGTATTATAATTAACACATACATCGTAAAATTAGTACGCCATTTAATTTTTTTAGATGTTAGCTAAACATCGTTTTTACTTATTTATCCAACGAGACAGACTTTTCCAATATAGTAGAACAAAATTAATGGAGCGATTCTCGTAGAAAATCAGAAAATTAAATGTAAAAAAAAAAATAATAATTAAATTCAAAAAAATAATTTCCGTAATGAGTGCATTTAATATTTTTTGTTATTGATTGCTAAGAAGAAACTGTTATAAGCCTTAAAATCATAAATAATATATATATATTTTTTTTTTTTTGTCCTTAATGCTTAAAAAAAGCGGCCATGGTTGCAAAATAATTTTGGAGATCTTGTTTTTTTTACTCGTTTCGACAATTATTCATTAAAATCGGATAATTCCCTGATTTTTTGGTAATTTTTTAGTCCAAGTACCGTTCAACCATGACTAATGATCATTTGGAAACCTGCTTGAGGCTGGTTACCAACACTTACTGTTCGGACTATACAACACTGGCTGACTCCATCCAGTGCAAATCATGAGAGTAACATAGTGACCATAAAGGTAGTCAATTGTATTGTGCCGTCAGTGTTCATGCAGTGATGCAAGATACATGAACATATATTTATATATAAATATCATAGAGACGCATGATGTAATGGTTAGAGTTGTAGGAAATGGAGTCATCGACCAGGGTTCAATTCCCGGACGATGCTGTTTGCACTTCACATGTCGCTTGGGAAAAGTATGAATCCAAGCTTCAATCTCAATACTTTTATAACACATCTTGTATATATATATATATATATATTTTTGCAATATATATATATATATATATATATATACTATATATATTTTTGCAATATATATATATATATACTCAGTATATATCGTATTATAATTTACAATACAAATTATACCCTTCCACCAAAACTTTCAAAAATTCTTAACTGTCTTTAACGGCCGCTGCGTTCCTAACGATTTAAAAAATATTCTTTTTTCGAACATTTGAAATTCTATTCTTGTCTCCAACTCAAAAAAAAAAAAAAAACACTCTGATGAAGGTCGTCAAAATCTCTCTGTGTACGGAACCATTTTATACATTTTTCCTATTATTATTATCATCATCATCATCATTTCAACTCCATCTAATTATTTTAATAATAATAATAACGTAAATCCGTATACATTTTGATAAACAGACCGAAACACATGTGTAAGTGATATCGATTAAAAGTGATATCGATAAAATTCATTTTTATCCAACTACATTTCTTTTCTTTACTCATTTTTTCCTCATATATATATATATATATATATATATATATATACATACTCATGCCTCTAGTAATGGTTAACAAGCTTGGTTAGTAGACCATTGCTCATGAGATTGATTGGTTGCTCCCATATATCTTGTCTTATGTCTGAACTAAGATAAAATTAGTAAATACCTATATACACACATATACATCCATATATATATATATATATATATATATATATATATGAAAAGCTTTTATATACCATTGGCCCTAATTTGTATCGTATTTTGCAAATTACTCTAGACAAATGTTAAGGTCAGTGTTTTATTGCTTTCCTCAACTCAATCCCTCACGGATTGTCCAGCTGTTTGGAGATTAAAAAAAGGGAGAGAGAGAATATAAAAAAAAGGAATGGAAAATATTTTTATTTGTTATTTCTAGCACTAACGATTTATGAATTGGGACTTTGTTATTTATCAGATAAAAACAACAAAACAAAGAATAATATCAATCTTTTATAAACTGACAAATATCACCACCTCCCAACTGGCTAATCTCATATCTATTGACATATTTATACAGTTAAAGTCCATTTGATATATATATATATATATATATATATATATATATATATATATGAAGAAAATATTTTCAAAAAATATAACAAACACAGGATGTTATGATCAGAGGAAACAATTTTATGTGTCATCAGCTTTTGTAAACAAATGCACATATAAAAATTAACAGTTAATAACATCAAATCTGATGAGACTTGATTTGGGGAGCTTTGTTAAATCAATTTAGATTTATAAAGGCCCCAATTTTGGTCGAAATAAATTTATTATGGAATAACGGTGTTGAGTTTTTCCTTCCTTTCAAAGATATATATATATATATTTAACTGATGAAATTCCTATTATTTAAAAGTGACAAGGGATAAAAAAAAAGAATGGATGACTTTTTTTTTAATCTCCTTTCTAATAAGTGTAATATTTTTATATATGTTTTATTTAATTTTGTTAGTCTTTGTAATTAAATATAATATTTTATTCCATTTAAACTCTGTAGAATACTAAGTCCAATTACCTTCGAATTGGCAAGACAAGACGGCAAACAGTTGTAACTGAATACGATTCTGAGATGCCGTAATGACCACTGAAAAGTGGCAGGATTTATGGAGCCTCAGAGGACCCTACAAACCAAGCAGCCAATCAGGACTCAGGGAATGGACTCACCCAAATACATGGGTGGACTGTCCTGAATTCCCATAAATACCAGTAATTAATTAATTCCATAAATAATAATTGTGCCCAGGGAGCGCATACTTTTGCTAGTATATATATATATAAGACAGTTTAAACTGATGAAATTTAACTGATGAAATTCCCATTGTTTAAAAGTGACATGGGATAAAAAAAAAACTGACTTTATCTTTTCCTCACTTGGATGACTTTTTCTTTTTCTTTTTCTAATCTCTCCTTCTTCTTTCTGTGCTAATTAATTTTTTTTTCTTTTAGGAGAAATTCAGTGAAGTATAAAAAGACACAAATGTGAAGTCAGAAGTTAAAGAAGTCAGAATTATGTTTAGACAAGATTTATTACTTTATCTGTTATTTTATTACGTTTAAAAAAATAATAAAAGGAAAGAGAGGAAATAAGAATAAGTAAATGAAGAGAAAACAAAAATGAGAAGAAAAAACATTTCATATGTATGAATATATATATATATATTTATATATATATGGAAACAGAACTCAGTGTTAATAGCAACCATAAGAACTAATAATACAAAAGTTGAAAAAGATGAGAGCCAAGAGAATAATAAGTGTGTGCTATGTGTAGAAAGATGAGACTGTAAACCCCATGATGAGCAAAGGCAGCAAACTGGCCCAGAAGGAGTACAGGAATAGGCATAACTGGGTGGGAAAGGTGATCTGTTGGGAATTATGAAAGTGAATAAAAATTTGATCATACATCATACAAATGCACAAACCAGGGTAATCCTTAACTTGTTCCTTGTAAATTCCTACTATAAAATAAACTGAACCCTCATTTTATGTCCGTGTTTTTGCAATAAATGTTTTAAATATGTTTGCAATAAATGTTTTTAATAAAGAAATATATATGTTTGCAATAATGTTTTAAATAAAGAAAATATATATGTTTGCAATAAATTTTTTTAAATAAAGAAAATATATTCAGTATTGTAAAATAACGGTTGCAAGAAAAATAAAACATTTATTGCAAAAACACGGACATAAAATGAGGGTTCAGTTTATTTTATGGTAGGAATTTAGGAGGAATACATAAAGGATTACCCAAACCAGAATCTGTCTTGGAAAATAAAACTGACAACCTTCACTATGAATTTTGAAAGACAGAGATAAACGTAATTTCATCTTGTGTATTTCTTTCATGTTCAATCACAGATGACACAGTATTTTTGAAGGCCAAACAAATTTAATCATGCACCTCGAAAATAGATTCCTATAACTTCACACCACTGCAACTGACTAGCCAAGGTTAAAGAGCCCAGTTCCAGGGGGAATAGTTGGATGCATACCTTTCCCAAGGCTATTAGCACTATGTGAAATGCAAACAGCCTCGTTCAGGATATGCACTCGGACGACGAGTCCATTTCCTACGACTCTAACCATTACACCACACATAATTCAGATTGGTTGAATTTTACGGCATGTCAGCCCTTGTTAGGTTATTTTATGCCGAAGACATTTTGTTTTATTTATTCTTCGTGAGTACTCATTTTTTTAAACTCAATTTCCGATCATTTGATGTAATGGTGATGAAGGATCCACATTCCCCAGAGGAGAAAAAAAAGGAAAGAAATCTATTATACCTGTCGCTCCAGTGGGTCTAAAACTAACCGTATGGGGAAAGAAAGGAAACTAAAGTAGTTGTTTCAATTAATTTACATAAGGGTATATAGACTCAAGTAATGAACACTTTGTGTATTGAATGTCCCCTATATTTTAACCAGAAAAAGTTTTTTGACATCCACAATAAAAATTTCCTAATCAAACCCAATTTGGGAGACTGGAGACCAGCTTTAAGAAAGTCTAGAAAGGAACAAGTTGTCGTGTCCCGATTACGCATTGGTCTCACAAGACGAAAGCACTCCTATGTACTCAAACAAGAACAACAACCACAGTGTGAAACATGTCAAACATCTATTCATGGAATGCAGGTTTTTTGCTCACATCAGAAACTGTTATTTTAATGCAAACAATATGAAAGATCTGTTTGAAAATGTCAACATGGAGGACATTCTGTCCTTTTTGAGGGAAACAAAATTATACCATAGAATATAGACATGAACTTAATCAATACCATACAACATGATCCCCAATGGTGCTAACACATTGTTAAAACCAATTACTAAAAAATTATAAATATAAATACATAACATATATTACTTCCTAACCGTTAGGCATGGCATAACCCCAGATGGGTTGATTGATTTTAACGGCATATCAACCCGTCTGGGGTTATGTCATGCCATTAAAATCAACCAACCAACCATATATCGTGTGTAGGTAAATTTCTATATTTTAAAAACATATCTTGTTTAATGAATGACCCCCTTTTATTTATGATGAAAAATTTGTTTTAAAAAGTGTAGCATAATTATTATTGTCTACGGGGTATTTGTTGATTGAAAAGAAAATGGCATTCGGATTTCTGGAGAAAGAGAAGAAAAAGAAATAAGAACTAAGGTTAAAGTTTGGAAGAGTAAACACTCAACGGGGTACTAGTAAGTGACTGATGAATGACCCTGGAAATAGATTTAAAAATAAAAACAAAAGTTCCAGGTTTTGATCGGAAACGGATGTGACCCCAGGACGAGAAATGGAAGAAGAAGAAAATTGTTACTTTTTCGGCTGGGCTCTGGTGAGAGTCAGACGTGGCTCCCAGTTCCCTGTATGGGTTTGGGATAGTAGTACTGAACATGGCTTACGATAGAATAGTTTGACCATACTCTCTCTCTCTCTCTCTCTCTCTCTCTCTCACACACTCTTTCCTTCTCTCTGAAAAGAACCCACGAGCCTAGGAAGAAATAAACAGCCCCTTGTGACTATACAACTTGCGTTTGTTGTTTCTGAACTAACGATGACTACTACTACTAAACGACTACTACTACAACTCAAACTTTGCCCTGTGCAACATATATCATTCTGTTAAAAAAGACGTCCATTACACAAATATATAAATTTTTTTAACAGAAAAAAGAATTGTGCTTGTGTGTAAGAAAACTTTTTTCATGCTACAGTATAAGTTAATTTAATTTAATTTTTACTCGTATTTTCTTTTATCATAATATTTCGTTACTAATGCCAATGAGGAAATAGCAAGGATCAGATTTAAACTGGATAAGCTCTTTGTACGATTCATATTCCTATTTGTCTTGTTAAATGCACCAAGTGCACCAACTGCACCTAACCATCTGGTCTGCAGAATCATGAAACAGCAAATAATGCTGACTCTTCAGTTTTAGATGAGTTTCTTTAGAATGAATTAAAAAAAAACAGTTTTAATTACAATCTGTATATGAGTCTGTAGTGGCTCGGTTCCAAATACTGACCACTGTTGGAAAAATAATAAGACATATATCTATTTAATTTTTTTAGCTATTTTACATTGCATATATATATATATACATACACCAACCCCTCCGCACGAGCAGGATGTGACACAAGGTCGATTTCTTTAGCGGAGTTCAACAGGTTTGAATTCAGAGTTTTCCTTCTCCTAGACTGGTTGCCTACCATTTACACATAGCTGGAAGTAGAATAGTTTGATTCATATGTTTCCCAATGGTATTAGCACTAATGTGAAATGCAAATAGCCTTGTCCTGGATTTGAACTTGTCTTGTCATGTACATTGCCCACAAACCATAACCATTACACCAGGCACCTCCTTTGGGAGATATATCAAAGAAAAAGTTTCAAATAGCTTTTACTTATTCTTACTCTTCTTCTTCTTCTTCTGGGCTGTTCTTTTATCTGAGCCGGTTCTCCCTTTTCTTCTTTGCTTTCTTGGGACTTCTTATTTTGTGTACATCCTTGTTCTTATTAATGAACACAAGACTCAAGATAATTTTAAAACCTCTGTATTTAGCCCAAGTTTGACCAACACACATGGAGAATTAGCCATCTTTGTAGGTGTGACTGTTTAAAAAAAACCCCAGCTAAACTAACTATTTCTTTCTGTTCTCTCAATTGGCTATGACCAATCAGAGTAATTTGTAAACTATGAATTATGTAAGAGTTTGTGAATGAACAAAAGTGTTTAGTGAATCATGAATGAGTCGAGCTAAGAGTAAAATAGTAAGTACTATGAATAATTATATATCAAAGAAAAAGTCATTTGTCACTTTGATTTGAAACAACAGCTGTTTCTATCAAAGATGAAGATGTATTAATGAAATCTTGAGAAAAAAGAAAATAGACAACCACCTTGAATGATGCCATATCACTCAAGATGCAGACATTTGGCAATTGTAAGTTGCAGTAATAAATTTGAAGTGTCCTCAAAACTGCGTATCACTTACTCTGTTTTTGGGGGCTTAGAATATGCTAATTGTATTGTCTGCTGAGGGTTAACCCCCACCCACATACAAAGATTACCATGGGTATGACACTAACCTATATCTGGTGGTGAGACTCCAGTTCTGTAGCTATGGAGAGTATGCATTATCCCTTAATTGTCATTACTCGCAGGTCCATTCTGACCCAGAGTGGTAGTACCTGTTGAGGTCCCCTTTATTGTTCAAATAGGTCTGTTTGAAAATTATTAGTACTAGTACAAAATAAAAAACACCCTCCGGGCGATGTAAAAATAGATTTTTGAAACATAGGGTGGGAGTAAAAAATTCAATGTCAGTGAGTTTGTACCCTAAATAAGTAAAATCATCAAATTCATTAAAAAATAAAACAATTTGAAATGTAAACTTTAAATATGTATTAAAATAAAACAAACTATATATAGATATATAATACCAGTCATGTATTTATTAAAACTTGTTTTAAAAAACAATGAGGACTGTCTAATGTTGCATGTTCAAATTTTCAGTGTATTTATTGAATAAATACACTCAAAATTTGAACATGCCAAAAATCGTAGAATAAATGTTTTTTTTTGTTTTTTCTTGTTTTTTCAAAAATATATTAAGGGAAATTTATTTTTTACTAGGTAGACCACCCCCTATTTAATTTTATAAAATCCTAATAAAATATATTTTACTCATATGATTTTAAAATTTTTCTATAAAAAAAAGATAAAAGTCTGAATAATTAAATCAGAAATTATTAGAAACATTTTGGAGGTCCTTACTGTCATAAAACAAAACAAATATCTCAGTAGAGTGTAGTGAATATGATGCTTTTTAAGTAAGTAATTAATTGTTTTTTAAATATTAAAGATTTTATTTATTTAATCCCCACCCCCTCAGGTGATATCTTTCAATAATTTTTTTTACACTGCCCACAGGGCATTTTTTTTTTTTTTTTTTTTTTTTTTTTTTTTTTTTGCTAGTAATAATAAAATTGTATAGACTTAGAGTGCTGAGATAAAAAGCAACAACAATAAGATAGAGTAAAACTAATAAAATAACAATAAAAAAAAAGATAAAGAAATTTTCCAATTGGTTTTGTCTCTGTTGTATTTCAACAGAGAATTGTTTTTAAAATGAATCAGAAATGGTTGAGACTTTCTCAAGAGATTTGTCTCTTCTTAGAGTTTTTCTACATCTGGAAATATTTCTTTCAATTTCCCTTGTTTATTTCTAAATTAAGCAACTTTACACATGGGAGTCAGCACAATTTGAACAAAAAAAACAAACAAAAAATAGACAAATCTTTTTTGTTTACCATTCTCTTTACAATAAACCAGTCAAAAAAAAACATATTTTGGCTCAGATTATTTTTTTTTTCTTTTCATTCTTTTTTTCTTTTTTTTTTTCTTTCTTGTAATTTTTCATAGAACAATTTTCTCCTCAGACTAATGTTGCCCTTTTAAATCCTGAAAATTTAATTTCCTCTAAAAATACACTGTCCTGTCAACAGGGCTTAGAATTCACTGACTGTGTATCCCCCCACCCTACCCTTGCAGAGGGGTAAGACACCAAAAAAGAAGTGTCTTGGGTACAGTATTAAACCGCATTTCTAGTAAGGCTCCAGTTTTGATTTGGTTTGTGGTAGTACCTATTGAGGTTCAACCTATGGCTCAAATAGATATGTTTTGAAAATTATTAGTATTGGATAGGAATATGTGAAACTTTATACCATAAATCCTTGAGTATAATCCGCATTTTTTTTTACCAAAATTTAAAGGTCAAAATCCCTAGTACATACTATATACGAGGTTGAAAATGAAAAATATTTTCTAAGCAATGTCCGAGTCTCTATTTGCTGTCTGGCAATGTTTATTCAGACACATTTTTTTTCAGAGGTACAGCCCCTTAAAAATCCCCTGCGTATTATAAAGTATAAATTCTTGCAACAAATATACCATAAGTCCTTGAGTATAATCCGCATTTTCTTTACCAAAATTTAAAGGTCAAAATCCGTAGTGTGTACTATATACAAGGTTGAAAATGAAAAATATTTTCTAAGCAATGTCCGAGTCTTTATTTGCTCTTCAGCAATGTTTACTCAGACACATTTTGTGATTTCAGGCACAAAAATACCTTTAAGGTAAGCCTGAAAGCGATGAAGTCATGAATGAATCATCCATAACTTGCAGTAAGTAACATTTATCAGAATAAAAAAGTATTCAGAACACAGAATAAAATGTAAAAAAAACAATTTGCAAACATTTACATTCCTATATAACAGTTAAGAACATCACCATTATTGTATTACGCATGTGCGGAAGTGTTTGTTCAACTAGGTGCTTCTGGCTTAATTACACACAAATTATGCTTAATAGTAAATAAACGTATATATTAATCTCCAACTTACTGTTATTTCTTTATTTTCTGCAAACAAAATACACAAAAAAGCGACACGTTTGCATTATGTTATATTCATTGGCAATTCAGTCTCGAAAGATTATTATAAAAGTTTTTGTGTGCCCCTGAAGTTGCAGCGCTTCCTGTGACTATGAAGTCCTATGTTTGAGAAACATTCTCGACCACAGATTTTGCATTTGTAGGTTGTCCCTGTAGATGATGATGTTCCGATGCTTTGTTGCCGTTGCTTTCTTATGGACCTCTTAGCTTCATGATGTTGTATCAGTGTGACTTCTGACATGTACACTCCTCTATGGAGATTCTGCCGCCACGAGGCGGTCTTGAGCCAAATTTTCCAGCTGGAAGGGACAATGCCAAAGCACCTGAGATTCATTTTTGCAGACATCCTTGAATTGCAGTAGGGGGCGACCAATCTGTCTTTTACCAATGTTAGCTCTCCATACAGGATGTATTTCGGGATTCGTCATCATCCATCGACGTACATGACCCAACCATCGAGACGACGTTGTCTCAGTAGAGAGTACAGGCTGGGGATTGAGCTCTCTCTAAGGAACTGCTGTGTTAGTGACTCCTGTCCCCCCAAGTTGAGCCCATACACGTCTAAAGG
>CM042165.1:6884151-6931651 GCA_023376005.1 Doryteuthis pealeii
CAGAGAGAGATAGGATTTTCCTCGCTTTTCCTCAATAGAATGTCATTTTTAAGTGATTGAAAAAAAGGTAATATCAACCAATAGGAATGTAATGAAGAGAGGTTGCTTTCACATAGAACTAATACCCTGGGAAAGGATGTATCAACTATTCTCCTTGCAGCTATGGGTAAATGGTAGGGGTAATACTGGGCTCTTTGACTTGTATGGCACCAGTCCTAGAAGGAGGAAAACTCAGAATTAAAACTGTTAATCTGCTTAAGAAATTGACCTTGTGTTACATCTATCGTGTGGTGAGATTGGTAAATATTAGAGAGAGAATGGAAATTGATATATTTAAAGTGGAAATCAGTAAGGGACAATTGAGTGATTTTTATAGAAAACATTTTGGTCTCTACAGAAGGATATGATAGATAGATAGATAGATAGATAACAGAAGAAGAGAATATAGTCCTATATATAGATGAAGATATATGTATCTGGATTTTGGAGACTGATGAGAACCATACTAGTGGTTTTCTATATGGAAACGTTTTGGTCTCTGCAGGAAGTTAAATAGATCTGCATAGATAGATAAAGGGAAAGAGGAAGAATCTATTCTATATATAGAGATAAGATTTACATATTATTTGGAGAACAAAAAAAAAAACAATAATAATTTATATGGAGAACATTTTGGTTTCTCTAGAAGGATAGATAGATAGATAGATAGATAGATAGATAAAAAGGGAAGGAGCTGAATATACAATATTCTGAAAAAAGTTCCATTCATGAATTTTTTTCAGAATACAAAGCGTGTCAAAGAAGTCCCAAGTTTAAGTGCTGTATTTTACCCAAGAGAGAAATGAAGAATGAATGGAACGTTATTTTTTTTTTCAATATAACAAAAAGGTTGTGTCATAAAGTTAAAAAATTCTTGATACTTTTTGACACACTTTGTATTCTCAACCATAGAATAAGATTTACATATTTGAATTTGGAAGACCACCAAAAAACATCAAGTAATTTTATATGGAAAAACATTTGGTTTCTTCAGAAGATAGATAGATAAAGGAAGAAGAAGAAATATATATATGTATAAAATGAAGATAATAATGTATTTGATTATGGAGACCCAGGTGAGGAACCATTGAGTGGTTTTATATGAAAACATTTCAGTCCTCTCCAGAAGGATAGATAGATAGATAGATAAAAGAAGAAGAAGAAGAAGAATCTATTCTCTAACATAGAATGAAGAATTCATATTTTTGAAGTATGAAATTAATAAAAACCATTAAGTGATTTTAATATAAAAAAAAACAAAACAATTGGTTCTATAGAAAAAGATGAATGGATAGATAATAATAACACAAAGGAAAGGAAAGGAAGAAGAAGAAGAAGAAGAAGAAGAAGAGAAAGTAAAAGTCTTGGATTCCATGCGATATAAGAACATTTGGTATTTTTTGTTAATCTGACAAACTTCAATCTTCCGTTTCTGGTATTTCTTCTTTTTTTTTTCTTTTCTTTTTCTTTTTTCTTTTCCATTTTGTTGGTTGATATTCAAAGAAGGCATAACAAATGTTATAATCTCAATCAAACACCCACAGTGTGATATAATTATTTTATCACACGCACAGATGCCAACTCTCTTTTGACATTAATGTATATTGTGTGAACATTTTCTGATTGCTAGGCGTTTATGTGGCTCCCTCAAAAATGACACCTACCCCCCCACCACAACTTCCAACAGGGGGAATTCCCCAACAGTATTTGGGGTAATAACCCCTAATTTAATCGGATTAAAAATTGAAGGGAAGATTGATATCAATTTTTAATTACAGATTGCATGAAAACAGAATCTGTAATAAACCTTAAGGTAAGCATTTTTCTACTTTATTGTCACTTGAAGATACACATGGTATTGTGGAGCATGAATAAAATAAATATAAAATAGTCCTTTGATCGACTGGCCTCCTGCGGGTTCTTAGGAGCATCTTGATGGTTCACTCTCAGCATTCATCTCCAATCCAGACTCCCATGATCTGACGACATTTCAAGACTGTCTTGTTTGCCTGGCTTCTAATTAATAAATTAAAGGTAAGTTTTATTCCTACTTCTGTTACTTGTAGGGAAACTGTTCAGTGCTATTGGCAACACTGTTGTATTGGTTGTGCCAACCAATATATATCGTGTGTGATCTAAATATAAGGGTAATCCTAAAAGTAAGAATCTCCAAAGTGCTAGAGACACAGGGAAACTGTTCATGTGGCAACACTGTTCTGTTTGTTGTGCAAGTGCCAGCAACTACCACTCTCAGCCTTGGATTAATAGTAATTACTGATAGAGTTCTTAATTGGCACTAACAGCCAAGTATGAAGTTTGTGCAAGTTATTCAGTTTTAATAGCTAACAGGAAAACCTGATATGATATGTATCTAAGAAGTTGGTTTTTTTTTTTAATATTCCTTCTTTTTTCCCTAATTAAAACATCCAGAAACATTAAACTGAACAGTTGATAAAAAGAAACAATAGAGGATGGCAAAGTTGTGGTTTTGTTTTTTTTTGGTTCATCCATATTCTGTTGCTTTTTATCCCAATTCTCAAGGTGTTTTTTTACATTTACTTAATTCTCTATAAACATCCTGAGTATTTGTGATAAAAAGCAACAAAAAATAAGATGAAAGAAAAATTAAGCGAAAAGTCGATAAGACATTGCTTCATTTAAAAAAATTGAACAAATTAATACTATGTTTGATACTGTAAGATTCAAGGTTGATAATTTGAATACATACATTCCGACACGTTGTAAGACAAACATTTTATATATATATAACAGCACATGGAAACGATAAGATACAAATGTTACAGGAAATAAGTAAATACATATACAATATTTAGTATAAAACAAGATACCCAAATGTACGTAAAATAATAAATGTTACAGACATGAGTAAAGGATAATCCATGCTGTATAGGGACTTACAGTAATGTAAGGGGGGGGGGGAAAGCCCCACCGAGAAGGGGGTAGATAGATTCCTAGCCCATAGCAGTTTTGAGAAGATCCAGCTAAAGGAGAAGAGCGTTTTTGATGAACGTGCTTAACTACCAGAGGTCCCCTGAGTGGGAACAAACAGCAACACAGCGAGAAGATAACTCTTCCGGCAAAGGAAGATAATCCCCTGCAATACTATTCAAGGTTGTATATTGCTGGGGGTGCTAGGTAAACACCACACACCCATCAAAAATGGTAAATGCATTATAAATATAATCATGAACATAACAGGAAACTAATTTTTTGTTTCTTTCCTATTGTTCTAAATGTAGCATCATCACATGACGCCTGCGATACTGATGATGGCTGATTGTCTGGTAGAAGAGGGGAAACCGCAATGCGCTTTAATATAGGACCTTCGGTTGTTTTATTCCCTTCATTCGAGTTACTGAGGGATGTGGAAATATGTTGAAATAGATAACAGATATGTGTGGAGAAAATTCTTTATTCTCGTAGGAACCAGTTCTTCTCGTATCTTTAAGTGGTTCATTCACCCTCATCTACACTACAGCTTGTTTAACTCAGCCACCAGAAAGAAAGAAAGAATTGAAAAAACCCAGCTTTCTTTTATTAGGGTTCACAAAATACCAATCCACCCAAGAATGGGAATTGTTTCAAGCCATAGATGTGTACTTCTGTAGACTACACTACTTGGACTCTTACAAAACACCTGAAAAAAAAAAAAGAAGCTAGATGGTAACTACACAAGAATGATCTTTTGAACAAATCCTGAAAGCAGTACACGACAAAAAGGGCTGTATGGCCACTTACTACCCATCTTACAAGGTATCCAAGTAAGATGAGCAAGACATCCTGGAGAAGTAAGGGCGAATTCATAAGCACATTCTCATGTGGACTCCTACACATGGACGCACCAGTGTTGGCCAACCAGCAAAAAAACTTACATCAGCTCTATTGTGCAGACACTGGATGCTACCTAGAGGACTTGCCAAGAGCGAAGGTAGATAATGATGGATAGTGAGGAGTCAAGGAAATCTGTGCTATTTGCATCCTTGATAATGATGACTTGTTAAGCACTAAATTATGTTAATTTTGTAACATCCCCTTTTTGAAATTCTCACTTTGTCTTCATTTTATCCTCCACACATTTTGCTCTAACTGTTAGTTGCTTTTTAGCAATGTTATCTTCTGCTTTCTTCTTAGAATTTACTAAGTTTTGCTTTCTCTCACACACATGTTAAATGGCTTACAGTAACTGTTGCTCTTAAGTAGTCACCCATCTAAATTCTGCACAGAACCATTGTTGCTCAACTTCAGTGATCTAGTAGAAACCAATGTTTTAAGCATGACATGATTATAAGTCTGTTATATAATCTTGGCCTGCTCACATAAAAAACAATTCTGACACCGAAGAAATAAAATGTGCCAAAATGTCAATATACAAAGTTAGAAATAACAGTGATTTATGAGTTTTTAGTATCTGCTGCTCTTAAGTAGTCGCCCATCTAAATTCTGCACAGAACTATTGTTGCTTAACTTCAGTGATCTAGTAGTAACCAGTGCTTTAAGTCTGTTATAATCTTGGCCTGCCTCACATAAAAAAAACAATTCTGACACTGAAGAAGTAAAATGTGTCAAAATGTCTATATACAAAGTTAGAAATAACAGTGATTTATGAGTTTTTAATGTAATAAACAGACTCACAGAAATTTCCATTGACAAAATGAATGACCGAAAGTAAGATAGATACAGAGATGCTGAGAGGTACATGTCCTGTGTCCCTGATGCGCTAAAATCTAAAAGGATACAGTAAAATCATTTCTATGCATCCTAATATTTTTCTTTTTTCTTTTTTCTTCCTTCACCATTTCAATAATTTCTTAGAAATGAATTACACAGGATAGGTTACCAGGTAGGAATTAGTCAGCTTTAGTTGGGACCCATGAATTTTCCCAGGGACTCGTTCAAAGCAAATATGTGCATCCCAGGATGCTCTCAATCAGCATTACTGTAGATATATATATATAGAGAGAGAGATGAGTAAGTGTATGGGAGGGTATGGGTAGGTATTTTACCCAACCCATTTGTCATGGGTAAGATGTGACACAAGGTCGCAAGTATGGAGCATCCAGTCTATGGTCAAACTCGTTATTTAGTAGCAATGGATCTACGATAATAGTTTTGCTAACCATTATACAACAATGGGATACCTTGAAAGTAGAGGTAGTATATGTATATGTTAAACAACGACAAAAACTTTACTAACATCGGATGAACTATACCTATTAAAAGAGTAATGAAAGCTCAGTTAATAAATTTATTACTAAGCCGTGACCTGCGTGCGACTTATACGCAAAGATTGTGGAACGTTACATCATCATTTTTTTTCTCAATTTTTGCGCGCAGGTCACATGCAGGTAACGCGCAAATTGCACACAAATATTGAAAAAAATAACGTAGCGTTCAACCGTTATTAAACAACCATAACAGAAAAATTACAGAAACATGCACAACCTATGTATATATATATGTGTATATGTATATATATATATATATGTATATCAATATATATATTGATCAAAGCCTGAAGAAGATACCAGAATATCTGAAACACGTGTTGCGTATGTGAAATAAAAAGAATAAAACATTTTTTCTGAGAACATAATACATTTTGCGGACCTTCTTCTTTTTTATAAAATATTACATTTTCTCCCGTTGGAACCAGAACAACATTTATATATATATGTTAATAGATAGACTAGTAGAACCTGTGGATATACCACAGTATGATGAGTTAATTATTACGTTTGATATGTTTACTTAGGAGTTAATGCCAATAGTTCAATATGTAATAAAAGTATAATAATCTTTATTTAACTCTCTCTCACTGTTTTTTTCTTTCTTTCCCTTTCATCTTTTCAATATGTTCAATTGGAACAGATTAGCATTATTGCTTCTGCACGCTCACCCCCTTTCTATATCTTTACCCTACTCTCTTTCTTACCTATTATATTTTTTCTGTGTAGCATGTCCTTTTTCTTCCCTTTGGATAGTCTCATATAGTATAATCTTATTATAATGGAGATTGTTAAGAGCCTCGGTCGCTGCTACTCCCTACCAATTACTGATCGACATCGTTGGCAGGACATTATGAAACAACTAAAGGATGGCCTTCGCTCCATTGATAAATGTGATCTCATAAATAAAGACAAAATATGGTGCATCTATTTTGGATTAATTCCTAAACTATCATGGCCCATGCAAATATATGAGGTATCACTGACAAAGGTTGAAAAAATGGAGCGCTTAATCAGTAATTATGTAAAGAAATGGTTAGGGGTACCTAATTCCTTAACAAATGTGGCACTATACAGTTCATCAACGAAGCTAAAACTTCCGATGGTGTCACTTGTTGAGAAATTCAAATTAGGTAAAGCGCGACTTTTCCAAATGCTGCGTGACTCTCGCGACCCACTGGTAAAGAACGCCCAGCCTTCCGTAATAACTGGTCGAAAATGGAAGGCACAACAAGCTGTAGAAATCGCAGAATCATCCCTCAAGATGAAAGAAATAATTGGAACTGTGGCAAAGGGACGATCAGGGTTAGGTCTTCACCCACAGCGTTGGTGGTCGAAAGAATCCACGTCAAATAAAAGGATGATGATTTCGGAGGAAATCCACCAACTTGAGGAAATCAAGCGTATTGCTACAGCTATGGGACAAAGTAAACAGGGCGCATGGACCAGGTGGGAGAGTGCAAAAGAGAGGGTTGTAACATGGAACGACATCAGACATATGGAGCCTAAAAAATTAAGTTTCCTGATAAAGGCAGTTTACGATATATTGCCAACACCAGTCAATCTTCACGTCTGGGGCTTAGCTACGTCAAACCTATGCAAAGCATGTGGGAAAACTGCTAGCCTGAAACATATTCTCACGGGATGCGAGTATGCTCTAAGAAGCTACACGTGGAGACACAACGAAGTCCTCGAGATTGTTGCGGAGGCGTCAAAGATAGGTTGTGAGACTGCAAATAAATCTGATAATAACATCAACAAAGCAATACATTTTGTTAAAGAAGGAAACACTTCGAAATTTTCGCGTAAAAATAGGCACGTGTCCTCTATATTTGACGGCTCCGCGAGCTGGCGCATTGCATGCGACTTGGAACATCAGCTCGTTTTTCCAACTGAAATAACCGTAACGGCCCAGCGTCCTGATATTGTCATTTGGTCAGTTAATCAAAAGAAAGTTTTCATCATTGAGTTGACAGTTCCATTTGAAGAAAATCTGGATTGGGCCCATCAGCGAAAGTTGGAAAAATACGAAGACCTACGTGAACAATGCGCCAGAAACGGATGGATCACAGATGTATTTCCCATTGAGGTCGGATGTCGGGGGTTTATTGCCAACTCAACCTCGGCATTTTTGTCTAAACTTGGACTTTCTCTACCAGACAAGAGGAAATACCTAAATAAGATCCAGGAGAAAGCTCTAACCGCATCAGCGTGGATATGGCAGTCCTATTTTGTGACATCAAACCGACAAAGTCTGGTGGTATCGTGAGATACTGCTGGGGCGCTCTGGGTTAGTGGTAATGATGCTTCGGCCCCGAAACCATGCCTGAACCCAGAATCATCATCTGATGAAGGCTTTGTTGGTTGCAATGCTACTGTGTAAATAGCAGTCATTGTATGAAGATTATTAGTAGAACCTGTGGATATACCACAGTATGATGAGTTAATTATTACGTTTGATATGTTTACTTAGGAGTTAATGCCAAATAGTTCAATATGTAATAAAAAGTATAATAATCTTTATTTAACTCTCTCTCACTGTTTTTTCTTTCTTTCCCTTTTTTCATCTTTTCAATATGTTCAATTGGAACAGATTAGCATTATTGCTTCTGCACGCTCACCCCCTTTCTATATCTTTACCCTACTCTCTTTCTTACCTATTATATTTTTTCTGTGTAGCATGTCCTTTTTCTTCCCTTTGGATAGTCTCATATAGTATAATCTTATTATAATGGAGATTGTGGGTTTTTCTGTCTGTAACCGAAACTATATTACTATGCAAGTCACAATTCCTTTAGTTATTTACATCATATTCTCTATGATTTTATTTTTATTTAAACCTCAATTATTAATAAAATTGTTTTACATTACTTACACTGTTGACCATATCTACATGCTAATAACATGCAATTGTATTTATATATACAACAAAATAGAGGTTTACAGTATGAATGGAAAGGCTAATTTGCATATTGATCTTAAAAAATTGATTTTAATAAATATATGCTTAGTATTATTGATTTCTAATTGTTTGGTTTTATCTTATTGAATATGAGCATAAATCTCTTCAATAAATCTTAAAAGAAATCCCTTAACAAGAAGAAACAACTGTAATATTATTCTTTACTTCATATTTTAACTAAATAGTTTAATTAGGAAAATTTACCAATGAAAGACGGGAGTAATGGAAAATGATGGAAGAGTTAGTTTCAAAGTTGTTCTATTTTTCAATCATACCCCCTCTGTTCAAAATCTTTTTATCTACATTCTTATTCAGTTTCATTAGCCTTTCTAATTTGATATCATATTTATTATAGAATTTAACTAAAATACTTGCACCCAGAGGGTGCATATATTTGCTAGTTTATATAAAATTTGTTAAATTAGTGTTAAATTTTCATTTACATGTAAGATTATGGTAGTGCTCACAGCTTAACGGTTATCTAGTTGGAAATGGACATGGTGACCCGAGTTCAAATCCTGAACAAGGCTTTTTACATTTCACATAACACTAATACCCTTTGGAAAGATAGTTATTTACCCAACCTGTTTGTCAAGGGTAGGATATGACACAAGGTTGCAAGTGTGGGTCATCCAGTGAGGATCAAACTCGCTATTCAGTAGTAATTGATCTGTAAGACTAGCTTGCTAACCATTCCACCACAATGGGATACCTCTACTCATAGGAAAAATATGAATCCAACTATTCTCTCTCCAGCTATGGGTAAGTAGTAGGGCAGACTGGGCTCTTTAGCTTTTCTATGGTAACCAGTCTAGGAGAAGGAAATCTCTGAATTCAAAACTGTACTTAAAAATTGATCTTGTGTCACATCCTGCTCATGATGGAGGGGTTGGGTAAATACATATAAGATTACAATAGCTATTTTATTTTTTTATTTTTTTATTTGTTAACAATTTTTTTTTCAATCAACTTGAAAATGACATCTATTTAGTGAAAAGGCATGAAAATCTGGACGAGACACTAAAATTGCCAAACACTTATGTAAGGAGCCAGTTTCGGTAATAAAATGCATATTTTGTTTCTTTTTGACTGAGTCATTTGGACATTTTTACTCAAAAGTTGGAATGTCTGATGTTCTAGATTTTTTTTTCTTTTTCTGACAAATTGCCAACTTGTACCAAAAATAATCAGTTTAACAAAATAAAGATAAAATGTTGAATTTCTAAGCAACCATTTTGTTTTTCTATCATTTTGCCAGAAATAATAGGATCCTCTTCCTCGATAATTTTAGACGGGACCGACGCATCCTTCCCTTGACAGCCGTTTTAGCTAGAGTTTTAAAATACATTGACTGCACCTCTGCAAAGGGATAAGACAACCCCCTCTCCCCCCCCAAATGGGGCCACCTGTTGGCCATGGGTAGTGATCTGTGATGCATAAGAATGGAACCCAGGTGGCTGAGCAGTCCATGACATGCAACACTCCACTTTGGCCTTTACTTAGGCTAGATCAGCAATTGGAGAGCCCCTCCCCCTCTGATCAATCAACTGATTACATTAATCCCTAGCACCTATATGATTGCCCCAACCCTATTGCCCTTATGGCAAGCCCCAAACCCTTTTCATCATATATGTGCTGGAAGGCAGTGGCTGAGGGCCTTATTGTCCTGGGAATGACGTTAAACTCTATCTGATGGTGAGGTTCCAGTTCTGGAGGTTTGGAGAATGTGGAGCACCCCTTCATCACAATTGCTCCCTGATCCACTCTGACCCGGAGTGGTAGTACCTGTTAGGTACTTTGAAAAATGTGTTTATAAAACAAAAAATTGTATTATCCATTAAGAATTAATTTATTTCAAAACTTTATCAGCATTAAATGACCCACTGAGGTTGATATGCCATAAAACAAACCAAACCAAACTGTTCATTAGGGTAGGTCGTATTTGGAACTGTAATGTCTCCCATATGGCAAAAGTTGCAAATTAATATAAAGAATTACCAAACAAAATATTTCTCTTCAAAACTTTGCCTTCATTTGACGAAATAGATTTCAATCTTTTAAAATGTTATCCCTGTTACAACTTACTTATTAGGTAAAAATCAGCATATTGGTGGTGATGGGGGGGCATATTTTCAATTTGAATTCTAGTTATAATATTTTATTTGTTTTGTTTAAAATGACAATCTTTTCTCTTTTAGATACTGAAATTGCTAAATTTTCAAGGCCAAATGTTGCAAGAACAAAGAATTTTGGTGCATTTTAGTAGACAATCTTTGATGCTATTTCCTCAAACAATGGTGCAAGTAAGAGATTTAGTTTTTGGTATCAGTATTCATTATACCAACATACAAATTTTGCTGTTTGAGAGAATTTGATATTTTTTTTTAAAGTTTAAAATTGGCCAACATTTTCAGACAGGGCTGGTGCATGCTTCCCCTGAACCCTCTGATGAGGGATATATATATATATATATATATATATATATATATATACCTTGGGAAAGGTATGAATCCATATATTCTCCCTCCAGCTATGGGTTAAATAGTAGGTCAGACTGGGCCCTTCATCCTTGGGTAGGTAACTGGTCTAGGAGAGGGATAACTCTGAATTCAAAATTCCTGAGGTCGGTCGTTGATTGGGTTTGTGGCAACCCTTGATGCACCAATTCTTTCCTATCGACTGTGCCAAAAAGTGTGGATGTTCCAACACAAGCCTTCACCACTATAAACAAATCACTGTGTGGGTGTTCATTGTATGTATGAAAATCGACGAGAGAGTCCATAATATATATATATATATATATATATAGATAAAAGGGTATGAAAACACACAATCTTGTTAAAATGAATATATTTTTATATCCTTTTTCATTGCTAATATTGACAATATTTTGATTTATAAAAAATCATCATCAGAGCATAATGATAATTAGGTCCGTTTTTAGATGTAAATGTTTTTAATCCGGACTCATCGAGAGAGAAGCAGAAAATAATTTAAATTCAAACCAGAAACATTGTTTTTCCAAAAAAGCATGTAAGCCATGTGATCGCTTCATCTTTGTTCATTTGCTGCGTGTTTCACTAACATCATGTACATTTCGCTACATTGCACTGAAGAAACACGATGTAGCTTTTTTGTAAAAACAATGTTTCCGATTTGAATTTAAATTATTTTCTGCTTCTCTCTCGATGAGTCTGGATTAAAAACATTTACATCTAAAAACGGACCTTATTATCATTATGCTCTGATGATGATTTTTAATAAATCGAAATATTGTCAATATCAGCAATGAAAAAGGGTATAAAAATATATTCATTTTAACAACAAAGTGTGTTTTTCATACTCTTTTATCTATACATATACCGTCGGATTCATTTCCTTACTCTTAACTCATATATATATATATATATATTATATATATATATATATATATATATATATATATATATATATAATATATATAATGATTTGAAGGCAAATTTTGTCTTATTGATTTCAAAGTAGAAACTTCATCTTCAGAGGTGAATATCAGAAGGAAAAAAAAATGTTCTGATATTCACCTCTGAAGATGAAGTTTCTACTTTGAAATCAATGAGACAAAAATAACATCTTTTTGTTTTTATTTTTTATACGCATTGTAATTGCCTTCAAATTACTAATATATTATAACATACTTAACAATGCTTCAAGCAAATTACCAATTACACACACACATATATATATATATATATATATATATATATATATATATATATATATATATAAGAAATCCTCAAAAATAGACATAAGTATCCATTCATTCATTCATAGATATATCCTCTGAATATTAGTTTTTTCATATCTTTATACTTAGATAACATATTTTATATATATATATATGAGGGTCGTTCAATCAATAACGGATATTCTTTTTTTTAAAAATGCAGAATTATGAACAAATATTTTCATGAATTATTTGTATGTGTAGGTGATATAGGTAGGAGTCGTGTGATGGCACCCAGTGGACCAAATTCAAATTTTGATTTATGCTCCTTATGTCCCCATTGCACTATTTCTCTAGGGAAAGACCTAGACTTAACCCCACCCCACCCCCTCTATCTCCTCCAAAAATCTCTTGACAAAATGTTTTCTTACTGACATGCCACAATGATTAATGTAGAAAAGAGTTAGTGTAAATGAACACTTGGCTAAACTCTACCCCCTTTATCTACCCCCCCGAGATCTACCCAGGCAATATCAGAAGTAATCCTGTCAATCTTGACACGATCTAATCACATACATATAATCAGAGACACACGCACATACACACGAGTGTTCATATATATATATATATATATATATATATATATATATATATATATTTGGAGGATATGTGTTTAATTGAAGTCATACCTAATTTTGAAAATTTAGAATTTTGAATTTAGACGGGCATATATGTTCAAATGTAAGGCTAAACAAATCGAGAAAATGTCAATCACTGTATGTACATTTCGACCTATACAGGGATTGACATTTTCTCGATTTGTTTAGTCTTACATTTGAACATATATCCCTGAAGATGATCTAATTAATAGATCGAAACACTGCAGCGTCGGCCAATAAACTCACCACTTAACCCATTTAAACCTGTGTTTTTTCATTTTTCTTAATATACTACATACCGTCGGATTCACTTCCTTTTCTTCACATATATATACTCAGGGCATATGGCACGCCATTTAATTTTTTTAGATGTTAGCTAAACATCGTTTTTACTTATTTATCCAACGAGACAGACTTTTCCAATATAGAAGAACAAAATTAATGGAGCGATTCTCGTAGAAAATCAGAAAATTAAATGTAAAAAAAAAAGATAATAATTAAATTCAAAAAAATAATTTCCGTAATGAGTGCATTTAATATTTTTTGTTATTGATTGCTAAGAAGAAACTATTATAAGCCTTAAAATCATAAATAATATATATATATATATATTTTTTTTTTTGTCCTTAATGCTTAAAAAAAGCGGCCATGGTTGCAAAATAATTTTGGAGATCTTGTTTTTTTTACTCGTTTCGACAATTATTCATTAAAATCGGATAATTCCCTGATTTTTTGGTAATTTTTTAGTCCAAGTACCGTTCAACCATGACTAATGATCATTTGACCACCTGCTTGAGGCTGGCTACCAACACTTACTGTTCGGACTATACAACACTGGCTGATTCCATCCAGTGCAAATCATGAGAGTATCGTAGTGACCATAAAGGTAGTCAATTGTATTGTGCCGTCAGTGTTCATGCAGTGATGCAAGTTACATGAACATATATTTATATATAAATATCATAGAGACGCGTGGTGTAATGGTTAGAGTCGTAGGAAATGGAGTCATCGACCAGGGTTCAATTCCTGGACGATACTGTTTGCACTTCACATGTCGCTTGGGAAAAGTATAAATCCAAGCTTCAATCTCAATACTTTTATAACACACCTTGTATATATATATATATATATATATATATATATATATATACTCAGTACATATCGTATTATCATTTGCAATACAAATTATACCCTTCCACCAAAACTTTCAAAATTTTTTAACTGTCTTTAACGGCCTCTGCGTACCTAACGATTTAAAAAGTATTCTTTTTTTGAACATTTGAAATTCTATTCTTGTCTCCAACTCAAAAAAAACAAAAAAACACTCTGATGAAGGTCGGCAAAATCTGTGTACGGAACATTTTATGCATTTTTCCTATTATTATTATCATCATCATTTCAACTCCATCTGATTATTTTAATAATAATAATAACGTAAATCCGTATACATTTTGATAAACAGACCGAAACACATGTGTAAGTGATATCAATTAAAAGTGATATCGATAAAATTCATTTTTATCCATCTACATTTCTTTTCTTTACTCATTTTTTCCTCATATATATATATATATATATATATATACTCATGCCTCATGTAATGGTTAACAAGCTCGGTTAGTAGACCATTGCTCATGAGATTGATTGGTTGCACCCATATATCTTGTCTTATGCCTGAACTAAGATAAAATTAGTAAATACCTATATACACACACACACACACACACACACACATATATATATATATATATATATATATATAAAAAGCTTTTATATACCATTGGCCCTAATTTGTATCGTATTTTGCAAATTACTCTAGAGAAATGTTAAGGTCAGTGTTTTATTGCTTTCCTCAACTCAATCCCTCACGGATTGTCCAGCTGTTTGGAGATTAAAAAAGGGAGAGAGAGAGAGTATAAAAAAAAGGAATGGAAAATATTTTTATTTGTTATTTCTAGCACTAAGATTTATGAATTGGGACTTTGTTATTTATCAGATAAAAACAATAAAACAAAGAATAATATCAATCTTTTATAAACTGACAAATATCACCACCTCCCAACTCGCTAATCTCATATCTATTGACATATTTATACAGTAGAAGTTCATTTAATATATATATATATATATATATATATATGAAGAAAATATTTTCAAAAAATATAACAAACACAGGATGTTATGATCAGAGGAAACAATTTTATGTGTCATCAGCTTTTGTAAACAAACGCACATATAAAAATTAACGATTAATAACATCAAATCTGATGAGACCTGATTTGGGGAGCTTTGTTAAATCAATTTAGATTCATAAAGGCCCCAATTTTGGTCGAAATAAATTTATTATGGAATAACGGTGTTGAGTTTTTCCTTCCTTTCAAAGATATATATATATATATTTAACTGATGAAATTCCTATTATTTAAAAGTGACAAGGGATTAAAAAAAAAGAATGGATGACTTTTTTTTTTAATCTCCTTTCTAATAAGTGTAATATTTTTATATATGTTCTTATTTAATTTTGTTAGTCTTTGTAATTCAATATAATATTTTATTCCATTTAAACTCTGTAGAATACTAAGTCCAATTACCTTCGAATTGGCAAGACAAGACGGCAAACAGTTGTAACTGAATACGATTCTGAGATGCCGTAATGACCACTGAAAAGTGGCAGGATTTATGGAGCCTCAGAGGACCCTACAAACCAAGCAGCCAATCAGGACTCAGGGAATGGACTCACCCAAATACATGGGTGGACTGTCCTGAATTCCCATAAATACCAGTAATTAATTAATTCCATAAATAATAATTGTGCCCAGGGAGCGCATACTTTTGCTAGTATATATATATATAAGACAGTTTAAACTGATGAAATTTAACTGATGAAATTCCCATTGTTTAAAAGTGACATGGGATAAAAAAAAAAACTGACTTTATCTTTTCCTCACTTGGATGACTTTTTCTTTTTCTTTTTCTTTTTCTAATCTCCTCCCTTCTTCTTTCTGTGCTAATTATTTTTTTTTTCTTTTTAGGGGAAATTCAGTGAAGTATAAAAAGACAAATGTGAAGTCAGAAGTTAAAGAAGTCAGAATTATGTTTAGACAAGATTTATTACTTTATCTGTTATTTTATTACGTTTAAAAAAATAATAAAAGGAAAGAGAGGAAAATAAGAATAAGTAAATGAAGAGAAAACAAAAATGGGAAGAAAAACATTTCATATATATGATATATATATATATATATATATATATATATATATATATATATGAAAACAGAACTCAGTGTTAATAGCAACCATAAGAACTAATAATACAAAAGTTGAAAAAGATGAGAGCCAAGAGAATATTAAGTGTGTGCTATGTGTAGAAAGATGAGACTGTAAACCCCATGATGAGCAAAGGCAGCAAACTGGCCCAGAAGGAGTACAGGAATAGGCATAACTGGGTGGGAAAGGTGATCTGTTGGGAATTATGAAAGTGAATAAAAATTTAATCATACATCATGCAAATGCACAAACCAGGGTAATCCTTAACTTGTTCCTTGTAAATTCCTACTATAAAATAAACTGAACCCTCATTTTATGTCTGTGTTTTTGCAATGCTTTAAATGTGTTTGCAATAAATGTTTTTAAATAAAGAAAATATATATGTTTGCAATAAAAGTTTTTAAATAAAGAAAATATATTCAGTATTGTAAAATAACGGTTGCAAGAAAAATAAAACATTTATTGCAAAAACACGGACATAAAATGAGGGTTCAGTTTATTTTATGGTAGGAATTTAGAAGGAATAAGTTAAGGATTACCCAAATCAGAATCTGTCTTGGAAAATAAAACTGACAACCTTCACTATGATTTTGAAAGACAGAGATAAACTTAATTTCATCTTGTGCATTTCTTTCATGTTCAGTCACAGATGACACAGTATTTTTCAAGGCCAAACAAATTTAATCATGCACCTTGAAGATAGATTCATATAACTTCACACCACTGCAACTGACTAGCCAAGGTTAAAGAGCCCAGTTCCAGGGGGAATAGTTGGATGCATACCTTTCCCCAAGGCTATTAGCACTATGTGAAATGCAAACAGCCTCGTTCAGGATATGCACTCGGACGACGAGTCCATTTCCTATGACTCTAACCATTACACCACACATAATTCAGATTGGTTGAATTTTACGGCATGTCAGCCCTTGTTAGGTTATTTTATGCCGAAGAATTTTGTTTTATTTATTCTTCGTGAGTACTCATTTTTTTTAACTCAATTTCCGATACATTTGATGTAATGGTGATGAAGGGGTACTCCACATTCCCCAGAGGAGAAAAACAAAGGAAAGAAATCTATTATACCCTGTCGCTCCAGTGGGTCTAAAACTAACCGTATGGGGAAAGAAAGGAAACTAAAGTAGTTGTTTCAATTAATTTACATAAGGGTATATAGACTCAAGTAATGAACACTTTGTGTATTGAATGTCCCCTATATTTTAACCAGAAACAGTTTTTTACATCCACAATAAACTTTTCCTAATCAAACCCAATTTGGAAGACTGGAGACCAGCTTTAAGAAAGTCTAGAAAGGAACAAGTTGTTGTGTCACGATTACGCATTGGTCACATAAGATGAACACACTTCTATGTACTCAAACAAGAACAACAACCACAGTGTGAAACATGTCAAACATCTATTCATGGAATGCAGGTTTTTTGCTCACATCAGAAACCGTTATTTTAATGCAAACAATATGAAAGATCTATTTGAAAATGTCAACATGGAGGACATTCTGTCCTTTTTGAGGGAAACAAAATTATACCATAGAATATAGACATTAACTTAATCAGTATCATACAACATGATCCCCAATGGTGCTAACACATTTTTAAAACCAATTACTAAAAAAGTATAAATATAAATACATAACATATTACTTCCTAACCGTTAGGCATGACATAACCCCTGATGGGTTGATTGATTTTAATGGCATATCAACCCGTCTGGGGTTATGTCATGCCATTAAAATCAACCAACCATATATCGTGTGTAGGTAAATTTCTATATTTTAAAAACATATCTTGTTTAATGAATGAATCCCTTTTATTTATGATGAAAAATTTGTTTTAAAAAGTGTGGCGTAATTATTATCGTCTACGGGGAATTTGGTGATTGAAAAGAAAACAGTAATCGGATTTCTGGAGAAAGAGAAGAAAAAGAAATAAGAACAAAGGTAAAAGTTTGGAAGAGTTAACACTCAAAGGGGTACCAGTAAGTGACTGATGAATGACCCTGGAAATAGATTTAAAAATAAAAACGAAAGGTCCAGGTTTTGATCGGAAACGGATGTGACCCCAGGACGAGAAATGGAAGAAGAAGAAAATTGTTTCTTTTTCGGCTGGGCTCTGGTGAGAGTCAGATGTGGCTCCCGGTTCCCCGTATGGGTTTGGGATAGTAGTACTGAACATGGCTTACGATAGAATAGTTTGACCATACTTTCTCTCTCTCTCTCTCTCTCTCTCTCTCTCTCTCTCTGAAAAGAACCCACAAGCCTAGGAAGAAATAAACAGCCCCTTGTGACTATACAACTTGCGTGTGTTGTTTCTGAACTAACGATGACTACTACTACTAAACGACTACTACTACAACTCAAACTTTGCCCTGTGCAACATATATCATTCTATTAAAAAAGACGTCCATTACACAAATATATAAATTTTTTTAACAGAAAAAAGAATTGTGCTTGTGTGTAAGAAAACCTTTTTTTCATGCTACAGTATAAGTTAATTTAATTTAATTTTTACTCGTATTTTCTTTTATCATAATATTTCGTTACTAATGCCAATGAGGAAATAGCAAGGATCAGATTTAAACTGGATAAGCTCTTTGTACGATTCATATTCCTATTTGTCTTGTTAAATGCACCAAGTGCACCAACTGCACCTAACCATCTGGTCTGCAGAATCATGAAACTGCAAATAATGCTGACTCTTCAGTTTTAGATGAGTTTCTTTAGAATGAATTTAAAAAAAAACAGTTTTAATTACAATCTGTATATGAGTCTGTAGTGGCTCGGTTCCAAATACTGACCACTGTTGGAAAAATAATAAGACATACATCTATTTAAAATTTTTAGCTATTTTACATTGCATATATATATTATATATATATATATATATATATATATATATATATAAGGACCTATATGAGACAGACACTGTCTACCTAGGTTTCACCTGAATGGTTCTTCTGGATAATTCTGACTGAAGGAGATTGTTACATCTTTTATTGTGGGTAAAAATTAGCCCCAAAAAGTTAAAATTAAATAATTCATAAAAAGGTTGTGTTATAATTATTTTGTATTGGGTAAGGAGCCTCGCCTTTTTATGTCTACATGCATTTAGTATTTTGGTTCTTTGAAGTCAACAGTGATTGATAACAATCAAACAGACTTGGTTTGAAAATCGCACAGGCAAGAAACTATCAGTTACCAAGTGCCATTAACTTCATATCTTTCCATCCCTAACTTAGATATACATGCTCTATCAATGATATTGAGCACTCTTTACTTATAATTATACCTATGTCATCAATATTATATATATATACATATATAAAAGGATATGAAAACACACAATGCTGTTAAAATGAATTGTATGTTTTCATATCCTTTTATCTATACTTATACCGTCGGATTCATTTCCTTACTCTTAACTTATATATATATATATATATATATATATATATTATAATTTATATAATGAAAGGCTTTTTGTTGCTGCTGGTTTCAAAGCATTAGCTGGTTCTCATCAGACAAATCACCTTGGAAAAATGTTGAGCTTTTCTCGTTATATTTGTCTTCGAGCCGCCCCAGATGCATGCATGATGATAAAAATAACACATGGAAAATTTTTTTTTTTAAGATGGCAGATCTTGTGTTGTTATTTTTCCAGTCCAAGAGTTTAATAAGTATATTTTTCTGTGTTAACAAACTCTGAATATTTCTGATTTTGCATAATAAAGTTCACATCTAACAATTTGAAATTTATTCTTTGGGGGGGAGATATACATATTTACCAACTCCTCTGCACAAACAGGATGTGACACAAGTTCATTTTCTTAAGTAAAATTTGACATGTTTGAATTCAGAGTTCTCCTTCTCCTAGACTGGTTGCCTACTATTTACACATAGCTGGAAGTAGAATAGTTTGATTCATATGTTTCCCAATGGTATTAGCCCTAAAGTGAAATGCAAATAGCCTTGTCCTGGATTTGAACTTGTCTTGTCATGTACATTGCCAACAAACCATAACCATTACGCCAGGCACCTCCTTTGGGAGATACATCAAAGAAAAAGTATCAAATAGCTTTTACTTATTCTTACTCTTCTTCTTCTTCTGGGCTGTTCTTTTATCTGAGCTGGTTCTCCCTTTTCTTCTTTGCTTTCTTGGGACTTCTTATATTGTGTACATCCTTGTTCTTATTAATGAACACAAGACTCAAGATAATTTTAAAACCTCTGTATTTAGCCCAAGTTTGACCAACACACATGGAGAATTAGCCATCTTTGTAGGTGTGATTGTCTGTTTAAAAAAAAAACCAGCTAAACTAACAATTTCTTTCTGTTCTCTCAATTGGCTATGACCAATCAGAGACCAGCTACAAGTTCAGTAAAAGGTTAAGGCTTGTCAATAACTTTTACAGGTTTTTTTTTTTTCATGATTTATAGTTACTATCATTTTTAATTTCTGCACAACTGTACATAATTTGTGAACTATGAATTATGTAACAGTTTGTGAATGAACAAAAAGTGTTTAGTAAATCATGAATGAGTCGAGCTAAGAGTAAGATAGTAAGTACTATGAATAATTATATATCAAAGAAAAAGTCATTTGTCACTTTGATTTGAAACAGCAGCTGTTTCTATCAAAGATGAAGATGTATTAATGAAATCTTGAGAAAAAAGAAAATAGACAACCACCTTGAATGATGCCACATGACTGAAGATGCCGACATTTGGCAATTGTAAGTTGCAGTAATAAATTTGAAGTGTCCTCAAAACTGCGTATCACTTACTCTGTTTTGGGGGGCTTAGAACATGCTAATTGTATTGTCTGCAGAGGGTTAACCCCCACCCACATACAAAGATTACCATGGGTATGACACTAACCTACATCTGGTGGTGAGACTCCAGTTCTCTAGCTCTGGAGAGTATGCATTATCCCTTAATTGTCATTACTCGCAGGTCCATTCTGATCCAGAGTGGTAGTACCTGTTGAGGTCCCCTTTATTGTTCAAATAGGTCTGTTTGAAAATTATTAGTTCTAGTACAAAATAAAATCACCCTCCGACACCAAAAAACAATCTCCTTGGTCTAGCGCTATTGAAAGGGGATAGACTCCCTCGCTGACTGGCTGATACCGACTTTAGGCCGCCCTGACAACTTTACTTTTTTAGTAATAAAATAATCATCTCTATTAATAATGGAGATTTGGTCTCTTTTTGTCTGTAACCAAAACTATGTCATTACTTATGTCAAAGTTTTTTTTTAATTCTATGAAAAATCAATTAAGAGTCAAATTTTCACGAAAATTTTTATACTTATTTACTTTTAGATGGATTTATGTTTAAAATGTTTTTTGTTTTTTCAAAAATATATTAAGGGAAATTTATTTTTTACTAGGTAGACCCCCCCCCCTATTTAATTTTATAAAATCCAAATAAAATATATTTTACTCGTATGATTTAAAAAATTTTCTATAAAGATAAAAGTCTGAATAATTAAATCAGAAATTATTAGAAACATTTTGGAGGTCCTTACTGTCGTAAAACAAATCAAATATCTCAGTAGAGTGTAGTGAATATGATGCTTTTTAAGTAAGTAATTAATTGTTTTTTAAATATTAAACATCTTATTTATTTAATCCCCGCCCCCTCAGGCAATATCTTTCAATAATTTATTTTTACACTGCCCACAGGGCATTTTTTTTGGGGGGGGGGGTTTGCTAGTAATAATAAAATTGTATAGACTTAGAGTGCTGAGATAAAAAGCAACAACAATAAGATAGAGTAAAACTAATAAAATAACAATAAAAAAAAAAAGATAAAGAAATTTTCCAATTGGTTTTGTCTCTGTTGTATTTCAACAGAGAATTGTTTTTAAAATGAATCAGAAATGGTTGAGACTTTCTCAAGAGATTTGTCTCTTCTTAGAGTTTTTCTACATCTGGAAATATTTCTTTCAATTTCCCTTGTTTATTTTCTAAATTAAGCAACTTTACACATGGGAGTCAGCACAATTTGAACAAAAAAAACAAAAATAAATAGACAAATCTTTTTTGTTTACCATTCTCTTTACAATAAACCAGTCAAAAAAAAACATATTTTTGGCTCAGATATTTTTTTTTTTTTCCTTTTCATTCTTTTTTTCTTTTTTTTCTTTCTTGTAATTTTTCATAGAACAATTTTCTCCTCAGACTAATGTTGCCCTTTTAAATCCTGAAAATTTAATTTCCTCTAAAAATACACTGTCCTGTCAACAGGGCTTAGAATTCACTGACTGTGAACCCCCTACCCCACCCTACCCTTGCAGAGGGGTAAGACACCAAAAAAGAAGTGTCTTGGGTACACTATTAAACCGCATCTCCTAGTAAGGCTCCAGTTTTGATTTGGTTTGTGGTAGTACCTATTGAGGTTCAACCTATGGCACAAATAGATATGTTTTGAAAATTATTAGTATTGGATAGGAATATGTGAAACTTTATACCATAAATCCTTGAGTATAATCCGCATTTTTTTTCCCAAAATTTAAAGGTCAAAATCCCTAGTACGTACTATATACGAGGTTGAAAATGAAAAATATTTTCTAAGTCATGTCCGAGTCTCTATTTGCTGTCTGGCAATGTTTATTCAGACACATTTTTTTTCAGAGGTACAGCCCCTTAAAAATCCCCTGCGTATTATAAAGTATAAATTCTTGCAACAAATATACCATAAGTCCTTGAGTATAATCCGCATTTTCTTTACCAAAATTTAAAGGTCAAAATCCCTAGTGTGTACTATATACAAGGTTGAAAATGAAAAATATTTTCTAAGCAATGTCCGAGTCTTTATTTGCTCTTCAGCAATGTTTACTCAGACACATTTTGTGATTTCAGGCACAAAAATACCTTAAGCTAAGTCTGAAAGTGATGAAGTCATAACTGAATCTTCCATAACTTGCAGTAAGCAACATTTATCAGAATAAAAAGTATTCAGAACACAGAATAAAATGTAAAAAAAACAATTTGCAAACATTTACATTCCCATATAATAGTTAAGAACATCACCATTATTGTATTACGCATGCACGGAAGTGTTTGTTCGACTATGTGCTGCTGGCTTAATTACACACAAATTATGCTTAATAGTAAATAAACCTATATATTAATCTTCAACTTACTGTTATTTCTTTATTTTCTGCAAACAAAATACACAAAAAAGCGACACGTTTGCATTATGTTATATTCATTGGCAATTCAGTCTCGAAAGATTATTATAAAAGTTTTTGTGTGCCCCTGAAGTTGCAACGCTTCCTGTGACTATGAAGTCCTATGTTTGAGAAACATTCTCGACCACAGATTTTGCATTTGTAGGTTGTCCCTGTAGATGATGATGTTCCGATGCTTTGTTGCCGTTGCTTTCTTATGGACCTCTTAGCTTCATGATGTTGTATCAGTGTGACTTCTGACATGTACAGTCCTCTATGGAGATTCTTCCGCCACCGAGGGCGGTCTTGAGCCAAATTTTCCCAGCTGGAAGGGACAATGCCAAAGCACCTGAGATCATTTTTGCAGACATGCTTGAATCGCAGTAGGGGGCGACCAATCTGTCTTTTACCAGATGTTAGCTCTCCATACAGGATGTATTTTGGGATTCGTCCATCATCCATCCGACGTACATGACCCAACCATCGGAGACGACGTTGTCTCAGTAGAGAGTACAGGCTGGGGAGTTGAGCTCTCTCTAGGACTGCTGTGTTAGTGATCCTGTTCCTCCAAGTGATGCCCAGTACACGTCTAAGGCAGCGAAGAATATATGTTATATATACAATAATAATAAAGTACCATATACATTTTTACAAACCAAGGACATTATATAGACCTCCTTGACTCAAGTTATTGAAGGGATGCATATTATACACAAGGTTTAGGTTTTTCAGAGGTACAGCCCCCTTAAAATCCACTGCGTATTATACTCAAGGGCGGACTATACTCAAGGATTTACGGTAACTATATTTTTTTAAATAGATTCTGTACCAACTAAACTATAAAACTTCAATTGTATAAAATATTGTTTGATTTCAGAAATGGTGGAAGTAAATGATTTGGGAGGGAAAAGTCTTACCTTTCTGACTGTATCCCCCACCCCCTTACAGAGAGTTGAGACACCCCAAAAAGAATTGTCTTGGGTACTAAACTGCATCTCATAGTGAGGCTACAGTTTTGGTTTGGTTTCTTTGAATAATGGCATATCAACCCTTCATGGGTTATTTAATGCCAAAGCCACACTTGCAGAAGAATAGTAATGGTACTATTTAACCCATAGCTGGGGTGAGGGATGAGGGTGTTCCCACCTTTCCCAAGAGTATTAGTCTGAAAGTGAATGTAATAGCATGACTGGAGTTTGAACTCACTTGCTACAATGTTGCAGTCCAGCACATTAGCCACTACATCATTGGAACTTTCCCTCCGGTTTTGGAGATCTGGAGAATGTGGAGTAGTACTTCATTGCCATTACTCCCAGGTCCACTCTAACCTAGAGTGGTAGTACCTGTTAGCATATTATCTACGGGTTAAATAGATCTGTTTGAAAGATTTTTCATATTTAATAGGATCACCATTTTTTATAGGAATATTTTATAGCAATTTTAACCAACAGATCTATTTGATCCATAGATGAGACCCTAACAGAGTGGACCTGGGAGTAATAGCAATGAAGGGGTTCAACCATATCATGTTGATATCTTTGGTCATATCACATGATCAAATGTACCATACACATTTTCATCAACTAATTCATTATTATTTGGATATTAATTTCAAAGAAAACAATAAAAATAGATTTCAATTATATATATATATATATATATAGAAAAATTATCATCCAACAACGACATACGTATCACCCCCTCTGACAAAGGTGGTGGAGTGGTCGTTATGTGTTCCAAACAATACAACGAAAAAATGCTTGATATCCTTAATGATCGTAAAACTTATGAAAAAATCTCTCCACAAACCATTACTAACAGCACAATCATTTTCAACAAAACATACAAAAAATATATATATATATATATGGAAATATGGTGAGGAAATTAATCCGACAATATGAGAAGAAAATATTTTAAAAATATAACAAACACAGGATGTTATGATTAGGGGAAACAATTTTATGTGTCAATACTTAAGCATTTCGGTATATTGTACCATCTTCAGGACACTGTTAAGAAATGTTTATGTGAGGGAGAAAATGAAAGATGTTAAGTGTATAGTGAATGTGTGAATATGATGTTATTAACCGTTAATTTTTATATACACGTTTGTTTACAAAAGCCAATGACGTGATCAATGCATGTGCAAAAATGGAAGGTGAAGATCATATGAAATACGTTATATCTTTGTTAACTTTTCGTTCTCCACCTATTCACGTTCATGCATGCGTCATCATATGATCTTAACCTTCCATTTTTGCACATGCATTGATCACATCATTGGCTTTCGTAAACAAACGCACATATAAGAATTAACGGTTAATAACATCATATTCACACATTCACTATACACTTAACATCTTTCATTTTGTCCCTCACAAACATAAATGTAATTCTATAGGGAAATCACTTCCAATGCAATTCTATAGGGAAATCACTTCCAATGTAATTCTATAGGGAAATCACTTCCAATGTAATTCTATAGGGAAATCACTTCCAATGCAATTCTATAGGGAAATCACTTCCAATGCAATTCTATAGGGAAATCACTTCCAATGCAATTCTATAGGGAAATCACTTCCAATGCAATTCTATAGGGAAATCACTTCCAATGTAATTCTATAGGGAAATCACTTCCAATGCAATTCTATAGTGAAATCACTTCCAATGTAATTCTATAGGGAAATCACTTCCAATGCAATTCTATAGGGAAATCACTTCCAATGTAATTCTATAGTGAAATCACTTCCAATGTAATTCTATAGGGAAATCACTTCCAATGTAATTCTATATTGAAATCACTTCGAATGTAGTGAAAATAGCTTATTAAATTATTCTTATCTGAAAAGTTAATTAAATTAGTCATATTGAAGTGTGACTTCTATGTATGCTTCTTATATAGATTTGATAGGAAGTGTGGCGGTGTACTGGTTATATTCACAGGAAATGGACTCAATGACCCAAGTTCAATTCCTGGACAAAGCTACAGTTCACATAGTGCTAATACCCTTGGGAAAGGTATGAATCTAACTATTCTCCCTCCATCTATGGGTAAATAGTAGGGCAGACTGGGCTCTTTAACCTTGGTTAGGCAAACAGTCTAGGAGAAGAAAAATCTGAATTCAAATCTGGTCACTTCTAGAATAGACTCAGGCCTACTTAGTGATCTATTTCAATTTTTTTTTAAATTTGATACAAATGACATGGCCTATATATGCAAATAATGGTAGAAAATGTTGAAAAAACCTTTTTTTTAGATGCTTCAAGTCCAAAGGTCTTAGATCTAAGTACATTTTATTTACTTTAGTTATCAGCATTATATTCATATATAGGCCATGTCATTTTTATCAAATATATATATATATATATATATATATATATATATCATAATAAAACAGCTTTCATCCCCATCAAAGACTATAAGGAGAATTTCCCAACCAACCCAGAATGTAGACTCCTTAACCCAACTAAAAATCAAAAAGTAGAAAGAATCGGTAAAACGATCTTGTCTTATATTTCTAATAAACTGAGGAAAACTTTAAATGGGAATAAATTTAAAAATACATGACATGTTATTGATTCCATGGGGTAAGTGTGTATTTATCCAGTTTAAATAAGTGTAAAAAAAAAAAAAGTAAAGTCGTCGGGGCGGCCTAAAGTCGGTATCAGCCAATCAGCGAGGGAGTCTATCCCCTTTTCAATAGCGCTAGACCAAGGAGATTGTTTTTGGCGTCTGAGGTGGAGCGCCACACCTACCATCAGCTCCTTACTTTACTGCACAGATCCCTGTTCTACTCATACGCTGAGTTGGTGAGGACCGGTATTGAACTAGGAACCTTGTGGTTACTAGCTGAATGCTCTACCGACTGAGCTAACCCGGCCCCTAGTGTAATAAACATGAAACTTGAGTAACTTTAATATAGTCCCATCATCTTGTGTTTTAGCTTTTAAACCTGTTCTACTAATTTAGCACTGAACACTTTTCTATGCTAACACTTTTCTTATTTGCTATCCTTCATTATATATACTAGCAAATATATGCACCCTCCGGGTGCAAGTATTAATGTCATAAAATATTATATTAAATTAGAAAGCCTAAAGAAACTAAATAAGAATGCAGATAAAAGGATTTGAAACAGAGAGGGGTATAATCGAAAAATATAACAGCTGAAGCTTCCTCTTCCACCACCCCCGTCTTTCCTTGCTAACACTTTTCTTATTTAACTATTTAGTTAAATTAGGAAGTAAAGAATAACATTACAGTTATTTCTTCTTGTTAATGGATTTCTTTTAAGATTTATCTCCAAGATTTTTGCTCGTATTCATTAAAATAAAATAAAATAATTAAAAATCAACAGTACCAAGCACATATTTATTAAAATCAAATTTTAAATATCAATATGCAAATTAGGCTTGCCGTTCACACTGTAAACCGCTATTTGTTGTACATATAAATACAATTGCATGTTATTAGTACGTAGATATGGTCAACAGTATTAATAATGAAAAACACTTTTATTAATAATTGAGGCTTAAGAAAAAATGATTCATGGAGAATGTGATGTATTATAACTAAATGGATAGTGACTTGAGTCGTGATATAGTTTCGGTTACAGAGAAACAAACACATAATCTCCATTATAATAAGATATATATATATATATATATATATATTTATATGGAGACACGTGGGCTAGTGGTTAGAGTCGTGGAAAATGGACTCGTCAATTCGAGTTCAATTCCTAGACGAAGCTGTTGGCATTTCACATAGCGCTAATACCCTTGGGAAAGGTATGAATCCATATATTCTCCCTCCAGCTATGGGTTAAATAGTAGGTCAGACTGGGCCCTTCAGCCTTGGGTAGGTAACCAGTCTAGGAGAGGGATAATTCTGAATTCAAAATTCCCTCCAGCTATGGGTTAAATAGTAGGGCAGACTGGGCCCTTCAGCCTTGGGTAGGTAACCAGTCTAGGAGAGGGATAATTCTGAATTCAAAATTCCCTCCAGCTATGGTTAAATAGTAGGCAGACTGGGCCCTTCAGCCTTGGGTAGGTAACCAGTCTAGGAGAGGGATAACTCTGAATTCAAAATTCCTGAGGTCGGTCGTTGATTGGGTTTGTGGCAACCCTTGATGCACCAATTCTTTCCTATCGACTGTGCCAAAAAGTGTGGATGGTCCAACACAAGCCTTCACCACTATAAACAAATCACTGTGTGGGTGTTCATTGTGTGTGTGTGAACCCTCATCGACGAGAGAGTCCATAATATATATATATATACACACACACATACATATATATATATACATACATACACACACATAAAATGTTGATCTAAATAATTTTTGAACTGACAGTGTTCATAATCATCATCATCATCATCATCATCATGTCGCGCTTTCAGCGCAGATCTCCATGACAATCTCTCTCCATCTGTCCCTATCGCTCATCATTCTCGGGAGGTCCTCTATGCAGCATCCTGCATCCGCACAAAGCTGATCAATGTACGTTTTTGCTGGTCGGCCCACACTGGCTTGTCCATGTGCTGGCTTCCACAGGAGGACGTCGCTTATCCAGCAGTGTCCCACGTGTCTTGTCCGTCTTACTTGGATGGTTTGTGTGATATATGGCAGGTGGCCGTACAGCGGTTTTCTCGTAGGGTGTTGGAGGGAGAATATATGGATTCATACCTTTCCCAAGGGTATTAGCGCTATGTGAAATGCCAACAGCTTCGTCTAGGAATTGAACTCTAACCACTAGCCCATGCGCCTCTATATATATATATATATATATATATATATATATATATATACTGTATTATGAAATGTAAATAGGAAGTGAGTATTATATGTAATCAAATCTGTTAATTGATTGGTCACATGACTAGATTAAACCAACCAGTAGAGCATTAAGAGTTGGATTACAATTTTTGTGAAAATAAAAATTGAGTTTCTTGTAGTGGATATAATCCTAAGAGACTAATATAATTTGACAGATTGTGCAATTGGTATCATTTAGTATTTAGGAGACTAAGTTACATTTGTGCTTTGTCTTTTAAATGGTTCATTGCTTATTTCATGTTATAGAATGGCTCAATAACATAACCTAAAGTCCCTTAGCATTTGGGACATTGTTTTATATATATATATATATATATATATATATATATATATATATATATACACACACACACAAACACACACACACATAATCTTTAGAAATCTTAGGGAAACCCACTGTAACAAAAGAAAAAAATGAACAAGTTACTGTTTGAAAAAGAAACCGAATGAGTTGAGATAATAAATATTGGAAAATGCTCAATTTGTACTTGTAGAGAAGGTTTAATATGTTATATAATATATATATATATATATATCATATAATATATATCTCTCTCTCGNATGGGGGAAAAAATCCACGTTACAATTGTAATTCTATGGGGAAATCACTTACAATGTAATTCTATGGGAAATTCACTTTACAATGTAATTTATGGGAGAATCACTTACAATGTAATTCTATGGGGAAATCACTTCCAATTAATTCTATAGGGAAATCACTTCCAATGTAATTCTATAGGGAAATCACTTCCAATGTAATCTATGGGGAAATCACTTCCAATGTAATTCTATAGGGAAATCACTTCCAATGTAATTCTATGAGGGAAATCACTTCCAATGTAATTCTATGGGAAATCACTTCCAATGTAATTCTATGGGGAAATCACTTCCAATGCAATTCTATAGGGAAATCACTTCCAATGTAATTCTATAGAGGAAATCACTCCAATGTAATTCTATGGGGAAATCACTTCCAATTAATCTATGGAAATCACTTCAATGTAATTCTATGGGGAAATCACTTCCAATGTAATTCTATGGGGAAATCACTTCCAATGCAATTCTATAGGGAAATCACTTCCATGCAATTCTTATAGAGGAAACACTTCCAATGTAATTCTATGGGAAATCACTTCCAATGTAATTCTATGGGGAAATCACTTCCAATGTAATTCTATGGGGAAATCACTTCCAATGTAATTCTATAGGGAAATCACTTCCAATGTAATTCTATAGGGAAATCACTCCAATGTAATTCTATGGGAAATCACTTCCAATGTAATTCTATAGGGAAATCACTTCCAATGTAATTCTATAGAGAAATCACTTCAATGTAATTCTATAGGAAATCACTTCCATGTAATTCTATAGAGAAATAACTTCCAATATAATTCTATAGGGAAATCACTTCCAATGTAATTCTATAGAGAAATACTTCAATGTAATTCTATAGGAAATCACTTCCAATGTAATTCTATAGAGAAATCACTTCCAATGTATTCTATAGGAAATCACTTCCAATGTAATTCATAGAGAAATCACTCAATGTAATTCTTAGGGAAATCACTTCCAATGTAATTCTATAGAGAAATCACTTCCAATGAATTCTATAGGGAAATCACTTCCAATGTAATTCTAAGGGAAATCACTCCAATGTAATTCTATAGGGAAATCACTTCCAATGTAATTCTATAGTGAAATCACTTCCAATGTAATCTCTATAGTGAAATCACTTCCAATGTTATTCTTATATTGAAATCACTTCCAATGTAGTGAAAATAGCTTATTAAATTATTCTTATCTGAAAAGTTAATTAAATTAGTCATATTGAAGTGTGGCTTCTATGTATGCTTCTTATATAGATTTGATAGGAAGTGTGGCGTGTACTGGTTATAGTCACAGGAAATGGACTCGATGACCCAAGTTCAATTCCTGGACAAAGCTACAGTTCACATAGTGCTAATACCCTTGGGAAAGGTATGAATCTAACTATTCTCCCTCCATCTATGGGTAAATAGTAGGGCAGACTGGCTCTTTAACCTTGGATAGGCAAACAGTCTAGGAGAAGAAAAATCTGAATTAATCTGGTCACTTCTAGAATAGACTCACGCCTACTTAGTGATCTATTTCAATTTTTTTTTTAAATTGATACAAATGACCTGGCCTATATATGCAAATAATGGTAGAAAATGTTGAAAAAACCTTTTTTTTAGATGCTTCAAGTCCAAAGGTCTTAGATCTAAGTACATTTTATTTACTTTAGTTATCAGCATTATATCATATATAGGCCATGTCATTTTTATCAAAATTATATATATATATATATATATATATATATATATCATAATAAAACAGCTTTCATCCCCATCAAAGACTATAAGGAGAATTCCCAACCAACCCAGAATGTAGACTCCTTAACCCAACTAAAAATCAAAAAGTAGAAAGAATCGGTAAAACGATCTTGTCTTATATTTCTAATAAACTGAGGAAAACTTTAAATGGGAATAAATGTAAAAATACATGACATGTTATTGATTCCATGGGGTAATGTGGTATTTATCCAGTTTAAATAAGTGAAAAAAAAAAAAGTAAAGTCGGCGGGCGGCCTAAAGTCGGTATCAGCCAATCAGCGAGGGAGTCTATCCCCTTTTCAATAGCGCTAGACCAAGGAGATTGTTTTGGCTCTGAGGTGGAGCGCCCAACCTACCATCAGTCCTTACTTTACTGCACAGATCCCTGTTACTTATACGCTGAGTTGGTGAGGCCGGTAGAACTAGGAACCTTGTGGTTACTAGCTGAAGCTCTACGACTGAGCTAACCGGCCCCTAGTGTAATACACATGAAACTTGAGTAACTTAATTCATTCTTGTATTTAATTTAATTTTTGAATATTATGAATTATTATTATTGATTATATTATATTATAATCTATATTCTATAATATAAATCTATTACTATAATATAAATATAAATCTATAATATAATCTATATAATATAATATATAAATAAATAAATAAATCTATAAATTATAATAAAATTTTATAAATAAATAAATAAATTATAAAATAAATTAGAATAGACATAAATATACATAAATAAATAAATTTATAAATAAATAAATATAAATAAATTTATAAATAAATCTATAATATAAATCTATATACTATAATATAAATTGAATATATTGATATTATTGAATATATAAATATATTTTGTATTTAACTTTAATATCATCTTGTATTTTAGCTTTTAAACCTGTTCTACTAATTTAGCATTGAACATTTTTCTATGCTAACACTTTTCTTATTTGCTATCCTTCATTATATATACTAGCAAATATATGCACCCTCCGGGTGCAAGTATTAATGTCATAAAATATTATATTAAATTAGAAAGCCTAAAGAAACTAAATAAGAATGCAGATAAACAGATTTGAAACAGAGAGGGGTATAATCGAAAAATATAACAGCTGAAGCTTCCTCTTCCACCACCCCCGTCTTTCCTTGCTAACACTTTTCTAATTTAACTATTTAGTTAAATTAGGAAGTAAAGAATAACATTACAGTTATTTCTTCTTGTTAATGGATTTCTTTTAAGATTTATCTCCGAGATTTTTGCTCGTATTCATTAAAATAAAATAAAATAATTAGAAATCAACAGTACCAAGCACATATTTATTAAAATCAAATTTTAAATATCAATATGCAAATTAGGCTTGCCGTTCACACTGTAAACCGCTATTTGTTGTACATATAAATACAATTGCATGTTATTAGTACGTAGATATGGTCAACAGTATTAATAATGAAAAACACTTTTATTAATAATTGAGGCTTAAGAAAAAATGATTCATGGAGAATGTGATGTATTATAACTAAATGGATAGTGACTTGAGTCGTGATATAGTTTCGGTTACAGAGAAACAAACACATAATCTCCATTATAATAAGATATATATATATATATATATATATATATATATTTATATGGAGACACGTGGGCTAGTGGTTAGAGTCGTGGAAAATGGACTCATCAAATCGAGTTCAATTCCTAGACGAAGCTGTTGGCATTTCACATAGCGCTAATACCCTTGGGAAAGGTATGAATCCATATATTCTCCCTCCACCTATGGGTTAAATAGTAGGGAAGACTGGGCCCTTCAGCCTTGGGTAGGTAATCAGTCTAGGAGAGGGATAACTCTGAATTAAAAATTCCCTCCAGCTATGGGTTAAATAGTAGGGCAGACTGGGCCCTTCAGCCTTGGGTAGGTAACCAGTCTAGGAGAGGGATAACTCTGAATTCAAAATTCCTGAGGTCGGTCGTTGATTGGGTTTGTGGCAACCCTTGATGCACCAATTCTTTCCTATCGACTGTGCCAAAAAGTGTGGATGGTCCAACACAAGCCTTCACCACTATAAACAAATCACTGTGTGGGTGTTCCTTGTGTGTGTGAACCCTCATCGACGAGAGAGTCCATAATATATATATATATATATATACACACACACACACATATATATATATACATACATACACACACATAAAATGTTGATCTAAATAATTTTTGAACTGACAGTGTTCATCATCATCATCATCATCATCATGTTGCGCTTTCAGCGCATATCCATGACAATCTCTCTCCATCTGTCCCTATCGCTCATCATTCTCGGGAGGTCCTCTATGCAGCATCCGCACAGAGCTGATCAATGTACGTTTTGCTGGTCGGCCACATGGCGTGCCCATGTGCTGGCTTCCACAGGAGGACGTCGCTTTGAGTTCAGCTTCTCCACGTGTCCCACCCGTTTCGTCTTGGATGGTTTGTGTGATATATGGCAGGTGGCCCTACAGCTGTTTTGTGTTGGAGGGAGAATATATGGATTCATACCTTTCCCAAGGGTATTAGCGCTATGTGAAATGCCAACAGCTTCGTCTAGGAATTGAACTCTAACCACTAGCCCATGCGCCTCTATATATATATATATATACTGTATTATGAAATGTAAATAGGAAGTGAGTATTATATGTAATCAAATCTGTTAATTGATTGGTCACATGACTAGATTAAGCCAACCAGTAGAGCATTAAGAGTTGGATTACAATTTTTGTGAAAATAAAAATTGAGTTTCTTGTAGTGGATATAATTATATAAGAGACTAATACAATTTGACAGATTGTGCAATTGGTATCATTTAGTATTTAAGAGACTAAGTTACATTTGTGCTTTGTCTTTTAAATGGTTCATTGCTTATTTCATGTTATAGAATGGCTCAATAACATAAACTAAAGTCCCTTAGCATTTGGGACATTGTTTTATATATATATATATATATATATATATATATATATATACACACACACACACAAACACACACACACATAATCTTTAGAAATCTTAGGGAAACCCACTGTAACAAAAGAAAAAAATGAACAAGTTACTGTTTGAAAAAGAAACCGAATGAGTTGAGATAATAAATATTGGAAAATGCTCAATTTGTACTTGTAGAGAAGTTATATATATATATATATATATATATATATATATATATATATATATATATATATTATAAGGATAAAGGTTGCTTCCCGGTGAAAATGGGCACGATCATTGAAGGTGCAAAATTTAGGGGTTAAGTCAGCGATTTAACAAATACAAAGTGCTCAATACAGAGTAGAGCAAATTTATTATAAAATGGATATAAAAGAAACCTACTCGAGTTTCACCATAAGGATCTTCAGGGTTAAATCCACTGAATTAATCAAGGTACCGATTAATTGCAGCCGATTTCATGTGTGTTCACTTAATGAGATGTTACGTTGGATGAGAAGTCCTAACGTTAGAAGAGACGCTGGAAGAAGAATAATAGAAGTAAGAAAGTAAGGAAAGAGAGTATACAACACTTGTGTTACATATTAATTGGATCCCTATTACTTTTTAAGGTAGTATAGAAATCCTTATGGCGATCAGTGCAGCTGATGGCCTTGAGAGTGAGTGACAATGCTTGACCTCACTCTGACCTTGCCTTGCGGAAAGGGACCGTGAGAATCGGAAGCGATAGAAAGCCCTTCCGGTTTAAGGTGTAAGCAACTTAGTCAGTTGCAGAGACAGTTAGAAGTTAGAAGCGAAGCTAGGAAGATGTGAGCTGACTGCGCAGTTGTCTGGCCTGGGGATCCGGAATAAAATAACATCAAGGTAAATCGAGTCTGTTGTTATTACTAAAAGCTAACAATGACACAAGGCTTCTGATAAGAAATGATCCCCAGCAGAACCAGACACGGAATCCCCAGATAAGAAAGACCAGACAAGACCTGTAGAAGATATACAAGACTATTAGAAGATAGAAGACTAGACAGAGAAGAAAAGAAAAGGCGCTACGTAACACTTGTACCCATTCATGGTTAACAGAATGAGAACTGTCTATGCCCATGGATTGGATAAATTAGGTTCAAAGTTCTGTGAAGGCTCTTGATTAGGACATGAAAGTTCCTGAGGTCGAGAAGGTTCCTAAGTTCGACAAGAAATACCTGAAGAAGGCTGGAGTCCACATTGGCTGAAACGTTGTGTAGATAACAATAAAGATAAGGACAATAGTCCGAATAATCCAAATAATCCAAACCAAATTTGGTATCCATTTTAAATCTTTGAATCTTTTAACTTGCTTAAAATTAGATCCAAAAAAAAGAAAATCTTTTAAAAAAAAAAAATGACAGATTTTGGTATTCATTGACAAAACCTTTAAATCTTAAATTTTTTTCTTGCTTAAAACTAGATCCCCAAAAAATGTTCTATTTATTCCAACTTCCGGTTGCAAAATGAAACGAACCATCTGATAAAGACATTAAATAGATTTAACCTATTTCTTCTAAAGTGGAATAAATATTAGTTCTTAAGACGATCTAATGAAGAAATTAAAGTTCAACATATTTTGATTTGTTTTCTCTTTGCTTTTTGCTTTTTTGCTTTTTTTTTTTTTTGGTGGGTGGTGGTGTGTGCGTTTAATTGAAATTTTAGCTCCTAATCCCATTTAAGGAAATGAAATACGTTTAATCCTTTCACTAAAAGTTAAATTTTGTCATTTTTATCCAACGTATTTGACTACAAAATACTCAGTGTTGGAATTTTGTCATTTCGTTATGTAATATGAACTGAAGATATTTACCAATCCCTTCGGCACCCCCCCCCCCCAAATAGGCAGGATGCAGCACAAGGTCATGTTCAGTTTCAGAACCACCTCCCACCCCTCCTGAGTATGAAAACAAAATTGTACCAAAAGTGTGCATGCCAAAAAGCCTCTACAATAATAAAAAAAAAAAAATACTTATACCACAAAAACTTCCGCAAGAAAAATATTATATAGAATTTTTCTTTTATCTATATATCAATACTCTTGTTCCTTAATCTTCCAACCGTTATCATCTTGCAACACCCTCTAGTTAAAAATAAGACTGTCCAAATCATCAAAGATAAAAGGGCGAAAATGTAAATCCTGATTATTTGGTGTCGCTTAACTGCCAATTCTTATTTTTTCTGAGTGTTGTCACCTCAGCAAAATAATGGACCATTCCATTTTTATTATAAAAAACGAAGAAAAGACATGCTACACAGAAAAAATATAATACAAAAGAAAGAAAGAAAGAGGGTAGGAGAAAGATAGAGAGAGAGGAAGTGAGAACACAAAAACAATAATGCTAATCTGTTTCAATCGATGATGAAAAGAAAGAAAAAAAGAGTGAGAGCGAGCTAAATTATCATACTTTTTACATATTGAACTATTTAGCAATAGAACTATGATTTATCCACAGGTCCTGCTAGTAAAGAGAGTTAAATCAAGATTATCATACTTTTTACATATTGAACTATTTAGCAATAGCTCTTAAGTAAACATATCAAATGTTGTAATAATTAAATTAGCATACTGTGGTATATCTAATTACTTTCGATATTATTCTATTCAACAAGATGGTTTGAAATGGAGAGACTGAAGTTCAAACTCACCTACTAGGATGTTGCAGTCCAGCATGTTTGACACAAGGCCATTTATGTCTGGTGTTCATAATTAATTCACAGACATTTAAAACACACTTTGGAAATCTGCTTCCTTAAGGAAAAAAATCTTATCAAATTAGGGATCCGTTTCAATAACGGTTTTATAGCAAAAGGCTCATCTGATTCTTTTATGAAAAGATTATCGTTGCTTTGAATCTTAATAATTTCCTGTGACCCGAAAATCTCTAATCAGAGCAGAAAACTACTAAGAAAGTGTTTTCCAGTTTTGAAGATTATCTTTTGGCTTCATTGAAATCATACTGGGTTACAAAGTCTTTTGGTGCGTAAAGTTGTTTTTCTTGAGGGTGGAGACCCCACAAATTGACCCCTTTTTCTTTGAGGTCTTTTTGACCTTTCTCTTCTGATTAGGATTTTTTTTTCTTTCTTTTAAGGATGGGGGATGAAGGGCTTTACCCTCCCCCACTTTTTCCATTTGACCGCCTTATGGAAAGCCACCAACCAAAACTGACTAGAATTTATAATATATATATATATATATATATATATATATATATATATATAAGAGAGTTTCATAATTTGCTTGAAGCATTGTGTATGTATTGGTTAGGAGGTTGATTTAGAAGGCTATCACAATGCAGTTTGGAATAAATAAAAAAATAATAATACGGTAACAACACACAAGACTATTGTTACCGTATTATTATTTTTTTATTTATTCCAAACTGCATTGTGATACCCTTCTAAATCAACCTCCTAACCATATATATATATATATATATATATATATATATAGTATCCAATTTTTACTAGCTATTATTTATAATTAGAATTAAATTAACAACAATACAGAAATGAGAATAAGGAATCAATGAATGAATATAATAAGCTGCATGAAGTAATTAGAAAAACATTATTTAATATAACATTCAACCATTATTATAAAAGTTTATCTCAGTTTAACTAAGGGTAATTTATGAGGAAGTGCGTCCCGATCTCCTGCCTCAAAAATTGCTACCCGGTGACTATTAAAATAACGACCCAGCTCAGTCTATTCAAAACTATCCATCTTCATATCTATCTATCTCAATTTGGTCATATTTATCTATATTACTTTAAATACTAAGATTTTTTTTATTCATGTTTGTTTAATGTCTTGTTTTTAGTTTAAATAAACAAGAATTACGACAAAAAAAGATGCGACCCCCCCCCAAATACATTTACTTGTCGAAAATATCTATCTCCATTTGTTCATATCTATCTATATTATTTTGTTTGTTTATCTATCTATCTATCTCAGTCTATTCCAAACTATATATCCATCTTCATATCTAAACAAGAATTACAACAAATTAAGATAAATAAACAAGAATTACGACGAGCTGGGGTTGTTATTTTGATAGTCCCGGGTAGCCATTTTTGAGGCAGGAGACCGGGACGCACTTCTATAAATTACCTAACTAAGGAATTACATCAACTTAGTTAAGTATACGGTCCTGATGAAATCATTTGGACTAAAACCATGGTAGACCTTTAACTCTTTTCTTTTACTATTACTGATATTATATTTATTTATTATAGTGTACAATACATTTAAGGTGCCATTGTTACAATTGGTTACCAAGCAACCATGGTAACAATGGCACCTTAAATGTATTGTCCAATATAATAAATAAATACAGCTCTTACACACGTAATCAAGCACTTTATTATCAGTTCCCTAATACTAAAAAAGGTTTTGGTTGTTTGTTTGGTTTTATGGCATATCAACCTCAGTGGGTCATTTAATGCCGATAAAGTTTTGAAATAAATCAATTCTTAATGGATAATACAATTTTTTTATAAATACATTTTTCTATTTAGCCCATAGATGGGACCCTAACAGGTACTACCACTCCGGGTCAGAGTGACCAGGGAGCAATGGTGATGAAGGGGTGCTCCACATTCCCCAAACCTCCAAAACTGGAACCTCACCATCAGATAGAGTTTAACGTCATTCCCAGGATATGTAGACCCGCAGCCACCGCCTTCTAGCACCCATATGATAAAAAGGGGTTGGGGCTTGCCATAAAGGCAATAGGGTTGGGAACTAAAAAAGGACTACCTATATATATACATATATATATATATATATATATATATATAATTCCAAATGATATGAACAAATAGGAAACTTGGACAGTTTGATTTTTAGCCAGAGGGTATTGCAAGATGATAATGACCTCAGCAAAAGTATTGAGTGCTGTTCAATTATGCTTTACATTACCATGAATATTGCAAAACTTTTGATCCACCCAACGAGATTCATTTACAAAATACAAAATACTTTAATAATAGCATAAAATTTACTTTGAACAAAATGTCCACTTCACAAAAACTTGTTGATGAAATGTTTTGAACAAAAAGAAAAAAAAAAATTTTTTTTTAAATATTCTTATGAAAAATTCTGTTGGCAAAACAAAATAAAGCTGAGGAATTTTTTTTATCAAAGAAGTTTTTGAGAAATAAAACTGAAGTGAAAAAACAAATATTCAAGAGAAACAAGACAAACATCATTTATTTGTAGAAAATAAATAAACTTACATTATATATATATATATATATAAATGTATTTCATATATCTAAAAATGATATAGGATATATTTCAATATATATATATATATATATATATATATATATATATATATATATATATATATATATATATTTATATATACTTTGTTTACTTCTTTAAAACGAAACAAGACAAATATCATTTCTTTGTAGAAATTATATAAACTTTTAATTTTTAAACAGCAGAAAAAAAAAAACACTAGAAAAAGAAAAGAAAAAAAAAAGAAGAAAAAAACTAGAAAAATTTGTTGAACTGGGGAGAAAAAATGGTAACTGTTTTACCCGACAACAATCATTCTTTAAAACAGAAACTTTGAAACTAAAGTGTCGGTTTCATTTAACATAGCCAAAATATATATATATATATATATATTTTTTGTTTTCTATAATGTTCAGTTATACAAGAAATCTTTGTGGTCTGCTACACACTGTCAGTCTTTATTTGTCTACAAAGCACCGATTAAATGGTTAACTTAAATTCTCTGGAGAACCAATTCAAACAAATATGGTAAAACAATATGGTTCAATTGATTCATTTGAACTTTTTGGAGTCTCTTGTAAAATATTCTGATTAATAAAAGGAATTTCCATGAGAATAACCACAGTTCTTGTAGGCAGCTAAAGTTCACCACGGGTAGGATGAGACACAAGGTCAATGATGCTGATAGCTTTTTGACTTAGTGCGTCCTGGAATGAGTCTCCGGAAAATGTATAGGTCTCGACTAAAGCTGTCTAACTCCTACCTTGTATCCTATCCTGAGTAATTCATTTCTTAAGAAACTATTGAAATGTATTTACAGTTAGCTTGAAATAGTAAGGGAAGAAAAAAGAAAAACACTGGGATGGATTGATACAATTTCACTGCGTCCTTTTAGATATTTGTGCATCAGGGTTGTAGGATGCGTACCTATCAGCATCTCTGCACGGTTGCAAGTATGGAACATCAAGCTAGGATCAAACTCGTTATTCAGTAGAAATGGATCTGTGAGACTAGTTTGTTAACCATCACACCATTAGTTATTCATTTACTGGCACCCCCACCATACCTGTTGGATACAAGGTTCATTATAGTGGGGAACCACGCACAAACCAAAGATCATACGTGGCCAATGAAAAAATTGCTTGGATCCCTTCGACATTCCTCTTTTGAGACACCTCAGGCAATAAACCCAGCCCTGCCCTTTAAATCAAGGGGACAGGTGTTGCCTTGGTTTATCATTAAAAACCTTCTCCTGGAATGCCTATATTGACATTGCTTTTTGTAGATGAGATATTACTACCAAGGTATGTGAACTGGTTTACTAGTTAATGGAGCTTACTGTTTCCATATTGTTTTTTAACATGAAATTATGGCTTTAGGTCAGGGCTTCTTAAAAGGGTCAATAAAGAGCCCCCTGACCCCACAGGGGGTGAGGGAGATAACATTTTGGTAAGGTAAATAAAAGCATAACAATCTACAGAGGATGAATTTATTAGCTTGCATTTATAAATTTTAATGCTATTTCTATGTATATTTTAATTTTTAGATATCTTCACATATAAATCAAATCTTCATCATTTTTGCACAAAAAGCAAGAACTGATGATATTTAATGTGTATATATATATATATTTACTTTTTCCTTAAGTGTTTTATTTTCGTAGTTTCATCTGGACATACATACATACATACACACCAACTGCCCTTTATATATGAATAGATAGATGGATAGACAGATATGAACAGATTAGGATATTCATATTTCCTGAGATTTGCTTGGATGAAATCTACACAATATAAGATTGTATGTTTGAAAGTTAAAAAGATTTTAATCTTTGAGTGAAATTTTAAATTCTACCAAATTTTGCTGAATAAGAATTTTTTTGGTTTCTTTTCCCAGAGACATTTATTGATGGTTTGTTTTTTTATGTTACCAAAATAAGATTAGGTTACCTTTTATGATAATGCATTATGGGTAATCTATAAACTTATTATTAGTAGGTGTCTGTGGTGTAATGGTTATCATTGTAGGAAATGGACACAGTGTAACCGATCTCAAATGCTGGGTGAGGCCGTTTTCATTTCACATATCACTAATACTCTTGGAAAAGGCATGTATCCAATTATTCTCCCTCCAGCTATGGGTAAATGATAGAGCAGACTGGTTTCTTTAACCTTTGTATGGCAACCAGTCTAGAAGAAGGAAAACTCTAAAATTAAACCTTTGTTCAATAGAATTTTGTGTTGCTTCTGACTTATATGGTTGGATGTCCTTGTTGGGTTATTTTATGCCAAAGACATTTTTGTTTTATTCATTCTTGTTGGGTATTCAATATTTTAACTCATTTTTTAAAACTTTTAAAAAATCTATTTAACCCATAGATTGTACCCTAACAGGTACTACCACTCTGGGTCAGTAATGGTGATGAAGGGGTACTCCACACTCTACAGAGCTACAGAATTGGCACTTCACCATTAGTTGCAGTTTAATGTCATACCTTCTAGTACAAGATAAAAGGCTTGAGGGTTTGCCATAAAAGCAATAGGGTTGGAACAATGATATAGACCACCACAAAGTGCTGGTAATCTGAACATTAACTACATAAATCAGAGTAGCCTCCCCTTGTTTATTTCGCTTTGAGTAAGCCATATGTTTTGGTCGGCCATTTTCATTTCACCATAAATCTACACTGAAAATACAAATCAATCAATACAACTGCATGTTTTAACACAAAAATATCACAAAATGTGTTCTTAATTGTGCTTGTGCATTATTTGAAATGAACTTAATTGTTATTAAGAACACATTTTATGATATTTTCGTGTTAAAACATGCAGTTGTATTGATTTACGGTGAAAAGAAAATGGCCGACCAAAGCATATGGCTTCCTCAAAGTGAAATAAACAAGGGGATGTTACTCTCATTTATGTCGCTAATGTTCAGATTACCAAAGTGCTAACAGTGAAAGACTCACCAGGCAAGTAGTTATTATTCAGAGTTCTCTCTTTAAGCCAAAATAGACATGAAATGATTTTACAGCGGGGCGGAGGTGGGGTGCCACGGAGGAATCGAAACTCATGAATGACCCATGCAACAAAAAGTGCGTGGTCCTATCAGGGTCACCTCCAAGCAATAAACCCAGCTCTTACTCGTTTCAGCTAAGGGGACAGGTACTGCCTGGAGGGGGGAAGGCCACCTGGAGCCACATAAGTTATTTTATCTCAGCTGAACTGCGGGGGAGGGGGGGGGTTGCAAGCAGCTAAGAATAATCTGTTACCAAAAAACCTGGTTTATTTAAAACAAAGGGGTTGGTTTAGTTCAGTTGGTTGAACGCTTGCTTAGGAAGCACAAGATTCCTGATTTGATACCGGTCCTCGCCAACTCAGCATATGAGTAGTACAGATTGGGTAATCTGATCTGTGCAGTAAAGTGGGGAGCTGATGGTAGGTGTGGTACTTTACCTCAGCAAAAATAATCTCCCTCATCTAGCGCTAGTAAAAAGAGGATAGACTCCCTTGCTGTTGGGCTGATACTGACAATAGGACACTCCGCCAATAACTTATTTTAGACAAATCTTTGGAATAGTCCATTTCTAATGGGTTGTGTGGTCTATACCATTCTCTAAATAGTCAATCTAACATTCATTATTTAACAAAGGGATGTGGATCAAATTAGGTGTTGGGTTCTATAGAAATTAAGGGTTGGGTGACAGGGATTGAATTAAGCAATACGGGATACAAAAATTTGGAGTTGGAATATGGGTGTCAAATTAAATGTTGGGTGGTGAACAGCATTTTTTTTTTTTTTTTTTTTTTTTTGATAGGAAAAAATTTCATTAATCCAAAAACCATTGAATGGAGAAATTATTTTGAAGAAAATATGGACCAATTCACCAACAGGCACCTCAGTCCAGATCCATTTTGAAAGGAACTGAATTTTGCTTTTCCCCAGTTGTCAGTAAAACAAATCAGCAGCCGATAAAAAAAGAAAGGCAAGTTTTTATACTAAAATAGTTTTTGATTTTAATAAAAAAAATTAGTTATTTCATTTTGTTATCGTTAGCATATGTGAAAAAAAATTAATTTTGCACTAATGATACACTAATATTGTGATTTAAAAAAAAAAAAACTTAAAACAAAAGACACGTTTATTTATTTTCTATGTGCCTCTACGGATAGTTAATAAAAATATATTATAAGGTTATAATAATAACTGCTAATTCTAACCCTATTTCAGAATTTAAAAATATTTTAGAATTAAAATTTTATAGCGAAATCTTTTTCGTTTTATCGACTGCTGATTTTGTTTACTGACAACCGGTGAAAAAACAAAATTCAGTTCCTTTCAAAACTGATCTGGGCTGGGATGCCTGTGGGTGACTTGGTCCGAAAATATAATCTAAGTAGTTAAGAATTATCTGCTACCAAAAAGCCTGCTCTATTTAAGATAGAAATCTTTGGAATAGTCCATTTCTAATGGGTAGGATGGTCTATACCATTCTCTAAATAGATATTTTAACCTTCATTATTTAACAACTGTAGATAAATAGATAAAATAAAAATAGGGATCAACCCTCAACAAAAATCTTTTTCCTGTTTCTACCGATATTTATTTATTTTATCTACCCTCCGCCCTTTTTTTTTTCTAATAAATATCATGTTTATTTATTTTTAAGCAGCTGCTCGTCCAGCAAATCAATTCAAGTTTGCCAACACATTCTCATATTTCTCTGTTATTTCTTAGATCACCATTGCTCTCTCTGTCTCTCTCTCTGTCTCTCTCTCCGCAGCGTAAGGGATTCTTTCTCAACTCTTCAGCTTATCTCCATCTGTGTCTCAGAACTACCCTAACCAAACACATTCCACTGTGCAACATTAAAATATTGAAGTGCCTCTTGCAGAAACGGTTCTGCACATCGCACACAACCATTATGCAGAATTTACACCAGAAAAAAAAAAAAATTACATTCTCTCAATGGAGCCAAATTCCTATGGCTGTATCTCTCCCCCCCCCTTTTTTTGTCTGGTATTAATTTTGGCATTATCTGAAAAAGTCAAGCTGAACTCTACCTGGGCGTATGAACCAGAATGGATTACCAAAAAAAGATCTAGAACTTATGATAGAAAACTTGCATTACATCATTACACTACGGGTGCATATATATATGTGTGTGTGTGTATATATATATATATATATATATATATATATATATATATATATGTATGTGTGTGTGTATGTATATATGTGTGTGTGTGTGTGTGTATGTATATATATATGTGTGTGTGTGTGTGCACATATATATATATATATGATCCATATATATATATGCATATACGCATATGATAATTAAATATGCATATAATAATTAAATACGTATATTTAATATACATATGCACGTGCAATCCCACGCTAGGATACTGTCATAACGTCACAACCAACACGCATTTTCATGGACATGCGCATGACAACAAGTACAAAAAAACCCACATTCACGTAAACATACAACACGAGAATACAGTTATATAAAAATACCATCATTTTCAAAAAACAAAAAAAATTCATTTAAAAAGAAATGTCATAACTAGACTGCTTCAGTTCCAGTGATCTTTTGAAAAGGAGATTTTATCTCGAAAATTCAAGAATTAAATACAGGTTAACACACAATATCATTGTTACTGTATTATTATTTTTTTCTTTACACCTGTATTGGGATAGCCTTCTAAATCAACCTCCTAACCATATATATATATATATATATATATATATATATATTTGTTAGTTAGAGATCAAATGCTGCAATTTATTTTTTATTTTTTAATGTTTTCTTAAGTATTTGAATATTTGAAAACAAAGTCCTGTACCAAGATCAACCAAAACTGTTCTAAGGTCAACTTTTACGAGGAATCCAGTGGTGATATATATATTTAGCCCTGAATTCATTTAGGGGTCAGTAGGGGACCAAATGACTTTCTGGGGTAAGAGAAAATAGGAAAATGAATAAGCTAAGAAGAATAACTCTTATAAATTTGCAATTTGAATAAATTTCCATATCGAGCATTCAGCATTAATTTCCATTGTAACGTTTTCCCAATAAACAGAAAAGAAAAAAAAACAAAAACTTCTAGACACCTGGACATAGCTGAAAGGTTTGAAGGAAATACAGGGTTCAAAAAGATCTATATTTCAATTCTAACAGATTGTTTTGTAATTGTATCCCACGGATTCCTTTAAGAGAATTGGGCCACAGTTCCACCATGTCTATGATGGGGGAGGGAGGTGCAGTTTCAGTCGCAAGTGGATTTGTAAACTCTACGCTCTTGATTTTGAATTCAGAATTGTTTCTTCTCTTCTACCCATTATGTAGGCTTAATGTAACTGTTATCATTGTGAGAAATAGGATTGGCAACCCAGGTTCAAATCCTGAACTAGGCAGTTTGCGTTTCACTTTGCACTGATACCCTTGAGAAAGATAAGCATTTACACAACACGTTCACCACTAGTCAGATGTGATACAAGGTTGTATATATATATAATTTATATAATAGATAAAAGTAACCTACTCGAGTTTCATCAACTGATTCTTCAGGGTTACATCCGTTGAATTAATCGAGTTTTCGATTAATCTCAGTTGATACATGCCCGTTGGAATGGGATTTATCTTTTATAGACGAACTATAAAACTATAAAAGATAAGTCCCATTCCAACGGGCATGTATTGTACCAACTGAGATTAATCGAAAACTCGATTAATTCAACGGATGTAACCCTGACGAATCAGTTGATGAAACTCGAGTAGGTTACTTTTATCCATTTTATAAATAAATTTTGCTCTACATTGTATTGAGCACTTTGTATTTGTTTTTTCTCAGTCTTAACCCCTGGATACTGTGCGCTTCCAACGATCATACTCGTACCCACTGGTAAGCTACTACTCATACATTAACATATATATATATGGGAGAATAAGTGCTTAATTGGAGTCGGACCTAATTTTGAAAATTAATTAATTAATAATGAATTAGGCGGGAACACCTATTAAATGTATGGCTAAACAAATCGAGAAAAATCAATCTCTGTATGTACATTTCGGCCTATGAGGCCTAATAGGCCTCATCAGCAGAGCTATAGATCGGAAGACCGCCCTCTAAGAGGTCCGTTTAGTGTTGGGGTTATGGGATCGGCCTGTCAGCCTGGCAGTCCGGTTTCAAATCACGCACAGGGCGGTCTTCCAATCTATAGCTCTGCTGATGAGGCCTAATAGGCCGAAATGTACATATAGAGATTGATTTTTCTCGATTTGTTTAGCTATACATTTAATAGGTGTTCCCGCCTAATTCATTATTAATTAATTAATTTTCAAAATTAGGTCCGACTCCAATTAAGCACTTATTCTCCCAAAAATTATCGGCAAAAAAGCCATTCTAACAAACCTTGTTTACAATATATATATATATATATATATATATATAATATAATATATATATATAGTACCAAAAATTAGTAATTGTGTGTAATGTTTTATATACCCTTTTTAATTTATGGGTCACAATTCTTCATGTCATAGAATAGTTAAATCAATATTTCTCTGAATTATTTAGATGAAGCTTAATAATTTGGATTTTTGGGACTATTGTTCTCATCTTTATTGTTACATGCACAATGTTTCAACTGATCTGCCCTCTGACCTTCTTCAGGTATTTCTTCTTTATTCAATCCGTGGATTGAATAAAAACTTTGGTTTGAAGTTCCGTGAAGGCTTCCGATTATGACATGAAGGTTCCCAAGTTCAACAAGAAGGTTCCCGAGTCTGACAAGAAATACCTGAAGAAATCCAGAGGGCACATCGGCCAAAACGTTGTGTAGATAGCAATAAAGATGAGGACAACAGTCCAAATAATCCAAATAATCCATAGATAAATTAGGTGCCAAAGTAAAAATGGGAAAGTGTTTGTCTTTAATTTCTCATTTATCATTAAATGGGTTAATGGTTTTTCTTA
>CM042165.1:6934151-6941651 GCA_023376005.1 Doryteuthis pealeii
AACTTTCTCACATATTGTCGGATTCAATATCCATTTTTACCTTTCATATATATATATATATATGTGTGTGTGTGTGTGTGTGTGGAAGATATGAAGTGTTTCCTTGATAGGATTCAACTAAAATTGAGAACTCAAATGTACGTATAAACATTTTGCGAAATATATTTTTATATATTTAAAGTATTATAAATGGATACCTTGGTACAGATATAAATGCCAAAATGAATTTATATCTGTACCAAGGTATTCATTCATATATATATATATATATATATATCTTATTATAATGGAGATTGTGGGTTTGTCTGTCTGTAACCGAAACTACACAAGTCACAATTCCCTTTGTTATTTACACACATTCTCCATGATTTTATTTTTATTTAAACCTCAATTATTAGTAAAATTGTTTTACATCATTAAGACTTAACAATATCTACATACTAATAACATGTAATTATATTTATATATTCAACGAAATAGCGGTTTACAGTGTGAATGGGAAGGCTAATTTGCATATTGATCTTAAAAAATTTGATTTTAATAAATATATGCTTAGTATTATTGATTTCTAATTGTTTGGTTTTATCTAATAAATATGACAAAAATCTCGGGGATAAATCTTAACAGAAATCTATTAACATAAAGAAATAACTGTAATTTTATTCTTTTCTTCCTATTTTAACTAAATAGTTAAATTAGGGAAATTTACCACTGAAAGACGGGAGTAAGGGAAAATGGTGGAACAGTTAGTTTCAAAGTTGTTCTATTTTCCGATTATACCCCCCTCTGTTCCAAATATTTTTATCTGTATTCTTATTCAGTTTCATTAGCCTTTCTAATTTAACATGATATTTTATTATATTAAAACTTAAATACTTGCACCCGGAGGGTGCATATATTTGCTAGTATATATAATGTTGTTAATATGGGGCTGAAAAGTTCTCAGTCTGACCAAGGAAGAAGAGAATGACTCATAGCCAGAAATCATCCCTTCTTGATTGGGGCAAGAACTTTTCAGCTGTGGCTTTAGAATACACCGACTGCACCTCTGTAGATGGTTAATAGCCCCCTTTACATAGGGCCAACTGTTGGTCATGAGTGGCGACCCATGATGCTTAAGGATGGAATCCTCTATTTTGGCTTCTTAAATGACCCAAGAACTTTTCAGCCCTTCATTATATAAATTTTCTTTTGAGTTGCTTTTCTTAACTTTTTACTCCACCATTTTTTAAGTTTTAATTAACCAGACAAAACAAAAAAAAAAGATTCTATAAAGATTAAGCAATGCATTTACATCTGTATATTAAGACTCGTGTTCTTTAATTGTACAACCTTTATCATCTTGCAACACCCTCTCATTAAAAATGAGACCATCCAAATCATCCAAGATGAAATGCAAAGAGGAAATCCTCATTATCTGGTGTCGCTTATCTGCCAAAGTTTTATTTCTTATTATGAGTGTTGTCAACTCTGCTAAATAATAGACCAATCTGTTTTTTATTAGAAAGAAAGGGAAGAAAAAGGACATGCTACACAGAAAAACTATAATAAGAAAGAAAGAGAGTAGGGGAAAGACAGAGTGAGGGTATTGAGCATGTGAATAATGATATCTGTTCCAATCGAACATAATGAAAAGATGGAAAGAAAGAAAGAAAAAAAAGTGAGAGTTAAATCAAGATTATACTTTTTCATATTGAAGTATTTTGCAATAGCTCTTAAGTAAACATATCAAATGTTGTAATAATTAAATTATCATACTGTGGTATATCCACAGGTCCTGCTAGTTAAGATTATCGACTTAGTTAGGCTTGGAACTTTTCAACATCTTGTTATGCAAGAAATTCTGACTGTAGATTGAAAATGAAACAAGAATCCTGATTTTAGTATTTTGACCGAATATCCAGATTGGTTAACTTTCATCTTTCATCCAAATCACAAATGTCCCAATTAGAATTCCACTGATGGTATTTATAACATCCACTAATTGTCTGCCAATCGTTTGCAAAGGATTTAGATGATTGATAGAAAATAAAAGAAATGGAATTCATACGAAGGAAAAAGTCTGTCTGGAAATGATTAGTTGAAATAGGTTAGTGTTTTTGTTAGTTTTTGTTGGTTTTTACTTTCTTTTGGTTTTTTGTTGGGTTTTTTATTTACTGACGAGAATTTAACTGAATGAAAATTAAACCCTGACAGATGGATGGAAACGAATCAAATTTTACTAAAGAAAAGATTTTGTTTTTCTTAAATTAAAAAAATACAAGAGAAACAGAAAAGATATTTGAGAGGGTAGAAGCTTTTTTGTTTTTGTTTAGCAAAAGAAAGAAAAATCAGTGAAAAATGTTTTGTTTTTTGTTTTTTTTTCCTCAAGAAAAGAAAGAAAAATGAGTGAAAAGTTTTTTACAAACAAATGAAATAAAATTCAGTCAAAAGTTTTGTTTCTTTTTTAGCAAAAGAAATAAAAATAAGTGAAAAGTTTTTTGTTCAGCAATAGAAACAAACTTCAGTGAAAAGTTTTTTAAAAAAGTTTATTTTTCTTGTTAGTATAGAAACCCCAAAATAAAATTTGTTTTCTTAATAAATTCCTGACTTTTTCCTTAAATAAATCCAAGACTTTGTTAGAATTGCCTTTTATTTCTTTCTATGCAACCACAACAGATTTTTGAAACACCATTATTCCAATAGATAAACCAAGATTTGACTAAATAAATACTATTTTTTGACATAATCACAATTGGTTATACATTTTTGACAATAATGAACAAGACCCAGGATATTCTGTTTATAAGAGGGTTGCTCCAAATGTAATGCCTCTTGTTTTATCATATGAAGGTCATTCAGTAAATAAAGGCCACATCAAAAACTTTTAAAGTGAACCTTTTTTACAAACAGAAAAGACAAAATATTTTTGGTTATTTCCTAGTTGAGTAACATGATTGACCCAGAAAAACAGAACCCAAATTATTTATTTTCCCATTAAACTAACCCTAAACCCCAACCCTAACCCTTGTTGGACTTAAACTTTAAAAAAAAAAAAAAAATTAACAGTTTTATTACAAAATTTGTGTGTTCTGTTTTTTCTGGGTCACCCTGTAATATTATGTTACTCAACTAGGGTAGGGTAGGGTAGGGTTGGGGTTTAGGGTTAGTTTAATAGGAAAATAAATAAATAATTTGGGTTCTGTTTTTTCTGGGTCACCCTGTAATATTGTTACTCAACTAGGAAATAACCATATTTTTAGCCTTTTCGTTTCTTGTTGTTTTTTTTCTTTTTCTTTTTCTGTTTTTTTTTCATCAGTCCCAGATTTTAAAGCTGAGGTCATGTGGGATGGATCCAAGACAAATGGTCTGTTGTCCATTTGTCTGGACACACGTTCACTATATTGACTAAATTCACTTAGTTGCTTATTCATTCAACTGGTTTAAATATTGAAAAAAAAAAAAAAATGAAAAATATGAAAAAAATCATCATCATCATTATGTCGCTCAATTAACACAGATATCCATGACAATCTCTTGCCAACCTTCTCTATCATTCATTGTCTCCGGTTGGTCCTCTGTGCAGCATACAGTATCCGTGCAGAGCTGGTCAATGTAAGTCCTTGCTGGGCGGCCCACATTAGCATATCCCTGTGCTGGTTTCCACAGGAGAATGTCACTTATGATTTTGTCCTTGCTTCTCTAGAATGTCCAGAATGGCTTGTTCATCTCACTCAAATAATTTGTGAGATAAGGGGCCAGTGGCCATACAGCTGCTTCCTTGAGGGGTCTTGTTTCCATGACTTGTTCAAGATCGCGCACAGCATTCTTGTGCAGCTCCCATCTAGCTTATTCTCCAGGCACTTCATTAGGGCCCAAGTGGTGCAGCCATACAGCAACACTGACACAACCACAGCTTGGAAGAATTGTCGTTAAATAAAAAAAATGAAAAAATACTCTAAGTATATTAATAGTTAATGCTATTAAAATAACTTTTTTGTTAATTTTTTTTTTTTTATGATAGTAAAGATGATACAATTATGAATCCCCGTGTGGTGGTATCTACAGAGACAGACTAGCTTCATAATAGACAAGTCGGAGTTGTTTAATAAAAATCCTTTTTGAAAAAAAAAAGTTTTTATTTATTGTGGTTGATGAGTGATAGCATTTTTCTTTCATCATAAAACTTGGGTAAATACAGACTCCTAGGCGTTCATGTGTAATGGTTATCATCATGAAAATAGACTTGGTATGGCAACCAGTCTAGGAGAAGGAAAACTGAATTTAAAATTGATAATTCGAGTGAAAACAGCTGATTAAGTTTCTTGCAGTTAATGGGGCACCTAAGCAAATGAAGAAAAAAAATCAGTGAACATTTTAAATCAAAGTCAATTGATGAGATTCATCGACAATTGCTGAACGTTTATGTCAACCAAAAATTGGATGTAGGCATAGTTAGACTGTGAGTAATGCATCTGAGCGGTGTGACAATTGACAAGATATGTTCAACGCAGCTGTCAACTCATTAAATGAAGCGCACCTCCATCAGATTCTTTCATTTGATGAACAATAGACAATGCAGACAACATTTTTTCTGACAACTCTAACATCACTTAAGTGAGAAAAAAAAGGTGTCACGCCCCCCCCCCAAAAAAAAAACTTGTGCAGATTTTTACAAGCACGGCATGCACATTCTTTCGGTATGTATCTGTTTTGGTTCCCATAGAAATAAACGGTACGCATTACTTTTGGAATGACCCAGAATTTTGAACAAGGAATATTTTATATTATAATTACTTGAAACCATATAAAAGTAAAAAAGTAAAGTCATCGGGCGGCCTAATGTCGGTATCAGCCAGGCAGCGAGGGAGTCTATCCCCTTTTCACTAGCGCTAGACCAAGGAGATTATTTTAGCGTCTGAGGTGGAGCGCCACACCTACCATCAGCTCCTTACTTTACCGCACAGATCCCTGTGCTACTCATACGCTGAGTTGGCGAGGACCGGTATCGAACTAGGAACCTTGTGGTTTCTAGCCGAACGCTCTACCAATTGAGCTAACCCGGCCCTGAAACCATATAATCATTAGTAATCGAGAGGAATACATGAAACCAAATAACTGGAGATTGTTTTCAGTAGATGAGATATTGCTACCAAGGTATGTGAACTGGTCTACTAATGAAATTGATAAAAAGAACAAAATCTTGTATTTTCAAGAACCCAACACGGTTTCATAGATTGTAGAATTGCTATTTTTGGTATATTTCCATACTGATGATCCGTTAGGGGAAACCTAGGTAGGTAGTTTCTGACTCATTAGGCTTTAATATTATATATATATATATATATATATATAATTTAATATACCAAGCATGTTGGTAGATCCTTGCGGAGAGAAAAAACCCGGCAGAGAGTTTGATTGTAAAAATATACTACCAAACATCAACCAGGAAGAAAAAAATTTTTGAAAAAAAGAAAAGACCAAGATATTCGTACCAACAAAAAATAATCTATTGGTATAGTATTTGGCCAAAAGAAAAAACAATTTATATGTATATATATGTATATAAGATATATATATATTCATATAACCGCTAGGAGAAGCTAAATTGTAAAAAGTGCTCGATACCTAAGTAGAGCCAAGTAATAAGGATAATCTACTGAGTCAGACGAACCTACTATTAGTTTCGCATAAAGCTCTTCAGGGCTAAAATCTGATATATATATATATATATATTATTGTGTGATGGATTAAAATATTGAAACATTCACAGAAACTTCTATGTGTATAAAGAGATATGTAAGGCTTTCTGTGCATGTACAGTTTCAGTATTTGGATTATTTTAAAAAACTTAACACACTTTATTCATAGATTTTAGAAGTGTCTTTTTTTTGGGGGGGGGGAGATTTTAGAAGTTATTGTTTACAAAATGCCAGACAGATTTGGTGGGTGAGGGGAGGGGTCAGAACAATTTGCTGCACTGTAACGACAAGAAATGTCGAAATAGTCAAACTGACAGTTAATAAAAAAAATATTGTGGGTCACTTCATATATGTATCTACCCAAACCCTCTTTCCCAACCCTATTGCCCTTATGGCAAGCCCCAACCCCTTTTTATCATATGGGTGCTAGAAGGCGGTGGCTGCGGGTCTACATGTCCTGGGAATGACGTTAAACTCTATCAATTAACCACCACAGTTTTAGTACGACAGGTAGTAAGAAAAAGATATTTTGAAGTTAACCTGATAGAGTGCTAACAAGTTTTCACGGCTGCATAAATGTGAATGTAATAAAAGGCCATTCTAAAAACATAATTATGCACTTCAACACCGGGATAGGATTTTACATCTGAAGTTTATTTTCCTGGTGAATTATTTTTTAATGTCTCTTTTTCTCTGAATGTTTGAGATGAGGCTTGATGATTAGTATTATCTGCGTTATTCCAATTGAACACATGGCCTAGTGGATAAAGGAGTTAGGTTAAGACAGTTCTAAATGACAGTTATCTCTAGATTGCAGGTTCTATCCTGACCAAGGGCAGCAGTAACATAGAATAATAATTAACGCAGCTTAACGCCTCTACCCCAGCTATGGTTAGCAGAATGAGAACAGGATGCCCCCATGGACTGAATAAAGGGTTAGGTTCAAAGTTCCGTGATGGCTCCCGATTACGACAAGAAGGTTCCCGAGTCCAACAAGAAATACCTGAAGAAGGCCAGAGGGCACATCAGCCAAAACATTGTACAGATAACAATGAAGATGAGGACTACAGTCCGAATAACACAGATAATACTAATGTCTCTTTTTCTATTGATCTCAAACTCTCACCCCCCCCCACATGTTTATTACAATTTAAACATTTGATAAAGTATACACCTGCATCAGATTTAATGTGGATAATTTTGTTTCTACATTAAGTTTCTTTAGAATAATTTTGAATATGAATTATGTCACAGTTTTAAAACAGAACACTACTAACTGCAATAGAATTCAGAATTTTCACAGGTTCATCTAGTTAAGATAAAGTTCCTTATGAAAAAAGAGTCTGCAGTTTATCTTCCTGGTGAATTCTTTTTTAATGTGTCTCTGCTCCTTATTATATTCATCCCATGCTGTTTTAATACCCACCATATGCTACTTAACAAAAACATTAACGTTTCAAGCACATGTTTGGGTGGGTGGGGGTCAGGAGAGGAACTAATTTTTCATAACCTTTATCATCTCCACAAAAAAAACAATTGAAAAAAAAAAATATATTTTAAAAAAATAAGCTGACATTAAAAGTAAAAACACAGCAATTCTTTTTTTGGTTAATAGAATTTTTTTAATTTACTTTTTCAATTAATAAAGAATGCAAAATCTTGGAGAACCCCCAAGAATAATCATAACGGTAAAGAGGGACTGTCAGCTGTGTAGTTTGAAATTAGAGATAAATTTTACAGAGTAGCACTTAACCCATTTTTTATTTGACATTACACATGAAAGATTTTGGCGATTTTTTTTTTTTTTTTCATTAATCAA
>CM042165.1:6946651-7085865 GCA_023376005.1 Doryteuthis pealeii
GAATGGAATGTTAATTATTTCAGAAAACAAGGTGTTTGTCAAAAAGTACAAAAAATCTTGATACTTTTTTGACATACCTTGTATATATATATATATATATATATATATATATATATATAATATACACACGCATGCACTCATATATATTCACATACATATAAGATTCATACAGCCAGGTTATCATCTGATACTTTAATACTTTCTACAAAAATAATTTTGAGAAATTTAGGTGAAGGATGATTGTTAACAGAAGATAAGAATAAAAAATAGAATTTTTATTAATAGCAGTTTTGTTTTTTTGTTGTTTGTTTTTTTGTTGTTTTGTTTTTTGTTTTGTTTTTTTTCTTAACACTAAAATCTGTTACCTCATCTCATGATTAGTAGTTAGCTTTATTATGTGTTAAGTACTAGTAATACTTATTATATGTTAAGTACTTGACACAATATTTCGGTTATATCAAAGGAACGTGCAGCCAACCAACATCACTGAAAATTGTATAGGTTATTGACCATATGAAAATCTCATCTCTCTGATAAAATAAAAATAAAATTCTTCCAAGTTCTAGCTGTATCAGTATTACTGTATGGTTGCACCACTTGGACTCTAAGGAACCTTTAAAAAAAAAAATTAAAAAATGCTAGATGTGAACTACACAGAGATGCTGTGTGCTGTTCTGAACAAATCCTGGAATTTTATTAAGAATAACTTATTAATTAATGTTAATGTCATGGAACAAAGAAAGATAACTTGGGTTATCTTTCTTTAAAAGAACTCTTGTCTTTTATGAAACCCATTTTCGCGTGCCCATGCATTTTTTGTGTAAAGAGCGTTTCTCAGTAACGGACTTTGAACATTGAGAAGTAAAGCGAACGGACGTGTGTAATAAACAACCGTAATACATTTATTGGCGTTTGTATTATTAGCGTTGGTTGTCAACTGTCCCCTCGTAGTGAGTTTAACATAACTATCTCAGACTATGCTTTGAAAGGAGAATAGTTGAATTCATACCTTTCTCAAAGGCATTAGTGCTGTGTGAAAAGCAAACAGCCTTGTCCAGGATTTGTTGCTGTGTCTATTTCCTATGATGATAACCATTACACCAGAAACACCATGGGCACCTTAAGTCACTGGCCCTCCAATCTGAGAAGGAAACCCCATTACACCAAAGCCCACTAGGTATATGTGTTACAGAATTATTAGATTCCTAATATTTGTGTACAGTAGTGTAGAAACCAAAATGGCTGTTATAAGTTCAGCTGGCGGCCTTAAAGCATTGAATGACAAGGCTTGACCTCAGTCCCGATCCTTCCGGTGGATACCGTGATAATCGGTGGAGAAGACCCTCTTGCGGTTTAGATTAGAAAGAGATTTTTAGTCAGATCAGCCAAACACCACGACGGTGTTCAGTCGTGTTATGCACGTGCCGACTCAATCTGCGCAGGTATTCTGGTGGGGATTTCAGAATAAAATATGATCTAAGTTAAATCGAAGTCTTGTGTTATTATCTAAAATCTACCAATGACAGAGGGCTTCTGATAAAGAGAAATCCCCAATGGAAGACCAGACACAAAGTCCCCAAGACGAAGTCCAGACGCTAGAAGAATAGAAGTAAGAAAGAAAGGAAAGAGAGTATACAACATATGGTAACCAGCCATATACCTAATGTCCTGGAGAGGTCAAACTCTGTGATAAAACATCATGCAATCAAAACAAACACCTAAGGTGTGGCACATAGTGCACCTGTAATAGGCTCTGTTGTTTTGATGGAGAGAGTGTGCTTTGCATTGCACAAGCAACAGACCACTTTAAAAACATATCATAGTGCAGGTTGATCAGCAAATGAGTGGCTCCGATTTATGCTAATGCATCAAGAGAGAATATTTTCTTCTTTCTTCTTGATAAACAATGTAGGATGAAATGAGTCAATCAATGCTGACCCTCATTTAGCGTTTATAATAAGAGGTATATATACACATATATGATCATATATATATATGCATGTGTGTGTTCCTATATGTGTGTTCCAACACATGTATATATATATATATATATATATGTGTGAAATAAAAGGAACTTAATCTGACTGTGTGAATTTGATATATTGAAAAAACAAATGATGTTTACAAATGCATGGGATCATCAGGAGAGAATGTACAACCGTTTCGGGGCCTTCCTCTCAACGGTTTTATATATATATATACACACACACATTTATATACATATATGATCATATATATGTGTGTGTGTGTGTTTTATTTATACATGTATGTATATTCATATATATGCTGGTGCATTTATAATAAGAGAGTTCACCATATATATATACATATATGATTATATATACTAGCAAATATATGCACCCTCCGGGTGCAAGTATTTAAGTTTAAATGTAATAAAATATTAGATTAAATCAGAAAGGCTAATGAAACTAATTAAGAATTCAAATAAAAAGATTTGAAACGGAGGGGGTATAATCGGAAAATAGAACAACTGAAACTTACTCTTTCATCACTTCCGTTTTTCAATGCTAAATTTTCCTAATTTAACTATTTAGTTAAAATAGGAAGTAAAGAATAAAATTACAGTTATTTCTTTTTGTTAATGAATTTCTTTTAGGATTTATTGAAGAGATTTTTACTCATATTCATTAAGATAAAACCAAACAATTAGAAATCAATAATACCAATCACATTTTTATTAAAATCAGTTTTTTAATATCAATATGCAAATTAGCTTTACGTTTACACTGAAAACTGGTATTTTTTTGTATATATAAATACAATTGCATGTTATTATTATTTAGGTAAGGCCAACAGTATTAATAATGTCAAACAGTTTTATTATTAATTGAGGTTTAAATAGAAATAGAATCATGGAGAATGTGATGTAAATAACTAAGGGAATTGTGACTTGAGTACTAATATAGTTTCGGTTACAGACAGAAAAACACACAATCTCCATTATAATAAGATATGCATGTATGTGTGTGTGTGTTCCTATATGTGTGTTCCTACACATGTATGTATATTCATATATATATATATATATATATATACACACACACACACATTTATATTCATATATATATATATATATATATGAATAATTTCATACCCATGCTGGTTCAAAAACAACAGCTGTTCTTCCAACAAAGCTTTCATCAGTTGATGACCCTGAGGTCAAAGTATCATTACCCCTAACCAAGGGTGCCTCAGCAGTACCTTGTTGATTTTCCATCACACTTTCAGAATTCTAGATAAAAATGCAGCCTCATCATATAATTCTTGTTATATTCACAACTTCCCAGTTGTCACATTCCCAAGAATAAAAATAAAAAATTGATTTGAAAATGAAATGACCAGATGACAATGTCAAGATTCTGTGAGAGGTTAACGTGAACTTCATTTGGAATGGCAAGACAATCGGTATTCTTCTGGTATTCTTCATTTTGTAACTGGTGCCACACGCTGACAAAGGAATCTTGGTTTAATGCCATGTTCTTTTATGACACTTGTTCCTTTCTGTCAATTTACCAAACTTTGTGCCGTTGTCAATGCAGGTCACCAATTTTCATGAGATGCTTGAATATGTTTTTTTTTTTTGCATATTATAATGTTCTTATCATCTTCCTCTCAAGCAAACACTTTTTTTTTGTTTCAAAATCCTGGCGGCATATCCCATTTGCTTGTGATGCAACAATAATTGTCTGGTGTCGCAGTCTCAATGGAATACCCATTGTGAATCAGGCTACCAATTATTATTTTAACGTAGTTTAGTTCGACACAAGGTCATGAATATAGGGAACTCTATGAGAATCAAACTCACTAGTAATGCTGTGTTAACCTAGCCAGAACCACATAAAGTTGGTTGGTTGGATTTTATGGCATGTCAACCCTTGCTGGGTTATTTTATGGCAAAGACAATTTGTTTTATTCATTTTTGGTTGGTTGGTTGGATTTTACGGCATGTCAATCCTTGTTGGGTTATTTTATGCCAAAGACATTTTGTTTTATTCATTCTTGGTTGGTTGGTTGGATTTTATGGCATGTCAACCCTTGTTGGGTTATTTTATTCCAAAGACATTTTTTATTCATTCTTGGTTGGTTGGTTGGATTTTACGGCATGTCAATCCTTGTTGGGTTATTTTATGCCAAAGACATTTTGTTTTATTCATTCTCGATTGGTATTGAATTTTTTTTTAAAACTCAATTATTTTTTAACACATTTCTTTTAAACTCATTTTTTTTTATTTAACCCATAGATGGTACTCTAACAGGTACTACCACTCCAAGTCAAAGTGGACCTGGGAGTAATTGTGATGAAGGGGTACTCCACACTCTGCAGAGTTCCAAAATTGAAACTTCACTATTAGATGCAGTTTAACGTCAGACCCAGGACACACCACACCACAAGGAATTCATATCTTATTAAGCCAATTTACCAAATTTATTTTTGTGAAAACTTTGTTTAATAAATCCTACCCCATGAGGTCAAAGGTTACAAATATTTAGTGTGTGCATATATATATATATATATATTCACTTCATTCTTTTCTCCCATATACAGTATTTCATTTTTCTCCAGATCGTCTCTATTCTCTATACCTTGAAAAAGGGTGAACGTTCACCCGAAATATTGGAATTAATCAAACCGGGGACAGAACAACAGTCGAATATTAAAAATCTGTTTTTTGTTCTTGTTCTGTTTTTTGGGGGGAGTTTTTTCCAATGCTTCAAAATACAAAAAAAAAAAAAACAACATTCATAAGAACAAAGTTTATACATAACATACATATTATATATATATATATATATATATATATATATATAGTTTAAATGTGTATTTTGCCTGCAAGTTATTTTGTAGGCTGGTATTGTTGAATAACACAGAATACTTCTTCTTCATGATCTTCAGTTGTAGTTTTTCCAGTCTTCTTGGCTGTTTTTCTCAGGTCAGGATCCAGTTGGTATCGGATTTGTCCCATACTATCTATCCTAGCGCTTTCGACTGTTTCCTCAGTTGTCATCAGGGGGGAGGGGGTATGTTTTAGTGTTAGTTCTTTTTTTCTTTTTCTCATTCTTTTCTCAATTTTGTTTTTAAATTAGAAGAGTCTATTATTTTTTAGAGGGTTGCTAGGATTAGTGTATTAGTTATTAAAGATGTTTAGTATATTATTACTTAATGCTATTTTATTGATGGTAGTTTTTTTAGTTTTTATGCATATCACCTCAAAAAATTGTAGGCATTTCTTATTGTTATAGATGATTTTAGTATTTTCAGTGAGGATTTTTCTAATGTCGGAGGAAGTGAATTTGTCTGAATGTTTTGTAATTAAATGTTGTTTTCTGACACTAGTATTGGAGAGATGGTATGTAAGGTGATGGGAGAGTGTTGTAGTGGTATGTCCAATATAGGTGTTAATATTTAATTTTTTTTTTTACTGAGAGGCACTCTCAAAATGGGCAAGTAAATTTATACACTACATTGGTTTGATTTAGGGAGTTTTTGTGGGAGTGGTTTAGGGAGTTTTTTTGTGGATGGTATGCAGATATAGTCATATTTGTTGGTCAACAGTTTTGGGGAGAAACTGTTATTAACAATTCTTTTTTTAATATTACTAAGTTCTTTGTAGAATATTGTTTTAGATGAGGAGATGTAAAGTAAAGTCGACGGGGCAGCCTAAAGTCGGTATCAGCCAATCAGCGAGAGAGTCTATCCCCTTTTCAATAGCACTAGACCAAGGAGATTGTTTTGGCATCTGAGGTGGAGCGCCACACCTACCATATGCTCCTTACTTTACCGCACAGATCCCTGTGCTACTCATACTCTGAGTTGGTGAGGACCGGTATCGAACTAGGAACCTTGTGGTTTCTAGCCGAACGCTCTACCGACTGAGCTAACCCGGCCCCTTATGAGGAGATGTAAAAGGCTCTATGGATTAGGTTTTTAATGAAGGCTATTTTATATTTTAATTATTCAAATAACTGAATCATACATATACGTACATTATGTCGATGATATCTTTATAACCATACAATTCCCTGACGAAATCCAGACATCCTCGAAAAACAGTCTGTACTAAAACTTACAATAAAACACAAGATTAACAAAAAAGATTCCCTTCTTAGATGAACTCACTGATTCTAGTAACAAGAAATTCATCCCAAAAAATTAACCAGCCTAAACTCCACATTACTTAATTAACCATAGTAAATGCCCTTTAAAAGGAATGAATGCTTCTGTAGGATGTTCCAAATTATTACAGTGGCAGAATACAGTAAATCCTCAAAATTCAGAACTGGGGGTAAGAAATTGATGGAGCTAAGGACCCTTGCAAAGAAAAGGACAGTTTGGCTTCAAATGAAGAAGGACTGAATGTTGCTGTAGGATGTTCCAAACTACTACAATAACAGAATACAGTAAATCATCAAAATGAAGGGCTGGGGGTCCTAAGATCTGACAAGCAACTGAGGGAGCTAAGGACCCTTGCAAAGGAAAGGACAGAATGGCTTCAAATGAGGAAGGACTGAATGCTGCTATAGAATGTTCCAAACTACTACAGCGGTAGTGGTTTCAAATAAAGAACTGAATGCTGCTATAGAATGTTCCAAACTACTACAGTGGTAGTGGTTTCAAATAAAGAACTGAATGTTGCTGTAAGATGTTCCAAACTACTACAGCGGTAGTGGTTTCAAATAAAGAACTGAATGCTGCTATAGAATGTTCCAAACTACTACAGCGGTAGTGGTTTCAAATAAAGAACTGAATGCTGCTATAGAATGTTCCAAACTACTACAGTGGCAGGAAACAGTAAATGATCAACATGCCATAAAACCCAACAAACATCTTTATCATCCTATGATTCTTACTCTGACTGGAATGAAAGGGAATAAAAACAGCTAATGCATTTTTAATTAGAAATGTTCATGCTGTCTGAGTGTGAAAGATAAAGATAAAGATTCTTGAATTATTATTAGATAATGTGTTACTTACTTGACTTTGTTTGTTTTGAATTAAAGCCAAAACTTCTTCAGTCAAATAATAATCTTTGGATCTTGCATCAGTGAAGACATAAATGAATGAATGGGGTAAACATTCTTCCAGAGCTCTTTTAATTGCTCCGATGCTCATCTCAGGACAATCCCCTCCTCCTTGTGGATAAAGTTCTCTGAGTTCATTTTGAAATTTATCCGGATCTGTTGTTGAAAGAACAGGACCAACATCTGGAAAAACAAAGGAAAACATTTTTATTTTTTTTATTGGGACAAGTGGAATTTTTAAAAAAATCTTTATTATTTCTCTGAATTTTTGAGATGAGGCTTGATAATTAGTATTATTTGGATTATTCAGACTATTGTCCTCATCTTTATTGATATCTACACTATTTCTCTGAATTTTTTAGATGAGGTTTGATAATTAGTATTATTTGGATTATTCAGACTATTGTCCTCATCTTTATTGATATCTACACTATTTCTCTGAATTTTTTAGATGAGGTTTGATAATTAGTATTATTTGGATTATTCAGACTATTGTCCTCATCTTTATTGATATCTACACAACTGAATTGTCTAATTGGATACATAGCATAGTGGTTAAAGGCATTGGGTTGACAGTTCTAAATGACAGTAACATAGTAGAATAATAACTAACACAGCTTAACACCAGTACCCCAGCTATGGTTAGCGGAATGAGAACAGGATACTCTGTGGATTGAATAAAGAGTTGGTTCAAGTTCTGTGATGGCTCCCGATTACAACAAGAAGTGTTCTGAGTTTGAAACGAAGGTTCTTAAATTCAACAAGAAATACCTGAAGAAGGCCAGAGGGCACATCGGCCGAAACGTTGTACAGATAAAAATAAAGATGAGGACAATAGTCCGAATAATCCAAATAATACTAAAAATCTTTATTATTTCAACTACCAAGAATATGCATGCTCCGGGCATAAATATTTAAGTAATAAAAGACATGGGTCCCAAAAGATTTGAGCCCCATCTGAGTTTTGTGTGTGCATATATTGGTTTGGGATCCTTTTTTTTTTGACCCAGAGATTGAGCAGTTAAAACCAAAAATCCTAGTGGTGACTAATACAACCACTTAACCTGGGTCAAAGAAATTTTTTGTTTTGAAAAATACAACAGATAAAGAGAAATAGAGTTTTGTTTTTGTAGAAAGGTCAATTGTCAAGTATCAGCTGTGCAAACCTGTACATGTACAGAGAATTGTTGAATTGTATTTACAAAAAATTTAGTTGGATGCAAAAATTCTTTTTAAGTTTTAAAGTAATGAAATATATTAAATTAGAAAAACAAACAAAATTAAATAAGAACACATATAAAATATTATGCTTATTTTAATTATATTTTAATTGGTTTCTATATAAAATCATTTATAGGATTGATTTTAATACATTGAAGAATAAAACAATAGTATTAGAGATCAATAACACCAAGTAATTATTTATTCAACTCAGTTTTGTTAAAATCAGTATGCAAATTAACCAAACCATATATATTATATAAAATTTTATTTCTTAGTGATATATAGGACATATTTCAGGATTTTAAATGCACTAATATCATGGGCTGTTTTAAGACATTGTTAATAAATAATGATTTTGACTATTAGATAAATACACATTGATAAACTTATAAAATTTCTGAGGATATTGTGACATAAGCAGTGACATAGTTTTGGTTACAGACAGATTCTGAATCTCCATTATAATAATAATATCTGAATCATTTAATTAATCTAAAAGTTCATTGAAAAATTTGATATTTCTGACTGTTGTCCTCATCTTTATTGTATATAAATACAATGTTCAGGCCACTGTAGCTTCAAGCTCTGTTTTAGGTGGTTCTTTGATTGCCTTAAAATAAGTCATCTTCAGATGATAATAATAATGTGGCGAGAGAAACCACGAACGTAGTATTTCGAAGCGTGCACGACTGTGTTTGGCATGCAGAATGAGATCAGAGGCGAGTGGGGAGATTGAACTCGCATTCTCCTGATTGTGAGTCGTGGCCCGACGCATGGGAATGACTAAACTATCCAGAGTGGCCCGGATGTGAAGGATTGACGCGTGCTGATTAGTGTCGCACGTGCTGGTCAGAGGAAGGAGCCCGGATGAACACTGTAATTGTGTATTTATTTGACCAGCTCTGAGAAACCGGGAAGAAAGCTTGCAGTAGCATTTTGGCTGTGGTGACGAGTGGACGAGAGATAAGACCTTGTGATAGTATTGGTGAGAAGAGTGCAGCATTGCTGGGAGAGTAAAATCATCGGACTTAACTGTGCCCCCCAGAGAACATTCATATTACAAATAATAATGAAATTTATTGTGTACAGTGCACCACAACTCATCAAAGTCTCATGTTTAGTATATAGAATAATGTATTAGTGTCAGGAACATGAACAGTTTACAGTAGTAATATACATGTATGTGTGCGCGTGCGTGCATATGTATGTGGAGAGTGGCATCAGGTATAGTGTCGGTGGACCACAGGAAGCATGGAGGCTTTGAAAGACTCAGTGCTTCGGCAGCCTACCACAGACGCGGGCAGTTTATTCCATGTCTCCGCAATTCTGAGCGTGAAAAAATGTTTCCGAAAGTCACGTGAACAGTGCTGTTTTCTGACTTTGTAGGCATGCCCACATGTGTTGGAAAGATGGAGATCAAAAAGGTGCTCAAGGTTGCTGTTGTTAAGATGATTAATGATCTTATGAGTGTTTACCAGGTCAGTTGCCAGATGCCGAAGTTTCAGCGAATCCATTCCCAGGGCTGCGAGACGTTCAGAGATGGTTACCCATGAATTCAAATGTAGTTTCAGAGTTGAAATATATATTTACCAACCCCTCCGCATGAGCAGGATGTGACACAAGGTCAATTTCTTAAGCGGAGTCCAATAGGTTTGAATTCAGAGTTTTCCTTCTCCTAGACCGGTTGCCTAACCAAGGTTAAAGAGCTTGCTCTGCCCTACTATTTATCCATAGCTGGAGGGAGAGTAGGATTCATACCTTTCCCAAGGGTATTAGCGCTAAGCAAAAGGCAATTACTACATCCAGGATTTGAACTCGGGGCGACGAGTTCATTTCCCATGACTTTAACCATTACACCACGCGCTTTCATTATCATTTCAGAGTTTAAATTGTTAACACTAATTCAAGGGTGCTCCAAGCAGCATAAATGCCACCAGACTTATTGAAATAGAAATGGGTTGTTTAACATTGGCCACCCTGTCGCCTGGGGCGTTAGAATGCACCGACTGCACCTCTGCAGAGGGGTAAGACTCCCCCAATGGGTCACCTGTTGGCCGTGTGTGGCGACCTGCGATGCTTAAGGATAGAGCCCAGGTGGATGAGCAGTTCATGACTTGCAATACTCCACTTTGGCCCTATCTTGGGTTAGACGGGCGGTCGGAGAGGCCCCCTCCGATCAATCAGCTGGTCACGTCAAGCCCTAGCACCTATATGATTTTGCCAGCCCTATTACCCTTATGGCAAGCCCCAACCCCTTTTTATCATATGGGTGCTAGAAGGCAGTGACTGAGGGTCTACAGGTCTTGGGAATGACATTAAACTCTATCTGATGGTGAGGTTCCAGTTTTGGAGGTTTAGGGAATGTGGAGCACCCTTTCATCACCATTGCTCCCTGGTCCACTCTGACCCGGAGTGGTAGTACTTGTTAGGGTCCCATCTATGGGTTAAATAGAAAAATGTATTTATAAAAAAATTGTATTATCCATTAAGAATTGATTTATTTCAAAACTTTATCGGTATTAAATGACCCACTTAGGTTGATATGCCATAAACCCAAACCCAAACCAAACCAAACCAATTTAACATTAGGTAGGTAGCTAGTCTAGGAAAAGGAAAACTCTGAAGTCAAACTGTTAAATTATGCTTAAGAAATTGACCTTGTGTCACATCCTACTCATGTGAAAGGGTTGATATATATATATATATATATATTAATCTAAAAATTAAGGTTACTACATTTCTAAACATTTGGACTCTATTTAAATCAAGACAAAATATCCATTCTGGAGATGGCGGCATAAAAAACGGTAAACTGTTGTTAGCATCAGTGTCCCTTAATTTTGACACTAATATTACTATACACACTTTGTCTTGGGGCTACACAGGAACCTACAAAGGAACCTCCTGTAGAATGGCACTGATAACACATCTTACCAAAATATCTTTGTGTATCTGTGTAGAATTATGTTTTGTCTGTGTAAGGTAGTCAAATGAGTGTAAAGTCCGCCTTAGGCTAAGGATTTGTAAGTTCATTCATTTTCTGAATATTTATCTAAACAATTTTTTCAAAAATGCTTACACATGAGAATAAGATAAAGAAAAAAAATGGGAAATAGGAAATTGTCTTCTTTTCTATTTGATGAATTGATAATTGTATAATTAATTCAATCTGATTTAATTAATAAAGCTGAAAAATATGCTTGACTATTAACTGGTTTAATGTTAAAAGCTGCCTCCAATTTTGCAAGAACACTTTTATCTTTTCTTCATATACACACACACACACACACACACACATGTGTGTGTGTGTGCATGTGTGTATATATATATATGCTTGCGTGTATTATATATATATATATATATATATATTTTTTGTGTTCATATATATATAATCTATTTTATTCTATATACATATATATTTATCTTATATATTATTATATATTTATTCATTTAATATTTATATATATTATATATATATATATAATAATATATATATATAATATCACTATATTTACATATTATAACATATATATTTATTCGTATCTATATTATATGCACATTTATTTATATTATATTAATATAAATATGTATATATATATATATTATATTATACCTTTATTTATTAACTGTATATATATATAATATTATATTTGACAGTTTTTATAAACTTTTTCAATTTAGCAGCTGCAGTGACCATTAATTTGCAAGCTCAGTCAGAACAATTAACCTTTATCCAATCTTTTAGTCTTAATGTTTTTCATTTCAACAAAATTACTTCTTCTGACTTACAAAAATAAAAAAAAATACTTTTATTTTCTTGTTAATAAATAGTAAACACCAACAGAACCCTCATCATGTCACATCAAGCTTATTAAAATTTTCTAAAAAGTATGACTTTGGCCCTTAATTAGGCTAGACAGGTAATCAGAGAGACTTCCTATGATCAATCAGTTGGTCACATCAAGCTCTAGCACCTATATGATTGTCCCGGCCCTATTGCTCTTATGGCAAAACCCCAACCCCTTTTTATCATCTATATACTAGAATGCGGTAGTTGAGAGTGTTAATGTCCTGGGTATGATGCTAAACTGCATCTAGTGATGAAGTTTCAGCTCTGGGGAGTGTGGAGTACTCCTTCATTACCATTACTCCCAGTGTTGTATACGCTTTTCTTATTTTTTCTTACTTCTTCTATTATTCTTGTCATCTTCTAGCATTTCTTCTAGCGTCTGAACTTCGTCTCGGTGGTCAGTCGCACTTAACTCATTTCTTCTTCTAGATCGGTCCTGTTACCAAGACTTTCATTAATCACAAAACCGTGTTATTTTCTTAAGCTTTTATTTACTTAACTAAACATTTGACTAACATAGCACTCGTATGCAAAGTGAGTTCCAGTTAAGGCAGTACATCTTCTCCGCCCGACGTCCAAACTGAAACTGAGGACCCAACAAGGTCCCACGTGACATATTTCGCGGGCTTTCTGTACTATTCCATGGAAAGTCCCGCCCATGATATGAAAAGGGCCATCCCTTTAGAAATACAGGGGATTGACAATAATCTTATGCAACCGCATAGATTATGTAACACCAGGTGTGGGGAGTGTGGAGTACTCCTTCATTACCATTACTCCCAGGTCCACTCTTACCCAAAGCTTTTAGGGTCCCATCTATGAGTTAAATTGATTAAAAAAATTAGTTTTACAAAAAATGTATTTTAAGAAAATTTGAGTTTGAAAAAAAAAAAATCCAACAAGGGTTGAGATGCTATAAAATCCAACCAATCAAAAGTACGAGTGTCTATAGCTATTCAGTTAACTATTTTGTCATCTAAAAATGTACGAGTATTCGCTTTACAGCGGGCACATCACATGGTGTAATGGTTAGTGTAGTGAAGTTAACTCAGGTTTAACGTTTTATAAACAGGTTTTATTATGGGAATATTTACACTCGAGGTCCGTGTGGCTGTACGTTCACGGATGTAGTGAAGTCCCTATTTTCATGATCTCGCCCTATTGAGATTTCCCCTAATCTCGCCAGGTCGAGATGTTAGGACACTAAAGTTAGCAAGCTAGATTCACAAACCATTGTTAGTGAGTCTGATTCTGTTACGATTTTTGTAGCCATTTTCGGCTTCAAACAAGAACACTGTCCAGCAGAGATCCCTTATATTAAGCAGAACGTGATCTTTAGTCAAGAAACCTGTGGTTGCTCCTTGGTGTCCCTCTGTGTTGGGTATGATCCTTTCGTTGTTCCATGGTGTCCCTTAATGTTGGGTATGATCCTTTGTTGTAGATTCATTCATCAATGTTAAAAGCTGCCTCCAATTTTGCAAGAACACTTTTATCTTTTCCTCATATATACACAACACACACACACACACACACACACTCACACGTGTGTGTGTGTGTGTGTGTATGCTTGCGTGTGTGTGTATATATATATATATATATATAATTTTTTGTGTTCATATATATATAATCTTATTTTATTCTATATGCATATATATTTATCTTATATATTATATATTTATTCATTTAATATATATTGTATATATATATATATATATATATATATATAAATATAATATCTACTATATTTACATATTTTATATATACTAGCAAATATATGCACCCTCCGGGTGCAAGTATTTAAGTTTTAATGTAATAAAATATCGTATTAAATTAGAAACGCTAATGAAACTATATAAGAATGCAGATAAAAAGATTTGAAACAGAGGGAGTATAATCGAAAAATAGAACAACTGAAATTTACTCTTCCATCACTCGCGTCCTTCATTGTTATTTTTTCTAATTTAACTATTTAGTTAAAATACGAAGTAAAGAATAAAATGACACATATCTTTTCTTGTTAATGGATTTCATTTAAGATTAATTGAAGAGATTTTTGCTTATATTCATTAAAATTAAATCAAACAGTTAGAAACCAATAATACTAAGCATATATTTATTAAAATTACATTTTTAATATCAATATGGTGTCCCTTAATGTTGGGTATGATCCTTTGTTGTAGGTTCATTCGTCAATGTCGAATAACCTGCAAATGAACGGCTGTCAATATCAGCTATTAAATAGTTAACTAACCACATATCCGTGCTGTTGATTGGCTGGAGTTTAAACCATGTGACCTTGCTGAATCTATAAATTTAAGTGCTGGATTATAGCACACCTTATAGAACAAAAACATGGTAATTGCATTTTCACTTAGCGCTAATACCCTTGGGAAAGGTATGAATCCTACTCTCCCTCCAGCTATGGATATATAGCAGGGTAGACTGGGCTCTTTAGCCTTGGTTAGGTAACCAGTCTAGGAGAAGGAAAACTCTGAATTCAAACCTGTTGAGCTCCGCTTAAGAAATTGACCTTGTGTCATATCCTGCTCGTGCGGAGGAGTTGGTAAATATATATATATATAACAAAAATATTTCAACAGATTCTCACTAGGCGCCCCATACTTCTGGCCTTGTGCCACATCTGAGCTAAGCTTAGTAAATAACTATTCACCATACTGCACAAATATGAAAACAAATTCCCATATTTGAGATTATCTCCCCTGCCTAGATGATATACATAGATTTTATTGTATACATTATGACGAGTGTCATGTTTTGTTTTGATAGAAACTCATTATTTATGGATAATTATCCAGTGATTAACCAACTTTTAAGGTTAATGAGTACATTATTTACATTTTACTTATACATTCTTCCACAGGTAAGATAGATTTTTGAAAGAAATTACTAATTGATGTTATTACTACCAACAGTTCTAGTGGATTTGCGTAATCAAATTATCATATTCATTACACACTGGCACACAAAAGGCAGAATATATATATATATATATATATATATATATATATATATAATGAATAGAGAATGAAAAAATGAGAAAAGTATTGGCATGAAAAGGTGCTCAGTGCTAATAAAGCAGATTTATAATCAATGGTAATATTATAGATTTACACTCATAACTTGAAGTTTCATGGTAAGGCAATCATCAGATGAGTCCAATGGTTGAGATCTTAAAAACCAGTCGTGAAATGGTTGAGATATATATATAGGACAGTTGGTGTGTATATATGTATGTATGTCCGGAGGAAACTATAAAAAAATAAAACAATTAACGACAAAGTAAATATATATACACATTCACTATCACCAGAGCTGGCTTTTTGTTAAAAAAAGGTGAAGATTTTATTTATATTTGGGAAGATATTTAAAAAAAAAGATTTGAATAGTTCTTGATTAAAACATAAACAAATCAATTAGGGAAGATCAAAACAATCAATGGATCTGCGAGACTAACTTTTTTATCCCACAATCTACCCAGGCAATGCCGGGTAGCCACTTCCAGTATATATATATATATTTATATAAACGGTATAGCCACACTGGTGAAAGGTGAAACCTTGAAACACGTGTCTGTGGATTACTTATTTATTATATATGCTCCCTCTTTGGTCGAGCACTTTAAATAGGGATTTAATTGCAGATTCACCATATCTGGCGCGCAACTAAGCCTCGCTTTGTTTACATATGTTTGAGGCCTCTAGTGAATTCATTTCCGCTTAGGAATGTAGTGATTAAATATTCTCCTATATTTGACAGCTGCCTCTGGCCGTACGGGTAAGAGGATTGGCGAATGAAAGTTCATTCGGGTCTCAAACCCGGCCAGGGGTAGCTGTTAAACGGTATAGCCACACTGATGAAAGGTGAAACCTTGAAACACGTGTCTGTGGATAACAGTGGTCGGGCGGTCTAATGTCAGTATCAGCCAATCAGCGAGGGAGTATTCAATAGCGCTATGTTTTGGCGTCTGAGGTTACCATCAGCTCCTTACTTTATCCCTGTGCTACTCATACGCTGAGTTATATACCTTTGGTTTCTAGCCGAACGCTCTGACTGAGCTAACCGGCCCCTGTGTGTGTGTGTGTGTGTGTGTGTGTGTAAGCAGGTTTTAATTAAAAACATCACAGATTATTTCTTCTTGATGGTCTTCAAGTGTATATGTTCAAGCCTTCTTGTCATTTTTCTTACATTTGGGTCCAGATGGTAGAGAAGGTACCCAAGCACTTTCAACCACGTCCATGGTCATCTTCAGGGGAATTATTTATTGTAGTTATATAAAGCTGCTTAATTTTTTCTCTCCACAAAACAACCGTTTCTTCTGCCTAAAATGGTATTTATCTAACCCTTCAAACATAGACAAGGTCAAATGTTTAGATAGGGTCCCTCTGTATGAATCCATTTGAGGGACTCCACAGGCATCGGGGCAATGAATTTGACCCTTGCCCTTTTAGACAAGGGTAGGTGCTGCCTCTTGGGTAACCTCATAAAGCAAAGCTCTTCAATGTATAGCCAGGCTAGAAACAAAATTTAAAGCCGCAAACTGTATTTACCTAACCCTTCTGCCACAGATAGGATATGGCACAAGGTCAAATTTTTTAGGAGTTCCTCCCAAACACAGATGCTAAAATTTGAAGGGAGTGCTAACATTTGTTTGGCCTCATCAGCATTACTCCTGTTGGGAGGTGCCTTAAGATTCAGCAATCCTGGTGGCTGAGCAGTCCATGACATGCAACACTGCACTTTGGCTCTTTAGTAACCATTTATACTTACTAGCAAATATATGCACCCTCCGGGTGCAAGTATTTAAGTTTTAATATAATAAAATAGCATGTTAAATTAGAAAGGCTAATAAAACTGAATAAAAATTCAGATAAAAATATTTGGAACAGAGGGGGTATAATCGGAAAATAGAACAACTTTGAAACTAACTATTCCACCATTTTCCCTTACTCCCGTCTTTCAGTGGTAAATTTCCCTAATTTAACTATTTAGTTAAAATAGGAAGAAAAGAATAAAATTACAGTTATTTCTTTATGTTAATAGATTTCTGTTAAGATTTATCCCCGAGATTTTTGCTCATATTTATTAGGATAAAAGCAAACAATTAGAAATCAATAATACTAAGCCTATATTTATTAAAATCAAATTTTTTAAGATCAATATGCAAATTAGCCTTCCCATTCACACTGTAAACCGCTATTTCGTTGAATATATAAATATAATTGCATGTTATTAGTATGTAGATATTGTTAACAGTCTTAATGATGTAAAACAATTTTACTAATAATTGAGGTTTAAATAAAAATAAAATCATGGAGAATATGATGTAAATAACAAAGGGAATTGTGAATTAAATAGTAATATAGTTTCGGTTACAGACATACAAACCCACAATCTCCATTATAATAAGATTAGCAAAACCTGGAGATATACCACAGTATAATAAATTAATTATTTCAGTGTTTGATGTGTTTAAAAAAGTAAGTCGATGGAGTGGTGTATTGTTGATATCAGCCAGAGAGCAAGGTAGTCTATCCCCTTTTCACTAGCGCTAGAGAATGTTTTAGCACCTGAGGTGGAGCACCACACCTATCATCAGACTCCCACTTTACCGCACAGATCTCTGTGCTCCTCCTGCATTAAGTTGGCGAGGGCTGGTATTAAACCCAGAATCATGTGGTTCCAAGCCGGATGCTTTCATGATTGAGCTAAACCAGCCTTGCAAAATAATTTAATATGCAAAAATAATTTTAATTTAACTCTCTCTCCCTTTTTTTTCTTTCATTGTTTTCATCTTTTCATTTTGATTGAAACAGATTAGTGTTATTGCTTCCATGCACTCAACCTATCTCTCTCTCTCTCTCTCTCTCTCTCTCTCTCTATCTATCTATCTATCTATCTGTCTGTCTATCTATCTATCTATCTCTCCCCTACTTTCTTTCATTCTTTCTTGTTATAGTTTTTCTGTGTAGTATGTCCTTTTTCTTCCCTTTTTTATTGTAAAAACAGAGGTCCATTATTTAGCTGAGGTGACGACACTCATAAGAAATAATAATTTGGCGGATAAGCAACTCCAGATAATCAGGATTTACATTTTTGCATTTCATCTTGGTCAATTTGAGGCTCTCTTTTTTAACCAGAAGGTGTTGCAAGATGATAACGGTCTTACTTTTAAGGAACATGAGTATAATATATAGATCATCTTGGATGATTTGAACAGTCTCATTTTTAACCAGAGGGTGTTGCAAGATGATAACAGTCGTACAGTTATTTTAAACAAATGTATAATTTAACTTGAGTAGTAACATAGTTTTGGTTACAGACAAACAAACACACAATCTCCATTATAATAAGATGTATAATTTAACAAGGTTCAACTGCTTTTTGAATCTTGGATTTTCTAATCTATAATTCGCTACTTCCACTTTAGATTCAGCAATGGTTGTTTTTTCCCTTTTTAGGTTAAAGACCAGGGGGTCATCAAGGGAAAAGTTTGGGGGGAGGGGGTTTGGGTTTTTTTTTTCTTTGGCAAAGAGGAACAAAAATGGCAAAAACACAAAGAACATTTGGTGGAATAAGAAATTCTAAAAGAAAAAAGAAAGAAAAGAAAATTCAGTCTGAGTATTTCAACTAACATTTCTGTCGACCTTATCATTAACTTTGCAAAAGTTTGCCATCCAGAATTCAGATAAGAGAGCGAGAGGTGGGGGTGAGAGTGGGGGTGGGGGTGAGACACAAATGTGTTGTTATCGGTTTTACAAGAAAACATTTCCTTTTCCTGATTCTAAGTTCTTCTCAAGGTTTTGCACAAGAACGTTTCAAAGAATTAAATGCTCTCTTCGGCTGCCAAGATTTTGGGGTTCTTTTTTCTTTTTCTTTTTTTTTTTTTTGGTTACCTTCATGTTGCGCCAAAGATTCTTAAAGACTCAGATTACTTTGTGCCATTTTCAGTTTGTTTGTCTATTTTAGAATCTGCTTAAAAAAAAAAAGAAAGCAAAAAAGAGAAGAATTGGTGATAACTATCAAGACAAGGAAATGGCGTTAGAATCTAATCTTTGTTTTAATCTCCAACTTGTAAAACACTAAATTCACGGTATGAAGTGGAACAATTTGTTGATTTTATTCAATGTTGGGAACCAGTTCACAATTTGGTAAAACATTTTGCAAATCACGATAATCTGTTAGATAGTTAAATGAAGATTAATCTCACGACTATCTTGCTTACCCTTCAGCACAGCAGCTGGGGCTTTAGAATACACCGACTGCACCTCTGCAGAGGGGTAATCCCCACACACCCCAATAGGGCCACCTGTTGGCTGTGATGCTTAAGGAAGGAATCCTGGTGGCTGAGCAGTCCATAAAATGCAACATGACACTGAGGCCCTTACTTAGGCTAGACAGGCAGTCAGAGAGGCCCCTTCCGATCAATTGGTTGGTTACGTCAAGCCCAAGCACATATATGATGAATGTCTCAATTGAGACCCATCTGATGAGACGAAAATTTGGGGAGCCGGTTTAAATCAACTTAGATTTATATGGGCCCCAATTTTGGTCAAAATAAATTTATTATGGGATTACTGTATTGAGTTCTTCCTTCCTTTATTGATATGTATATATATATATATATATATTGTATTTCATATATAGAGAGATGTTTTATATATTATAGTATGTATATATATTATAGTATATATATATATATATATATATATATATATATGATTGGTTGGCAACCTTCTGTCTATTTTAGACGATGGCATAGTTTTTTTGTTTTTTTGTTTGTTTTCTCACTTACAGCTATATATATATATATATATATATACATATATATATACATATATATATATATATATATATATTAATGTGTATGGTTGGCACTAGTATACTAGAAAAAGTAATAGTAATCCAACGTACAGTGTTATTAGAAGAGTGCTCAATATCTGTGATAGAGCGTTGATAGTTCAATGAGAAATCAAAATTTCTGTCATTTTCAAAGGAACCGTTTCGTCTTACCCGATGAATGCTTTTAGCAAGAAACCGCTGGTTGTAATACCGTTCCCGTAATTAAATAAATAAAAGCAAAAACTTTTATTTGTTTTGATTTCTCATTGAACTATATATATATATATATATATATATATATATATATAAAATCTCTCTCTGAATAATTTTTTGTAAAATCCATCTGATGAAGCTGGGCTTTTACAAATTTAAAAAAAAAATTTTTTAATTTTTAAAAATCTTTTGAGTTTCTGGACAGAATAAGTTATTACGGGATGACAGTTTGTTAAGTTTTTCTTTCTTTGAAAGTTAAATATTGCTCTGTATTTAATCTAATTTATTGATTATTATACATTGAGCTCTCTTTAGGGATTTAAAAAATCCTTGTATGAATATATGTTTGCACCTACAAGAGCATACAGTATGGTTACACGGTGAGATTTTGAGGATCCCAAATAGAATCATCCATTACAACCCGTCATTTGGATTACCTTACATTTATATATATATATATATATATATATATATATATATATATATATATATATATATATAATCCAAAAGTCCAGAGAAGAAATCTTCCTTACGACACTAGAGTTTTATTTTTTTTTAAAACCTGTCGCAGTTTGAGAGCTCAATGTGTGCTCTTAATGTTAGAGTCACAGAGCAAATATATAAGTAAAGAAGTAACAAAAGACTTAGAGATTTAGCATTATAGTCTATTTCAGGGAGCTTAGACAAATAGTCTAAATCTCCCGACTCATCAGATGCGAATGATGAAATTTTTTATTACTTTAAAGGCATTTGAAAACAGATTTTTATTTGTCGGGAGATTTAGACTATAAAGCTAAATCTCTGTCTTTTGTTATTTCTTTACTTATACTAGCAAATATATGCACCCTCCGGGTGCAAGTATTTAAGTTTTAATGTAATGAAATATCGTATTAAATTAGAGAGTCTAATAAGAAGGCAGATAAAAAGATTTGAAACAGAGTGGGGGTATAATAGAAAAATAGAAATGAAACTTACTCTTCCATCACTGCCGTCTTTCATTGAATTTTCCTAATTTAACTATTTAGTTAAATTAGGAAATAAAGAATAAAATGACAGTTATTTTTTCTTGTTAATGGATTTCATTTAAGATTCATTGGAGAGATTTTTGCTTATATTCATTAAAATAAAACCAAACAATTAGAAATCAATAATACTAAGCACATATTTAATAAAATCACATTTTAAATATCAATATGCAAATTAGCCTTCCCGTTCACACTGCAAACCGCTATTTTTTGTATATATAAATACAATTGCATGTTCTTTGTATGTAGATATGGACAACACTAATAAAAAGGTGAAGCAATTTTATTATTAATTGAGGTTTAAATATAAATAAAATCATGGAGAATGTGATGTAAATAACAAAGGGAATTGTGATTTGTATAGTAATATAGTTTCGGTTACAGACAGAAAAACACACAATCTCCATTATAATAAGATATATATATATATATATATTATGATTTTATATAAAAAAAATTGTATGCCTAATAAATGAAGATAATATCTATAAATATGTTTGTATCTAATTAATCTTCATCAGACAATCAGGATGATTGTTATTATTATTATTATTATTATTTGAATGTTTTTATTTTTCTCCTTTTAATGGGAATAAGTATCCATATTGTGAACAAAATCTCCCATCAGCTTTTTGTTTTCTTATCTTCATCATTTATATCTGTAAAACTGTCTACACAAGATAATCTAAAGTGATGAATGAATGAAAAAGAAAAAAAGAAAGAAAGAATAATGAATGAATGGAATGGAGTAATAGGGTGGGGTGGGGGGGTGGGTGGAGGTGAGTAGATAATTCTAATCGACAGCATATGTTTGGAGTGGGGGTGGGGGGGTTGGAGGTGAGTAGATATGTTTGGTACATTGTTAAGTGGCAGTGTGATAAGTCATTTACACTATGGAGTTTAAATAATGACCAGAGTAATACTAACTTCCTTTACTTCACTTTTTTGGTTTGGGGGGGGTAGGGTTGGGGGATAAGTAGCAATAAAAAGAATTAGCCACATTTAAAGAGAAATAACTAGAAAGGGAAGAAGAAGAAGAAGAAGAAGAAGAAGAAGAAGAAGAAGAAAATGTGATTTATACACTATCTTTGAAAAGCAGAAAAAACACAAACACACAAATTCATACACATACACAAACACACACAAACACATTCATAAAACACACACACACACACAACACACACACACATCACATTCATACACACACACAAACATATTCATACACACACACACATACACACACACACACAAACATTCATACACACATATACACACACATTCATACACACAAACACACAACACACACACTCACATTCATACACACACACAACCACACACACTCACATTCATACACACACACACAAACGCATTCATACACACACATACACACACATTCATACACACAAACAAACACACATTCATAAACACACACACACACACACACACACACACACACACACACTCGCATTCATACACACAAACAAACACACAAACAAACACACACAAACACACATTCATAAATACACATACACACACACACACACACACTCGCATTCATACACACACACACACACATTCATGAACATACACACACACACACACACACACACATCACATTCATACACATACACACACACACACATGAGGGGTTCAGCATCCTGGGTATGTCATATATCTTCTCTGTTAAGAAAGTTTGAAATTTTCAATGGTGATTCTTCCCATGAAGTTGATAAACACGTGGATATTTTTCAAAAATATTTGAAGAAAAATATTTTTTTATTTTTACTTTCTTTTTAAAAATTTTTTTTTTTTTTTTTCCTTCACCCTAAGAATTTTTTTTCTCTGTATCAGTCAACACGATGAAGTTGAGAAATTGTTTCATCATTTTGGACTAAAATTTATGTTCTGTCATATTGATGAAATATTTTGTCAGTCACTCCAGAAAGCTCATTATATTTATTACCTTCATCACCAAATTGACGGGGAGGAGGGGGGGTCCCAAATGCATAGGGGATAACATATTGGCTGTAAGGGACTAATACTCTTAGGAAAGGTATGAACCCCTCATCTCCCCCAGCTATGGGTTAAATAGTACAACTACTGTTCTATAAGGATAGATTTGACATTAGATAGCCCACAAAGGTTGACAGCCCTGTTGGTGGGGCTTTAGGATACAATGCCTCTCAGCATAGGAGTAAGAACCCCCCCCCAAATGGAGCCACCTGTTGGCCATGGGTGGCAAACCATGATGCTTAATGATGGGATCCTGGTGGATGAACAGTCCATGACATGCAACACTCCACTTAGACGCTTACTTAGGCTAAACAGGTAGTTGAAGAGGCCCCCTCCAATCAATCGGCTGGGGTCATGTCAAGCCCTAGCACCTATATGATTGCTCCAACCCTATTGCTCTTACGGCAAGCCCCAACCCTTTTTATCATATGGGTGCTAGAAGGTGGTGGCTGAGGGTCTTCCTGGGAATGACATTAAATTCTACCTATTGGTGAGGTTCCAGTTCTGGAGGTCTAGGGAATGTGAAGCACCCCTTCATCACCATTGCTCTCAGGTCCACTCTGACCCGGAGTGGTATTACCTGTTAGGGTCCCATCTATGGGTTAAATAGAAAAAAATGTGTTTATAAAAAAAATGAGTGCCTATCAAAAATGAGTTTATTTCAAAACTTTGTTAGCATTAAATGACCCATTGAGGTTGATATGCCGTAAAACAAACTAAACCAAACAAATGTTGATATGGCATTAAACAAAGAAATCAAACCAATATTATAAAATATAAAAACTAAGCTGTTCACTTTCAAACTAATACATTTATGGACCCCTTCATCTCCCAACTATGGGTTACATAGTAGCACTACTGTTCTTCTACAAGGATGGCTTGGGCATTAAATAACCCATAAAGGTTGATATGCCATTAAACCAAATAAATTGTCTATCCGCTTTAAAGCAGCAAAGACACACACACACACACACACACACACACACACAAGGGATTCAGCTTCCTGAGTATGTACATCTTCTTTCAATGGGGACTTTTCCCATGAAGTTGATAAACGTAGATATTTTAAAGGAAAATAGTTCTTCCTTTTTTTTGTTGTTCCACCTCCCCTCCATTTTTTTTCTTTATCAGTTGTAAAATTAAAGAAGAGAATCTTAGGAGCCAAATATTTTTCTGTGTTGTCATGAAATATCTTGTCACTCATTCCAGGAAACTCATTATATTTATCATGTTCATCACAATTTACAAATTGACAGGCGAGAGGGGGGGAGGGGGAGTAGTCACCCGTGGTGTAGTGGATAATATGCCGAAATGAAACATTGTTGTAAGCGGGTTCAAACTTCAGTCATGCTATTATGTTCACTTTCAGACTGATACACTTGGGAAAGGTATGAACTTTTTCATCTCCCCATCTATGAATAACCCACAAAGGTTGATATGCCATTAAACAAAGATACCAAACAAATTGTCTATCTGACCCGAAGCAGCTAAGACAGACAGACAGACAGACACACACACACACAAAGGGATAAGGCTTCCTGAGTGTGTATATCTTCTCTGCTGGGAAAGTTGGAAAAAAATTTCAATGGTGAATCTTCTCATGAAGTGGATGAAGACGCGGATATTTCCTCTTTTTTTTTTTTCCTTTTTTTTCCCCTCCTCCCTCAAAGAATTTTTATCGGTTGGAATAATGAAGAAAAAGTTATTTCATCACTTTGGACTAAAATATTTTTCTATCCTGTCATATTGATAAAATATCTTGTCACCCATTCGAGAATTCTCATTATATTTATTATCTTCATCACCATATACAAATTGTTGAGGGAGTCACTGTGGGGTAGTGGATAACGTGTGAGACTGCGACTTTGTAGTTAGTGAGTTTAAACTCCAGTCATGCTATTACATATTCACTTTCAGACTAATACCCTTGGGAAAGGTATGGACCCCCTCATCTCTCCTTGTATCTTTTATCCTAAACATCTCCTCATAATTCAGTATAGTGTTGTTGGTCTTATATTTGTGTATAGTAATGCTAGGGAGGGAGACTGGCATGAACGAGGAAGTCCCTGTGATGTAGTGGCTAGTGTTCTGGACTTTGACATCCTTGTAAGCAAGTTAAAACTTCAGTCACTATTACATTCACTTTCTGACTAATACCCTTGGGAAAGGTATGAACCCTCTCATACCACAACTATGAATAACCCACAATGGTTGATATGCCATTGAACTAAAAACAAATTGTCTGTCTGAACCAAAACAGCAAAGACACACACACACACATACATACACACACACAGAAGATTCAGCTTCCTAAATGTGTCTCTCTTCTCTGCTGGAAAAGTCAGAAAAAAATTTCCAACTGTGACTCTTCCAATGAAGCGGATGAACATTTGGATATTTTTCAATATTTACTTCTTTTTATTTCCTCTCTTTTTCTCTCCTCAATTGGGACAGTGAAGAAAAGAGACTATTTTATTGGGAACAAAATATTTTTATGTTTATTGCTGAAATATCTTTTCAGTCATTCCAGAAAACTCATTATATTTATTACCTTCATCACCATATACAAATTGATGGGGAGTGGTGGGGATCTTAGGCAAGGTCTAAGTATTTGTGTATCTTTTCACTTTCTTTCATTTTCATTCTAGGTTTGGTTTTCAATCCAGGATTAGGTGATCCATTTGTATCTGAAAATCCCAGAGAATTTTTATAATCTTTATTATAAGTTTTTTCACCAGAATAAGCTGATGCTATTTCACTGGAGTCTGAGTGACAACAAGTCTCCTCAGGTCTCTAGAACTCTTTTGTGTGTGTGTGTGTGTTTGTGTGTATGGATGTATAAAATCTTTAGAAGTTTTGGGGAATATATATATATATATATATATATATATATATATATATATATATATCCACTACCCATCCCCCCCAACTACCCCTGCCCCTACTGACAACCTACTGTTTTTCACCATTCTGAAAACGTCCTTCATTGAATCAAGAACTGGACTTTTGTCCTGATGATGGTCAAAATGGCCGAAACGTTGCATCATTGACAATAAACATCCAGTTTCCATAACATCCCATGTTTGTCTACTTTTCTCTACATATATATATATATATATATATATCTACTGTATTATGAAATGTAAATAGGAAATGGGTATTATATGTAAGGAAATCTGGTAATTGATTAGCTTGAAAAGTCACATGACTAGATTAAGCCAACCAGTAGAGCATTAAGAGTTGGATTACAATTTTTGTGAAAATAAAAATTGAGTTTCTTGTAGTGGATATAATCCTAAGAGACTAATACAATTTGACAGATTGTGCAATTGGTATCGTTTAGTATTTAAGAGACTAAGTTACATTTGTGCTTTGTCTTTTAAATGGTTCATTGCTTATTTCATGTTATAGAATGGCTCAATAACATAACCTAAAGTCCCTTAGCATTACATCATAGGTGTTTCCAGACCCTTCACAAATTGCTATGCACCATTGCTTGTAAATGCTTGTAAATGTACTGGTCATAAAAAAATAGAGACAAATGTCTGTACAATAGTCGGTTTGCATTCACCATTTAATTAAATGATTAATAAAATTAAATACCATTAAACAAAGAAACAAAACCAAACCTGAACATCACTTTTTTTTTCGACCAATAATAAATCATTTTAGTATTATTTGGACTATTATCCAAATCTTTATTGTTATCTGTACTACGTTTCGGCCGATGTGCCCTCCAGCCTTCTTCAGGTATTTCTTGTCGGACTTGGGGAACCTTCTCAAACTTAGGAATCTTCTTTTTGGACTCTGGAACCTTCTTGACATAATCAGGAGCCAAGAAGGTTCGAAAAAAAATACATGAAGAAGACTGGAGGGTATATCGGCTGAAACATTGTGCAGATAGCAATAAAGATGAGGACAATAGTCCGAATAATACTAATTATCAAGCCTCATCTAAAACATTCAGAGAAATGAATCATTTTATGTTGCTTTTTTTCCTCTACCTTTTAAGATTGCAAAGCAATTTGGCTTGCAGTGCATTCTGGGATAATTACAAAGGGAGACTAACACATCACTGAAATAACTGTAATTTGTAAACTAATAATCCGATTGGGCTCAAATTTTGACACGTGCCATTTGAAGGTTAGTATTTTATAAAAATCTTATGGATTTTTATTAGTGGCGCCATCTATATGTCAGGCCCAGGACTTATTGAGTGATGTGTTAAGATCTTGTCACTTCAAATGAATGTTTTGGATTTGTAGAGAATGTTTGCTTAGCTCAGGGTCATTCATCTCTCAAATCCGACTCCTGCAAATTATTTCTAATTTCTAGTTGCAGTACTTTGAAACTAATTTTTGCAGATGACATCAAAGAGAGAGAGAGAGAGAGAGAGAGATGTCATTCTAACGTGGCAAGATGATTTGCACTCATCAACTTTGGTGTATTCACAGAATTCTCTCCAGTGTATCATTTGTGCTAATTGAAACTAGCAAAACAATTTATCCCCTCTCTCCCCCCCCCCGGACAATACTCTCCCCCCCCGGACAATACTCCACCCTCAATGCCAAGGTTTCTCGTTGATTAGTCTGCCATCATGTGGAAAAATAAGAGGTCGATTGGAATGCGTTAACTTTCTGTTCCTTTTTCTCTTACCTCTGCGGTGGAATCTCACCCAGTTTTTGTTTATATAAATACTTGACTAATATTCTGACTCTTATTACAAACCAGCTAAGCATCCTGTTTATTTGCAACAGACAACATATAGACAAAGTAAACAATGATTTCTTTCTCTACTTCAACGCTACAAAGTGGTTCTCAAAAGGTTCCGGAAATTAAATGGTCTATGCAAACCGACTACAGTACAGATATTTGCCTCAACTTTTTATGAGCAGTATCTTCACAAATTGCTATGTGTGCATAACATCATAGATGGACTCAACAACATCAGGATGAAGCTGTTTGCATTTCACATTTAAGTGGAAGCACCTATGATGTAATGATTGTCCCCAACATGGCAAGACCCCTCAACCTTTTTTATCATATATGTGCTAGAAGGTTGTGGCTGAGGGTCTTCATGTTCTGGGAATTACATTAAATTCTATCTGATGGTGAGGTTCTGGAGATCTAGGTAATGTGGAGCACCCTTTCATCACCATTGCTCCCAGGTCCACTCTGGCCTGGAGTGGCCGTACTTGTTAGGGTCCCATCTATGAGTTAAATAGAAAAAAATTGTTTTTAAAAAAAATGAGTATCCATCAAGAATGAATAAAACAAGAATGTCTTTGGCATAAAATGACCCAACAATGGGTTGACATGCCGTAAAACCCAACCAACCAACAGCTACAAAGTGGTTCTCAAAAGTTTCAGGAAATTAAATGGTGCATTACTGTACAGACATTTGCCTCTACTTTTTATGAGCAGTATCTTCACAAATTGTATACATGCTACAATGTGTGCATAGCAATTTGTGAAGATACTGGAGGCACCTATGATGTAATGGTTATCATCATAGATGGACTTGGCAACATCAGTTCATCAAATCCAGGATGAGGCTGTTTGCATTTCACATAGTGCTAATACCTTTGGGAAAGGTATGAATCCAATTATTCTCCCTTCAGCTATGGGCAAATAGTAGGGCAGACTGGGCTCTTTAATTTTGGAATGGCAACCGGTCTAGAAGGAAAACCCTGATTTTAAAATGTGTAAAAAAAGGGGGAGGGGCACAAAATGTAGAAAAAATTAAAAAAAGAAAGAAAGAAAATTGGAAGGTGAGGATAAAATTAAGAAAGGTGTAAAAGTGTGAAGGTTTTTGGTGGAAGGGAGAGATATAACATGAATTGGCCTATAGGAAAATGCCTTACATTGAGTTACCATTAAAATGACAAAAATGTTGCTATCTCTATGTTGTACCATTGTTGACAAAATTCTTACACTGCCTGCAAAAGGTTTAAACAGTGTTCAAACTGCAGTGCAGATTTTTGGCATCTACTCTTTATAAACAGTAGGGTGTGCCTCATGGTGGAATATAGAATTAAAGATCATTGTTATCGAGTTCCATTCTCAGTTGGTGCTGCATATAAATGCTGGGGGGGGGGGAGTTCTGGGTTGATTTTTTTTTTTTTTTTTTTTTTTTTTTTGGTTTGTTTGCTGGTTAATCTTTTTATGGTGGGTTAATTTTTTTTCCCCTCTTGCTTAAAGTCAGCTTTCAGAATCCATTAGGCTCAATGTCAAACCACACCCTATTTACAGAATTTATATTTGAATATGATAAATAAATAAGGGGAAGTACTCTACAAACGGAATTTGCAACACAGTTGAATTCTGTTTGCAGCACACCATGTAGAAATTTGTGTTGAGTGACCAGTATTTTGGCTCTGTTTCTGAGAATCAATACTTGGTAGGTAGTCTAAATAGCAGGTTGGGCTATTCCACTGTGTAACATGGCCAAGTCCATTCCCAGGATTCTCATTGGCTGGTAGTTTCAGTGTGGATATTTTTATCCATATTTACCAAACACTTTTTTTGTCTGGTGACTGGATGCTAGTCACAGCCTGTTTGTGAAGGTGAGGATGATTTTGATTCTACAAATAGCTATCTGCCTTAAGAAATGATTGAGATAAGCATAAACACAAAAGGTTACAAGTATTGGGCATCCAGTGAGAATTGAACTACTTGCCAGCAGATCACAGGGTGAAGCTGAAGGAAAATGAAAAAATGGACAAATATCAGGACCTTGCCAGAGAACTGAAAAAGTTATGGAATATGAAAGTCAAAGTGATACCAATTGTAGTTGGTGCACTTGGAACAGTCCCAAAAGGATTAGAAAAGGGTTTGGAAAGTTTGGAAATCAGAGGAAGGATTGATACCATCCAGAACACTGCACTGCTGCAATCTGCCAGAATACTCAGAAGAGTCCTGGAGACATGAGGAGACTTGCTGTCACTCAGACTCCAGTGAGTGAAAGACCATCAGCTCAAAAGAAGTAAATAATAATGATAATTAGTTGTAGTAGTAGTTCAAGGTCACAAGCAAGGATCAAAACAGTTATTCAGTACTAATGGATCTGCGAGATTAGCTTGCTAACCATGATGCCCTAGTATTTAACCAATGTGTTCACCATGGGTAGGATGTGACACAAGGTCACAAGTATGGGGCATCCAGTGAGAATTGAACTTGGTATTTAGTAGTAATAGATCTGTAAGACTTACTTGCTAACCTGCCAGCTCTGAGTAAATAGTAGGGCAATCTGGCCTCTTTATCCTTGGTAAGACATCCTGTCTAGGAGAAGGACAACAACTCTGATTCAAAACTAGTAGGATGTAGGGTTAACAACTCCACCCCATAAAAACTTACTTGTTATAAAACTGCAACACCATGACAGACATGATGTGGCTGCGGCCCTATGCTCTTTACGGATCTGAGACATTTACAGTAATGTAAAAGTAAAGTCGTTGGGGCGGTCTAAAGTCAGTATCAGCCATACAATGAAGAAGTCTATCCTCTTTTCACTAGCACTAAACCAAGGAGATTATTTAGCGTCTAAAGTGGAGTGCCACACCTACCATCAGCTCTCACTTTACCGCACCAATCCCTGTTCTATTCATACGCTGAGTTGGTGAGGGCCAGTATCGAACCAGGAACCTTGTGGTTTACTAGCTGAATGCTCTACCAACTGAGCTAAACTAGCCCTTAATGTAATTAGCCACACCTCTCACTAAAGACAATAAATGACTCAAGAACAATTTTGAAGTGGAGTATGTATTTACCAAACTTTCTGCAGGATGTGTCACATGGTCTATTCTTAAGCAAAGTCTAACAGGGTTGAATTCAGAGTTTCCCTTCTCCTAGACTGGTCACCATACCAGGGTTCAAGGCCCAGACTGCCTACCATTTACCTATAGGAGAGAATACTGGATACATACCTTTCCCAAGGGTATTAGCACCATGTGAAATGCAACCAGCCTTGTCCAAGTTTTGAACCCATGTATCCATATCCATTACCAATAACCATTACACCACAGGCGCCTCCTTTTAAGTGGAGTACAGCTGGTTTGAATTCAGGTTTTTTTTTTTTCTAGACCGATTGCTGTAGCCACGCTAATTAACCTATTCTGCTCTATTATTTACAGATAACCATAGAGGAGAAGAGTTGAATTCATGCCATTCCTAAGAGCATTAGCATGAAGTGGAATGTGAACGGCCTGATCCAGGATTGGATTTTGGATCCCTCCCCTCCATGGACAATAATAACATTTGTACTAAATGACCTGTTATCTCTAATCATTAATATGTATAAAAGATTTAATGAATCCTCCTCTCATGATATCACAGGTTATATAAACAGCTTGGTATAGAATCATGGGAATGCTGAAAAGTTCTAGGCTCAACCAAGAGGAAAATAACTCTTGGGAGGGGGGGGTAAGCTAACTCAAGAAATAATATATGCATTTATCCAATCCCTCTGCCACAGGCAGGAGGCAACACAAAAATTATTTGCACTTTTGCCATCACATATCTGTGTATGTGTGCTTATAGCTGGCACTGTTGGAGTCACATGATCACACCATTTAGCTTGCTGTCTTTATAGTGCAAACATGGCTGCTCCACTGATGAAAATGCGGATAATTTTTTACTCTCCCTCATACATTTCATAGTTTTAGGTCTTTTTCTTCTTAGTCAGGCCAAGAACTTTTCAGCATTCCTTTATAGATAACTAGAAGTGGCTACCCAGTATCACTTCAGTAGGGGAGGGGGCAGTGTATTGATTTGTTTACTTTTGAGATTTACAAATGCTGGACATTTTTAAGTAGAATTTCAATGCTATTTCTATGTATATTTTCATTTTAGATATCTATGTGAATAAAAATCAAATCTTCATAATTTTTGCACAAATAGCAAGATCTAGTGATATTTAATGTGTATGTATGTTTATTTTGTCTTTAATTGTATTATTTTCATAGTTTCCTCCGGACATACATATACACAAGTACCCTTTATATATGTACTAGCAGCGGCTACCCGGCATCGTCTGGGTAGAGGAGGGATTTTTTAAAGTTAGTCCCACAGATCCATTACTACTGAATCGTGAGTTGAATCCTCGTGGGATGCCCCATTTAAATCCCTATGTAAAAAATAGACCTTGTATTGATCCAGCCACTCTGAAGAGAAATGTTAATGTCTACTATCTGAAATATTAAAGGAAAAAAAATCCATGCTGTTATCATTTAAATTTTATTTTTTAATTATCTTCACGAATATAAATCAAATCTCTGTTATTTTTGCTCAAAAACCAAGCCCTGTTGATATTTAATGTGAATATATATTTACTTTGTCGTTAATTGTTTTATTTTCAAAGTTTCCTCCGGACATACATATACACAAAACTGTCCTTTATATATGTATAGATACATAGATAGATATAGATAGATTATACAGCATAACTTCCTTGTTGTTATCTATATTCTCCTAGTGTTTCCCTCTTGGTCAGTCCAAGAACTTTTCATCACTCCCTCATAGATAATTATACAGTATACCTTCCTTTTTTTTTCCGACATTCCTCATGTCATAAAATTGGTTGATGGGTAAGGCAATTTTTATTCCTTGTTGTCGACATTCTTCTGGTTTTCCTTCAAGTGTGACAATTTTTCTTAGATCCAATTATTCCTATTTCTCTGCTGGGGGGGGGGCATTTTATTCAAAATGGTGGGCAAAGGGAAGATTAGAAAAAGATGGGGGAAAATGGGTTACAAGATGGAATCAATTAGGATTAGAGAATAATTTATATTTTATTAATTCTATATTTGATTATCAACTAAAGATATTATTGTCTTTATTACTCTCTCACCAACACCTCCACCCATCCCCCACCTTTCTCTTTAACTCTCCCCTCCCCTCTCTCTCTCTCCTCTGCTCTCTACCCTACTCCCCCCCCTCTCTCTCTCTCTCTCTCTCTCTCTCTCTCTCTCTCTCTCATTAATTCTGTATTTGATCATCAACTAAAGATAATAATAACTTTCTTTCCCCTCTCATTCTCTCTCTCCCTTCCCTCTATCTCCCTTCCTCTCCTCTCCTCCCCCTCTCTCTCCCTTTCCCTTTCTCTCCCCCTCCTCCTCCTTTCATATCGTTATTTTTGGTTTTTAAAGTTCATGCAAGAATTAGACCATGTCAGTGCTACCCATACTTACATCTATATAAGGATATACATCATCCTCCCCTCCTATCTGACATTTCTCTACCTCAGGATTTGTAAGATGAGGATGTATTCGTATTCCTTTATATCTCAGGGGAAAATGGTTTCATGCCTTTTCCAAGGATATTATTAAAAAGTCTTATCTGGAATTTGAACTCTGATTTTCAATTTCATTTTAATACACTTGTTCTTAATCTTCTGACCGTTATCAACTTACAACACCCTCGGGTTAAAAATGAGACCATCCAAATTGTCCAAGATCTAATGCAAAAATGTAAATCCTGATTATCTAGTGTTGTTTATCCAATGAATTCTTATTTCTTATGAGTGTCATTACCTCGGCTAAATAATGGACGATTCCATTTTTATCAAAAAGAAAGGGAAAAAAATACATACACAAAAACAATATAAGAAAGAAAAAAAGAAAGAAAGACAATATGTGAAAGATAGAGGGGGTGAGTGCATGGAAGCGATAACGTTAATCTGTATCAATTGAACATAATGAAAAATGGAAAAAAAGAAAAAAAAGTGAGAGAGTTAACTCTTAACATCCTATACATCATTGAAATGATAGCCTTGTTTAAATATAAGATTAAACATATTTGGCAGTCTTTGATTTAAAATAACAGGTAACTTTAAATGAAAAATTTTTAGCCATTTATTGATAAATCCTTATAGGAATGGGGCTCTGAACTTAGAAAATTCTCAACAGTATGTTAAGAGTTAAATCAAGATTATTATACTGTTTACATACTGAAATATTTAGCAATTGTCCTTAAGTTAACATAGCAAACATTGTAACAATTAAATTATCATACTTGAGTCCTGCTAGTAAACATTATTCCACCTACATCTCGTGTACATATTGATGTGTGTTTATATGCATTTATATATATATGGTGGTCTCTCCAATCATAAATGATAGATGAGGATCAGCTGTGAGTGATTTGTTTCCTCCCACGTTGTGAATGCTATCAAGAAGACATTTTGTGTTTTCTCAAGTGTGATACCAGCCCAGCCTTGCTGTGAGCTACGAAGCCACACTGACAGATGAAATTTTCTAAAGCGGGAGTCAGATGTTTTGCTTTAAAGTTAGACAGAGCTAATCATGATGGTTCAGTCTATTTTCTTCAAAGCTCTTTAATTTAACAAAACAATATATATATATATATATATATATAGTAGTTTTAGGGGAAAATCAATGAGAAAAAAATAGACTGTAAAATGCTCAATACTTATAGCGCCAGTTTAACAAATTGAATCAATGATATAAATTAACTACCTAGGTTTTACTGAAAGGATCTTCAGGATAATTCTGATGGTTCAATATGTACTTGTAGAGCCGGTTGAGGGAACCAAATCAATAATAGAAATTATCTACCCAGGTTTCTCCAAAAGGATCTTCAGGTTAATTCTGACAGTATGTGTGTGTGTGTATATATATATATATATATATATATATATATATATATATATGCACACACACACACCTATATATATATAAACATATATATATATATACACACACACACCTATATATATATATATAAACATATGGTGGACTCTCCTATCGAGAACGATAGATGAGGGTCAGCAGTGAGTGATTTGATTCCTCCCATGTTGTGCATGCTGTCAAGAAGACATTTTATGTTTCCTCGAGTGTGACAGCAGCCCAGCCCTGCTGCGAGCCATGAAGCCACACTGACAAACGAAATGATCCAAGGCAGAAGTTAAATGTTTTTCTTTTAAAGTTAGGCGGAGCCGATCTCTATGCTTCAGTCTATTTTGTTCAAAGCTCTTTAGTTTAGCGAAACAGGTCTTACGCCATTCCTTCCGATCCAATGCTAGATTTTCCCAAGTACTCAGGTCAATATCTAGGCGTTTCAAATTGTCCTTCAATTTGTCCTTGTAGCGTAAGAGAGGACGTCCAATTGAACGCTTAGCATTTGGTAGTTGCCCGTAAAATATCTTCTTTGGAAGCCTGTTCTCATTCATTCGGACAACGTGACCAGCCCACCTAAGTTGAATCTTGGCTAGTAGGGTTTCGATGGCAGCAATATCACATCTTTTTAAAACTGTGCTAAACATATATATATGTATATATATGTATACACACACACATACCTATATATATATATAAATATATATATATATATATATATACAAACATATACACACATATCATGTTTGTATGGATATGCTTTATCTGTTATATGTGTATTTATTTACATTTTGTATGTTGTTTTTTTTTAATGAATAGGTTTGAATCTTAGAGTAAGTATATATATATATACACACACATACACACATCTTCTGACCTTCATCAGGTGCATTTCACATCTGGTAAGCATTGAACAGAATCTCTTAAACTTATTTTCATTTAAACTTTGTTTGTTTTTTACCGCAATTCTAAAATCTTAAATGACAAAAAATTATCCTACTACAATAAGAAAAAGAAAAAGAAATACTATGAATGAAATAAAGGACTCTGTAAAAAAGAATATTGCAAACAAAACAAAAAAAACAAAACATTGGGAATACTAGAAAAATACACAATCTCAAATGTGGTTATTAAAACTGTTGGATTATTCTCCAGCTTTAGTTATTTACAAAGCTTGCAACACCCCTCCGGTTAAAAATGAGACTGTCCAAATCATACAAGATGAAATACAATCTATATATTAATTGTACAACTGTTATCATCTTACAACACCCCTCTGGTTAAAAATGAGATCATCTAAATCATCCAAGATGAAATGTGTCTGTATATTAATACTTGTGTTCCTTAATTGTACAACTGTTATCATCTTGCAACACCCCTCTGGTTAAAAATGAGCCCATCCAAATCGTCCAAGATAAAAAATGCAAAATTGTAAATCTTGATTATCTGGTGTTGCTTAATCACCAATTTCTTATTTCTTATGAGTGTCATTACTTTAGCTAAATAATGGACCATTCCATTTTTATTATAAAGAAAAAAAGGGAAGAAAAGGACATGCTACACAGAAAAATAAAATAAGATAGAAAGAAAACAAAAGAGTAGAGGAAAGATAGATAGAGAGAGAGAGGGGGGGAGTGAGCATGTGTAAGTGATGAGGCTAATCTGTTTCAATTGAGAATAATGAAAAGAAGGAAACAAAAATGAGTGAGAAAACTAAATCAAGATTATTATAGTTTTTACATATTGAACTATTTAGCAGTAGCTCTTAAGTAAACATATAAAAAAAAGTAATTTATCATACTGTGGTATATCCACAGGTCCTGATAATTATTAGTAATTTTGGCCTTTATCTTTTTAATTACAGTTGCTTTTTTTTTGGTTGTTTTTGTTAATCCCAATTTCCTTGTGTGTATGTATGTATGTCCAGATGAAACTATGAAAATAAAACAATTAATGACAAAGTATATATGTATATATATACATATTAAATATCATGGGTTCTTGCTTTTTGTAGAAAAATCATGAAGATTTGATTTATATTCGAAGATATTTAAAAATTAAAATATACATAGAAATAGCATTGAAATTCTACTTAAAAATGTCAAGCATTTGTAAATCTCAAAATTAGTACAAATCAATACACAGATATTCCCTTCGTCTACCCAGGCGATGCTGGGTAGCCACTTCTAGTATATAGATAATTTTGGTCTTATCCTTTATTTTCTTAATTGCAGTTGCTTTTTCTTTTTCTTTTTCTTTTCTTTTTTTTTCTTTTTTTTTTTATTCTTTTTGTTTTGTGTGATTATTTCTCCAAGAGTGAATAACAGCAATCATCAACCAGAAGGGAATTATCATAAAAAGCTTAATTAATAAAACAACTGCTACAGAGACCGTAGACTTCCCAAGGGGAAAAAGGACGGTGTGAGTTCAATTCTCAGTGGGAGATTATTCTTTAGTCTTATTTCCGATGATGCATATTGTTTCTTGTTATTTAAATATAAGAACCTGGTGGGGGATAGAATCAAGAAGAGGAAGGATAATACCCATCAAAAATTATCAATGTATTAATACTCTTGTTCCTTAATCTTCTGACCGTTATCATCTCAAGGGAAATAAGACCCTTGATATTCTGAGGAAACGGATGTCATTTTCATAGTTTGAGAATGAAAGCAATGAATTTGAAGAGTTTTATGCTTATATATTTTTGTCATCCTAACTCATACAATCTAGCCAAACTATGGCCCACAGTCTGGATCCAGCCCACAAAGGCATTTTATCAGGCCCATTGACAGTTATTGAATTTGTTTGTTAAAATTATTCATTGACTGATAAACATTTGAAAGCAATTCTCTTGATTGGATGTAGCAATTCCAAACCAAACATTGACGATATCTTGAAAGGCAAACTCCAGTTTCACAAATCTCTCTAAACTTTTCTGCTAATGTTGCGTTCTTTGATAATGTTTTGAAAATAAATATGTTGGTTAAATTTGTTTTTGTGCATCTTACGCCACTCATCCATGAATATATAACATGGAAAGATAAATTTTGTTTTACATCTTTTTCACAGGGCTTTCATTCTGGCTAGCAAGTATTGAACACAATAATGTTACATAATTATTAGATACCTAATATTTATGGCAATAGTGTAGAAATCAAAATGGCCGTTATAAGCTACAGCCCACGGCCTTGAAGGATGAGTGATGGCGCTTGACCTTACTCTCACCTTGCCTTCAGGGGATAAATCGTGAGAACCGGAAGGCATAGAAGACCCTGTCTTCCGGTTTAAGGATAGTAAGTAACTCAGTCAGTTAGCAAGTAGGAGCTGAGCTCGTAGGATGTGTGCAGATGTCTGGTTTGGGGATTTACAAATAAAGTAACATCAAAGTAAATCGAAGTCTTGTGTTTATTACCTAAAAACTAACAATGACACAGGGCTTCTGATAAGGAGAAATCCCTAACAGAAACCAGACCCGAAGTCCCCAAGAAAGTCCAGACCTTAGAAGAGACCAGACCAAGATGATAGAAGAAGCAAAGCCGGCCAGAAGAATAGATGTCCAAGATATAGAAGCAAGTAAGAAGTAAAGAATTAAAGAAAGGGTATGCAACAATAATAGTGTGGCTTGCGCTCGTTATTTTTTCAATTATTCGGCCCAACGTGAAAAAAGTTTGGTTATCCCTGATTTAGCTTATGAATATGAGTGACCATCTTAAAAGCTGTATATAATATGGGGTAAGTACAGCTCGCTTATATAATGCTAATAAATTAAATTAATACAACCGCCGCTGTGAAAACAGGCCACTACTGCTGTTTTCACAGCATCAATAGTAATAAGAATATAATTTTATTATTTATTCTATTCACTTAAATACTTCATTCAACTGCCATTAAATTCAATGTCAAGTCACATTATATCTATAGAATTACTAATTGGACAGTTTAGCCCAGTCAGTAGAGCATCCAACTAGGAATCACAAGGTTCTGGGTTCAATACTAGTCCCTGCCAACTCAGCACATGAGTAGCATATATTGGGTAATCTGATCTGTGTGGTAAGGTGGAGAGCTGACTGTAGGTGTGTCGCTCCACTTCAGCAAAAAGAACAAACTCCCAGGTCTAGCACTTGGGAAAAGTGATTGAGTCTCTCGCTGTCTGGTTGATACCGACAATAGACTACTCACCCAACTTTACTTTTACTTATTTAGAAGCGGCTACCCAGCATCACCTGGGTAGAAGGGGAACAAAAAAACCCGGTGTATTGATTTGTTTACTTTTGAGATTTACAAATGCTGGACAATTTTAAGTAGAATTTCAATGCTATTTCTATGTATATTTCAATTTTTAAATATCTTAAAAATCTTTGCTCAAAAAGCAAGAACCAATGATATTTAATGTGGATATATATTTACTATTTTACCTTTTGCATCAACTTAGCACATCTATTGATATAAAAAAACAAAAACAATAAAAAATAACAAAAGTTGAATCAGTGGCACAAATAATCTCCTTAGATTATCCCGACCCTTTTGCCCTTTGGCAAGTCCCCCAACCCTTTTTATCATATATGTGCTAGAAGGCAGTATCTGAAGGTCTTAGTATCCTGGGTATGATGTTAAACTGCATTTAATGGTGAAGTTCCAATTTTGCAGCTCTGGGGAATGTGGATCACCCCTTCATCACCATTAATCCCAGGTCCACTTTGACCCGGAGTGGTAGTACCTGTTAGGGTCCCATCTATAGGTTAAATAGTGAAAAAATTTTATAAGAAAATGTACCCATCAAGAATGAATTTCTTTCAAAACTTTGTCAGCATTAAATAACCCACTGAGGTTGATTGTTGCATTTTTGAGTATATAAGGCATGCTGGAATCCACCACTTATAGACTTGGCATAGTCTCATGGATTAAACTCAGCCAATCAACAGCTCGAATATGTGGTTAGTTAACTATTTAATCACAGATATGGACAGCCGTTCATTTGCACATAATTCAACATTGATGATCGGACCTGCAATGAGGGACTTTGCTGAATGCAAGGATTTTACCCAACCCTAAAGGACACTAAGGAACAACCAAAGGATTATAGCCAAAAGTAAGGAACAACCAAAGGATCATACCCAACACTAAAGGTCACTAAGGAACAACCAAAAGACCATACCCAACACTAAGGGACACTAAGGAGCAACAAAAATCATAACAGATATGCTGTAAAACAAAACAAACAAACCAAACAAACTCCATAGTCTACTTTCTGGTGTTAACAGGGGGTAAGGCATTTAATCTATGTTATCAAGTGAGTCTCGACATATTCCAACCTGAAAATTGTCACTATCAGATTTTTTATAGTCCTTATCTTCATCTGCTCTTCTAACAGATAATCCTGATAAAAAAAAATGATCATCACTATTTTACAGTTCTTAGGACACTTAATCAGTAAATAATATCACACATTCTGTGTAATTAGTTGAAAGAGCATCTTGGTGGTTTTAACCATTCAGACAGTGTGCTAGAGTGCATATGTTGGTTGGTTGGTTGGTTTTTACGGCATGTTAACCCTGGGGTAATTCATTTTGAAGACGTTTTTGTTTTATTCATTGTTATTAGGTATTTAAATTTTTCAAACTCATTTTTTATTTGGATTATTGTCCTCATCTTTATTGTTATCTATACAATATTTCATGTGCCCTCCAGTATTCTTCAGGTGATGTGCCCTCCAGTATTCTTCAGGTGAGCCCTCCAGTCAGGTGATGTGCCCTCCAGCATTCTTCAGGTGATGTGCCTCCAGCATTCTTCAGGTGATGTGCCCTCCAGCATCTTCAGGTGATGTGCCCTCCAGTATTCTTCAGGTGATGTGCCCTCCAGCATTCTTCAGGTGATGTGCCCTCCAGTATTCTTCAGGTGTTTCTCGTCAAACTCCGGTACCTTCTCTTTGAATTTTGGAACCTTCTTGTTGACTTCAGGAACATTCATGGAACTTGGAACTGAACCCTTTATTCATTCCATGAAGGTAGACCTGTTCTCATTTTTTTAAACATATTTATTTAAAACTCAATTTTTTTCTGATATTTACCCATAGTTGGAGGGGGGATAGTTAGATTCATACCTTTCCCAAGAGTATTAGTGCTGCCTTATCCTGGATTTGAATTCAAGTTGTTTTAATTGGTTGTTTGGTTGTTTTATGGCATATCATTTCGGGTCATTTAATGCTGAATAGTTATTTTTAATAAACAAAGGACTCGGGTTTCTTACAAGTACATGCTATTGCTTAAACAAATCATATATTAAAAAAAGAATATTCAGCATTAGATAACTCTCAAGAGTTGATATGCCATTAAATACCAAATAACCTAACCTAACAATGATGGGTTTTGCTGTTCTGAAAATTCCAGAATTTCAACAATTGAACAACACTAATTTCCAACATTGCTGGAGAAGAAGCAAAGACGAACTCATAAGTGACATTCTCCTGTGGCCAACTACACATGGATACACCAGTATTGGCTGACCAGCTAAAATCTACATTAATCAGCTCTGTGTGGATTCCTGCCAGGGGTGATGTCTTATAGGGATGGTTAGTGAGGGAGAGTCATAGGTATTCATGCTGTCAACACGACCTGATGATGAGGATAATTATCAATACCTTTCTTCAAAGTCTTATTTTTTTCCCTTCTTTCTGTCTTTCTTCTTCTCCCTTCTTTATTCCTTTCTTCCTTCCTTTTTTCTTTTCTTCCTTTTTTCTTGATAAGTAATTCCAGTCATTTTAATTACCTATTAATTACATTAATGCAATTAATCCAAAAGATGTAATTAAATTTTTTTCTTGTATTTCATATTGTAAATTGATGCAACAAAGTTCATTCAGTGCAAATAATGTTACCTACCACATCGCAAATCAAATGATATTGTGGCACTTTTTAATCAACTTTAATTTTTGTTTTTTTTTTTGTTTTAATGGCATATCAACCTTTGTGGGTTAATTAACACCACGGGGACTTTCTCCTAATTCATGACATGCAATACTGCACTTTGGCCCTTATTTAGGCTAGACAGGCAGTCAGAGAGGCCCACTCTGCTCAATCAGCTGGTCACATCAAGCCCTAGCATCTATATTTTTGTCCTAACCCTATTGCCCTTATAACAAGCCTCTAAACCTTTTTATCATATATATACTAGAAGGCATTGGCTGAGGGTTTTAGTGTCCTGGGAATGATGTTAAACTTTATCTGATGGGGAGGTTCTGGGAATGTGGAGCACTCCTTCATCACCATTGCTCCCTGGTTAACTCTGACCCAGAGTTGTAATACCTTTTAGGGCCCCATCTATGGGTTGAATAGAAAACATTTGTTCATAAAAAAAGATTGAGCTTAAAAGATTTTCTACCAAACTATCACTTAAAATATTTCAAAACTTTCCTGGCATTAAATGACCCACCGAGGACCACAACAGCAGTGTGAAGAGGGAGTACCTGCTGCTTGGGTGACAGCTCATCCTCAATATCAACCCACCTAAGCTGCAAAGTTCCACTTGTTTTTGGACACTACAACATCATTTCTAGTAGACAGATGGATGCCAGTGACAAGACTGTTAATTGTTTTATTTTCGTAGTTTCATCTGGATATACATACATACACATAAACTGCCCTTTATATATGTATAGATATACACGTTTATAGTCATATATATGTATAGATATACACGTTTATATATAAATAATTATATTTTGTTTATTTACAATCTTTTATTATTTCCTTTCTGATGAAAAAAAAAAAAAAAAAACAACCAGTTTGTGTACTTTTGTAAAGTTTAAACATTTTTTCGAAACAGACATAAATTGACTATTGGACAAATCATCCTAGGAACCACAACTTGATCTGAATCTTAGTATTTCCTGTTAGCAAATATCAAAAACCATCACCATTGTGAAAATTTGGATAATATTGAGAATGTGCATCATGTTGATTGGTTTGGTTTTTGTTTTACGGCATATCAACCTCAGTGGGTCATTTAATGCCGATAAAGTTTTGAAATAAATCAATTCTTAATGGATAATACAATTTTTTTTTATGAATACATTTTTTCTATTTAACCCATAGATGGGACCATAACAGGTACTACCACTCCGGGTCAGAGTGGACCAGGGAACAATGGTGATGAAGGGGTGCTCCACATTCCCCAAACCTCCAAAACTGGAACCTCACCATCAGATAGAGTTTAACGTCATTCCCAGGATATGTAGACCCGCAGCCACAGCCTTCTAGCACCTATATGATAAAAAGGGGTTGGGGCTTGCCATAAGGGCAATAGGATTGGGAAAATCATATAGGTGCTAGGGCTTGACGTGACCAGCTGATTGATCGAAGGGGGCCTCTCCGACCGCCCGTCTAGCCCAAGATAGGGCCAAAGTGGGGTATTGCATGTCATGAACTGCTCATTCACCTGGGCTCTATCCTTAAGTATCACAGGTCGCCACCCACGGCCAACAGGTGGCCCAATTGGGGGAGTCTTACCCCTCTGCAGAGGTGCAGTCGCTGCATTCTAACGCCCCAGCCGACAGGGTGGGCATCATGTTGAGATGAACCAATTAATGGAAGTGTCAATTGAAGTGCTCCATTCATTGTTTCCAATTATGTGAAGAAGTCTTTCTTTCTCTATGGGTAAGTGTAAGAGTAATATGGTGAGAATAAAAAAATAAGCAAAGTTTGAATGTGTTTTATTTTGTAAGATCAGGTACAGGGTATTTGAGGACCAAGGCTTCAAAGGGTTAACATATACAATTTCAATTTGTACATAACTAAACCCTATCCTCTTTTTTTCCTTTAAAAATGAAGTCATTAAAAGAAATGCTTCAATATGAAGGTCAGATTTTTTTTTTTCCTTGTCTGTCCAGGGTAACATTTTTCTTTTACCTTACTTTTCATATTAGTTTGCTTATAAAAGCAAACAATTGCTCAGTAACTAGGATCTGTGCTCAGTAACTGAATCTGTGGCATTCCACCTCAGATGCACCAACAATCTCCTTGGTCTAGCGCTAGTGAAAAGGGGATAGACTCTCTTGCTGTCTGGCTGATACCAACATTAGGCCACCCCAATGATTTATGACTTACTTTTATATGACATATGGGGCCATATATATTAGTGGGATATGACGCTACCCGTGGTGAAAGGGTTGGGTAAATACCTCCCCTAAGCAATGTTAAGTCTCTCTGCCAGACAAAACAAAACTTAGTAAAGATTCTAAGATATTAAAATAGGTTTTCCCTACATAAAATATGTCAATGAAAAACATTTTTGTTTTTATTCACTGTTATACATATGAGCCTCTTCCCGGTTTCCTCTCGTGTGCGACCGTACATGACTAAGAAACCCAGCCTTTGTCAGGCAGGCCCTGCCACACGCATCACATATATAGTCCGGCTTAAATGTAGGAAATATAGCGCCATATATACTAGTGGGACATAATGCTACCCGTGGTGAAAGGGTTGGGTAAATACCTCCCCTAAGCAATGTTAAGTCTCTCTGCCAGACAAAACAAAACTTAGTAAAGATTCTAAGATATTAAAATAGGTTTTTCCTACTGAAACTATGTCAATGAAAAACATTTTTGTCCACCCCACAAAAAAAAAAAATGCTTAATCTTTTAAACAAGAAAATATTTTTCAGATCCTTTTGTTAAAATAAAACAAAAAAAAATCCCCAATGAGGCTAATGAAATCTGACTGAAAAGAAAGAGTCTCTACAAACACACGTGTTGTGACATTGATGAAATGCTCGACAATTGAGAGATAGCCATGATGAATTAGATGTTGAATATGTCAAAGAAAAACTTTAAGATTCTCTGTCAGATTACAGCCATATTGAATATGTCATCTTTTCTTTCCCTTCAACATTGTTTCATTCATAACGTTCCTTCAATTCTCTTTCAACTTTTTTTTTCTTTCTTTCTTTCTTCATTAAATGACAATATTTAACAGCTGTCATTATTTGTTGCCTCAACTTCCTCTTTTTTTAGCTCTCTCCCCCCCCCTTTTCTTTTCTGCTTTTTTTTTCTAACTTCCTGTTTTTTTATTTGAACCTTTTTTTCTGCCTTCTGTTCCTCATCCTACTACTCCTACTCTTTCTTTTTGGTAACTTCCTCTTTTAACCTCTCTTTTCTTTTTTTCTTTTTTTTTTCAAACTTTCTGTATCTTATTTTCCTTCCTTCCATCATTACTTTTTCTTCCATTTCTATTGTCTTCTTGTTGCCATTTTCATAACTTTCCAGTTTCTACACTTTTTGCAACTTCTTATAACTTATCCCCCTCCTCTTCCCACTCCTCCTCCTCCTAATCACTTCCACTTCCTCTTAGCAACTTTCTCTGTCTTCTCCTACTCCTCCTCCCTTTAATCACTTCCTTTTTACGTTCTTTTGGGGTTTTTTTGCAACTTCTACCTTCTTCTTCTCCTCTTCATAATCACTTCCATTTCCTCTTCTTTGTTGCAACTTCCTCTGCCTTCTTCTCTTACTGCTAACTTCCTCCTCCTCTTTGCAACTTCCTCTGCCTTCTTCTTTTACTTCTAACTTCCTCCTCTTCCTCTTCCTCTTTTCAACTTCCTCTGTCTTCTTCTCTTACTCCTCTTACTCCTAACTTCCTCCTCCTTTTCTTCTTTGCAACTTCCTCTGCCTTCTTCTCTTACTCATAATTTTCCTCTTCTTTCTCTAACATATCTTCCACTCCAAAACTTCCTCTGCCTTCTTCTCTTACTCCTAACTTCCTCATCCTCCTCCTCCTCTTCAAAACTTCCTCTGCCTTCTTCTCTTCTAACATTCTCTTCTTCCTTTTCACTAATTTTTCTAACCTTTTCTATTGTTGTCTTGTTGCCATTTTCATAATTTCAAGTTTTCTCCACTTTTTGCAACTCCTCCTTCTCCCTCTCCTCTTTCTCCTCGGTCTCCTCCTCTTTCTCCTCCTCCTCATCATCTTTTCTCCCCCTCTTTCTCCTCCTCCTCCTCTTTCACCTCCTCCCTTTTATCACTTCCTTTTTTGATTTTTTTACATGCCATCATGTCCTGGGAATGATGGCAACCTCTATCTGATGGTGAGGTTCCAGTTCTAGAGGTTTGGGGAATGTGGAGCACCCCTTTATCACCATTGCTCCCTGGTCCACTCTGACCCGGAGTGGTAGTACCTGTTAGGGTCCCATCTATGGGTTAAATAGAAAAATGTTTTTGTTTTTTTTTAAATTGTGTATCCATCAAGAATTAATTTATTTCAAAACGTTATCGCATTAAATGACCCACTGAGGTTGATATGCCGTAAAACAAGACAAAACAACCCAAACTTTATGACCCCTTTTCTCAAATTCCTTTACCTGCTTGTCCTTTCTCTTTTCCCGCTTTTTCTTTCTACCTTTTCCCATATCTCTGCCCACTACTCCTCCCCCTCCTCCTTAATTAAGCATTATCTTATGGAATAAATAAATTGCTCTCCAGTGTGTGAGAATATAAAATCCCCAACAATGTTAACCAACCTCATTTGAGACAGATAAGAACTAACGTGCTACAGATTTTTTGCTGCCTCCACCAATTTTTATCGTTGGCCAAAACAACATTAACTAATATCTTCAGATTTCTGTCATTCACTTTCATCTTTTCTCCCATTTGTTTACGCTCTTCATCTTCTTTACAAAATCTTGATTACAACTTTCTTTATTCTGAATACTTTCGGCTTTATTTACCCTGATAACATTTCACAGTATTCATAAAATCAAAGATCTAAATACGAAGATGGCCCAACTGACCTTAACCTTTGACATCCAAACAATTCAGAATGAAAGCCATTATAAAAGGTTAATTCTTTGTTCTTTTTCTGTTTCTCTTTTTCTTTTTCTTTTTCTTTTTTTTCTTTTCTTTTTTCTTTTTCTTTTTTCTTTTTCTTTTCTTTTTTTCCCCCCTAATTGCACATGTTTTCAATATTTGTCCAAATCATAGGAAGTATACTAGACTATCCGCAACCTGATGATGATGATGATGATACGAGACGTTTTCCATTACATTTGCAGGTGGTGCTGAAAAGTTCTTAGCCTAACTAAGAAGAAAATTAACTTTTTTATGAACTTTGTTTAGAAAGGTTTAAAAAAAAACTGAGAAAACAAATGTTATACATAAACACTGATTTTTTTTTCTAAATCATTTTTTTATGGAGAGGGCATGCTAATTCATTTTTGTATGGAGTGGAGGGTTCTAAATCCTTTTTTTATGGAGGGGGTGTGTCTAAATCATTTTTTATCTAAAAACCCTGCCTGGCACTTCAATGTTAAATAAGGCATGAAGAGGGATGAGGCAGAGAGGAGAGTAGCCTCCACAGAAAAGAGAGCCAGAAGAAAGGAGAGAAAACCGCAGCCCCAGCAAGCATCATTGTTTGTGTGCAGTCACTGTCACTCAAGGGTTGACCTGCTCAGCCATTTGCGCAGATGCAGATAAAACCTTTTTTTTTTAATCTATTTATTTTTGGACACTACACCATCGTCCCTAGTGAATGGAAAGGTGCAAACAACACAATTTATCCAACCCTTTTGCCATTGGGCAGGATGTGCCACAAGGTCGCTGTAGAGATTTGTCTTGAATCACTGTATTGCAAGCTAAGTCGGTTCCAAACTTGGTAAGTGGTTTAAACAGCAGGTTGAGCTATTCCACTTGTGTATTTGGGCAAAGTCCATTCCTAGGATTCTCATTGGCTGCTGGTTTTAGTGTGGATACTTTTATCTATACATACTCAACACTTGACTGTGTTCTGGCAATTTGTACAGAGTGCAGCCACTTCTAGATAAAGCCAAAATTCTTCCAAGCCCTAGTCATATCAGATCTACTGTATGGCTGCACCACTTTGACTCTAACAAAGTGCTTACAGAAAAAGTTAAATGGGAGCTACACAAGGATGCTGTGTATTGTTTTGAAACAAACCTTGAAAGCAACACTTCACAAGAAAGCAGCTGTATGGCCACTTACCTCCCATCACACAAACCATCAGAGTAAGACAAACAAGACGTATTAGACTTCCACTGGAAAAGCAAAGACAAACTCATAAGTGACATTTTATAGACACCTAACCATGGACACACTAGTATAGACTGACCAGCAAAAACCTACACCAATCAGCTCTGTGCAGATTCTGGATGTTGTGTGGAGGACCTCCCAGAGGTGACAACTGATAGGGATGGTTGGTGAGAGAGAGAGTCAGGATATCCATGCTGCTTACATGACCTAAGGATGATGATATGAAAAGTCATCATTATCATCATCAGCAGCAGCAGCAGCAATGTCACATAGGGAGAGATTTAAAAGCTTCACTCTAATTGGTTGCAGCCATCATAACAAGACCACCATATAAAGGTAGGTGAACCGATAGAATTGGGTGTGGCAGGAACCATACTTTCTTTTACAAGACTGCTGCTGTGATCTCCAGCAAGTCCTTGTGGGGTGCTATTTAAACAATCAGCTACTCTGTCGATGCCCTCAATATAAATCTCTGCACTTTATTTAAGAATCGGCTAATGAGATAAGAACCTTTAAAAAATCTTTAAGATTTAAGATTATAGATATTTGTAGGATTGTCTTGAAGGGTTTTTTTTTTTTCTACTTTGAAAAACAAATATTATCAATTCTATAGGGCTCGTATAGCTCACTCGGTAGAGCGTCCGACTAGGAACCACAAGGTTCCTGGTTTGATACCGGCCCTTGCCAACTCAGCGTATGAGCAGCACAGGGATATATGCGGTAAAGTGAGGACCTGATCATAGGTGTGGAGCTCTGCCTCAGATGCAATCTCCTTGGTCTAGCGCTAGTGAAAAGGGGATAGACTCCCTCACTGTCTGGTAGATACTGACTTTAGGCCACCCCAATAACTTACTTATTATCAATTTATATTTTTTAATAGATGATTTCCATTTTAGATAATTTAAGGGTTTTTTTTTTTCTACTTTTATATACAAACTAGCAGGACCTGTGCATATACCACAGTATGATAATTCAATTATTACAACGTTTGATATGTTTGCTTAAGAGCTATTGCAAAAAAGTATAATAATCTTAATTTAACTTTCTTTCTGACTCTTTTTTTTTTCTTTCCTTCTTTTTATTATATTCAATTGCAAACAGATTAGCATTATCGCTTCTGCATGCTCACCCACTCTCTCTATCTTTCCCCTACTCCTTTTCTTTCTTATATTTTTTCTGTATAGCATGTCCTTTTTCTTCTCTTTATTTCTTTATAGTAAAAATGTAATGATCTATTATTTAGCTGAGGTGACGACACTCAGAAGAAATAATAATTTAGTGGATAAGCAACACCAGATAATCAGGATTTTCATTTTTTTACATTTCATCTTCCTGGTGGTTTGATTGAAACAAATTAGCATTATTGTTTCCTTGCACTCACCCCCTCTTTCTCTATCTTTCCCCTTTTCTCTTTATTTCTTTCTTTCCTATATTTTTTTTTCTGTGCAGCATGCCCTTTTTCTTCCCTTTCTTTCCTTATAATAAAAACAGAATGGTCCATTATTTAGCTGATGTGACAACACTCATAAGAAATAAGAATTTGGCGGATAAGTAATACTAGATAATCAGGATTTAAATTTTTGCATTTTATCTTGGGCAATTTGGACGGTCTCATTTTTAACCAGAGGGTGTTGCAAGATGATAACAGTTGTACAATTAATGAACATGTGTATTTATATAGAGAGAGATATCATCACTTGTGAATTTGCTTTCTTCATTTTTTGTTTGATTTGAATACATGTGACACCCCCCCCCCACACACACACACACCCTGCCCTCAACTCTTGGATACAATCGTCCTATCGGCTATGGTAGTAGAATATTGCTGACTGCATCTTTGCAGAGAGATAAGATCCCCTCCCTCAATGATGCCATCTGTTGAAATAAAGATGTATTGCCCAACTGAGAAATTTATATGATAAAGTGATGACATCTAGATGAGTCAGTATTAATTCTCAATACTTTTTGATCAATCCATCACACGTTTCATTGTTTAATCTTATTGGATGTGTATTACACGTCGGTGTAATACAGTTGTTAGGGGTGTAATAGTTGTTCTCATAGAAAATGGACACAGCAGACTAAATTCATATCCTAGACACGGCTGGTCAAGGGCGACAGTAACATGGAATAATAATTAACACAGCTTAACACCTGTACCCCAGCTATGGTTAGCAGAATGAGAGCAGGATACCCCTGTGGATTGAATAAAGGATTGGGTTCGAAGTTCTGTGATGGTTCCCAATTATAACAAGAAGGTTCCCAAATCTAACAAGAAATACCTGAAGAAGGCCAGAGGGCACATCGGACGAAACATTGTACAGATAACAATAAAGATGAGGACAATAGTCCAAATAATAAAAATAATACAAATTATCAAGCCTCATCTCAAAAATTCAGAGAAATAGTGTAGATAATAATAAAGATGAGGACAATAGTCCAAATAATAAAAATAATACAAATTATCAAGCCTCATCTAAAAAATTCAGAGAAAAAGTGTAGATAACAATAAAGATGAGGACAATAGTCCAAATAATCAAGCCTCTTCTCAAAAATTCAGAGAAAAAGGCTGCATACATTTTGCAAAGTGCTAATATCTCTAAGAAAAGGTATGAATCCAACTATTCTCCCTCCAGTTATGGGTAAATAGCAGGACATACTGGGCTCTTTAACCTTGGTATGGAAACTGGTCTGGGAGAAGGAAAACTCTGGAATAAAAAAAAGGGGGCTCTCTTATTAGTCAAATTACTTTGAAAGCTCCTACTCCTACTCCTCTTTGCAACTATTCTCTCTTTAACTTTGGTATGGTAACCATTCTAGAAGGAAACCTGACTTCAAACATGTTAAACTCCACTTAAAATTGACCTTGTGCCACATCCTGCTTGTGCAGAGTGGTTGGGTAAATACATACAATCTTTTCTTGTTTCTCAAACTGAAAATTTATCTCATTTGAAAATGTGTAGAACACTAAAAGAAATCCAAGGAATTTTACGGATGCTTTGACCAATGGAAAACTCACTGGAATGCCAAGAGATTTTGTTCTTGTTTCCTAAACTGAAAATATATCTCAAGGGTAAGATTTGATGATGTTAGAGGACATTTTTTAAAAAATCCACTCATTCACACTGTATAAAAATATTTTAGTTTCAGAACTGCTACAAAATATGATAATTAGGAATTGAAATTATTCCATTAGGTCCAACATTTCATTTCTAAAAAAACATGATGGAAATTATCCACTTATAAGAAGGCAATTATTTGAAATTAGCTTAAAAACCGCCCTATTAGGCGGCAATTAAGCTAACTACTACGGAAGGAACTTGATTGTACCTTTGGCCTAATAAAGACACTTTCACAGCCCTGTCAGCTGCGGCCCCATTGGTGTATGTGTAGGGGGTCTTACCCCTCTGCAGAGGTGCAGTTGGTGTATTCTAAAATACACCGACTGCACCTCTGCAAGAGTGTAAAATCCCCTACACATACACCAATGGGGCCACCAGTTGGCCATGGGTGGCAACACATGATGCTTAAGGATGGAACCCTGGTGGCTGAGCAGTCCATGACATGCAACACTCCACTTTGACCCTTACATAGGATAGACAGACGGTTTGAGAGGCTTCCTCTGATCAATCAGCTTGTCACATCAAGCCCTAGTATCTATATGATTATGCTAACCCTATTGCCCTTATGGCAAGCCCCAACACTTTTTATCATGTGCTAGAAGGCGGTGACTGAGGGTCTTATTATTAAACTATCTGATGGTGAAGTTCCAGTTATGGAGGTCTGGGGAATATGGAGTACCCCTTCATCACCATTTCTCCAAGTCCACTCTGACCCAGAGTGGTAGTACCTGTTAGGGTTTCATCTATGGGTCCAATAGAACAAAATAAGTTCTAAAAAATAAATGTGTTTAAAAAAAATTAATTTAAAAAAAAAATACCCATCAAAAATGAATAAAACAAAAATCCAACCAACCAACCAACCAACTAATGATATTTCATGCATTGAGTACCTGTTAAATCTTTTAATTAAGCCCACCTTTTAAAAGTTCAATGATAATTCTTCTGTTGCCGCTTAATTTTGAGACAATTTCATGTACATAAGTCCTTACTTTTTGTATATACAGTTATTTCCATCTATTTTCATATTTTTTTACATCAAACTCTTTTGAGTTTTATTATGAACTATAATGCTTCTGATTTTTAAAAATAAAATTTATTTTATTTTTAACACAGAACACGCATTTTTTTTTTTTTAATTCCAGCATTGAATAATAGCGTTTTGTTTGTACCCTTTCTTCTAACGGTTGTTTCATTCCATCTTTCTCTCATATGTTTGCTCTTGATAATGACTGATCTACTGAAGCAGTCGAAACAGATTTCTGTCAGCAATTATAAACATCATTTGTTTTTTCAAAAATACTAAATTCACAGTTATTTCTATTTCATGGGTCAAGCCCTCGAACATATATGATTGGATTTTGCAGTTCATTTTATTATTCCCAAATTTATTTTCAAATTAGAAATATTTTTATTGTACAAAAAGATTTGTCGCAAGAAAATCACTGAAAAAACAATAATTAAAACTTGGGAATTCAAAATTCCAGGATTGCAAGTCAGATTGGTTTTAATTGGCTCATGAAGTTGGCCTAATTCCAAAATGGTATGATATGTTGGGCTACAGCCTCTAGGAATAAACTTGAAAAATGTAACACAAAATATTCACATTTATTTCTTGATAGAAGAAATCTTTTAAGTTATTCGGTGATAACCTCCCTTGTAACAAAAAATTACAGAAAAATCGATGAAAATTATTAAAACTTGCAAATTCAAAATTTCCGGATTGCAGGTCCAGATTCAGTCTGCTATGTTTTTAATTTGCTCATGGAGTCAGCCTGATTCCAAAATGGTATGATATGTTGAGTTACTGCCTCTAGATGTAGGCTGGTTGGTTGGATTTATGGCATGTCAACCCTTGTTGGGTTATTTTATGCCGAAGATGTTTTGTTTTATACAATCCTAATGGGTACTCATTTTTTTAAACTCAATTTTTTTTAAATACATTTTTTTAACTTGTTCTATTTAACCTATGGATGGGACCCTAACAGGTACTACCACTCCAGGTCAGAGTAGGTCTGGAAGTAATGGTGATGAAAGGGTACTCCGCATTCTTCAGAGCTCCAGAACTGGAACTTCACCATCAGATAGAGTTTAATTTCATACCTAGAACAATAAGACCCTCAGCCACCGCCTTCTAGCACATATATGATAAAAAGGGTTCGAGATTTGCCATAAGAGCAATAGGGTTGGGACAATCATATATTTTCTAGGGTTTGACGCGACTAGCCAATTGATGCCCCTAGAGCTGGGGTTCCTGACCTGGGGGTGCAAGCATCATTCCAGGGGGTGCGAGAAGCGTCCGTTCAAATTTAGATTAAATTCTTTTCTTTTGTAATTAATATTATTTATATTTTTGTTTCTTTATTTCAGATTATTATCATTACCCTTCATCATGTCAAAAAAACATATTACATATTATATTAGATTTAGAGAGTGAAATATATAGGATCTATTATTATATTAGATTTAGAGAGTGAAATATATAGGATCTATATTTTTGAACAAAAGTATAAATTGTGGGGGTGCGAGGTCAGAGCAAAACTCTTTTAAGGGTGCGGGAATAGAAAAAGGTTGGGAACCATTGCTGTAGAGACAAAAGTTAGAAAATCTGACACATTGACACTGACATTTATTTTTAGAGATTTCAAAAAAGTTCAAAGTGTCCAAAAGATCTTTTTTAGGGTCCTGTATGTTGCACTAATGGGCGAATTGTACTGGGAGAATTATTCCCCTTAAATTAGATTTAGAATTATCAGCCGAAAATGTTAATCAAATTAGACGTTGATCCAGTAGACTAATGTCATAACTGATCAACTATATCCTGCTGAACACTTTTTGCAAGACGTTATTAATATTCCCTGTGGAAATTTTATCTCAGATAATTATGTTTGTCTTTTAAGGGAGGTCCGATTTTTTTTTTTTTTTTTTTTTTTTTTAAGGATTTCCCACTGTTCTCATGTGTCATTTATTATGGCCTTAACTCCTTGAAGGAAAGGAAAAAAAAAACTTTTATTTTTCTTTAAGTCTTTTTATTTCTAAGATTGTCATCTTCATTTCTGAAAATGACAAATTCACTTAAATTGATAAATAATAGACCCCCCCCAAAAAAAAACCAAAGGGTGAAACGAGAAGAAAAAAAAATGATATTTCTTTTGAAGATAATAATGTTAATATTTTCCTTTTGAAGGAAAAAAAGAATGTTACAAAATTCATTCTGACAATAGAATTCCTTCTTTGTTTATTTGTTTTGTTTTGTTTTATGGCATATCAAACACAGTGGGTTATTTAATGCCAGCAAATTTCGAAAGATTCATAGCGATAGTTTAGAAGAAAATTTGTTAAACTCAATTTCTTTTTGTAAAGAAATTTTCTATTTACCCATAGATGGGACCCTAACAGGTACTACCACTCCAATTCAAAGTGGTTCTGGGAGCTTTGATGATGAAGGGATGCTCCACATTCTCCAGACTTCCAGAACTGGAACCTCATCATCAGTTAGAGTTTAACGTCATACCCAGGACATGAAGACCCTAAACCCTTCTAGCACCCATATGATAAAAAGTGTTGGGGCTTGTCATGAAGGCAATAGGGTCAGGATAATCATATAGATGCTAGGGCTTGATGTGACTAGCCAATTGATCAGAGGGAGCCTCTCCGACCACCCGTCTAGCCTAAATAAGACCCAAAGTGGGGTGTTGCATGTCATGGACTGCTCATCCACCAGGATTCCATCCTTAAGCATCACCGTTTGCTACAAACAAGTGGCCCCATTTGGAGGGGGTATTACCCCTCTGCAGAGGTGCAGTCAGTGTATTCTAAAACTGATATGTTGCTGGTGTTATTAAAACAATATTTTGGCAGATCCATTCTTCAGCCTTCTATAATTTTGAGAAGAGTTTTCTATATATTAATACACTTGTTCCTTAATCATCCAACAATTACCATCTTGCAACACCCTCTAATTTAAAATGAGACCGTCCAAATTGCCCAAGATGAAATGCAAAAATGTAAATTTTGATTTTCTGGTGTTGCTTATCTGCCGAATTCTTATTTTTATGAGTGTCATCACCTCAGCTAAATAATGGACCATTCTATTTTTATTATAAAGAAATAAAGGGAAGAAAAAGGACATGCTGCACAGAAAAAACATAAGAAAGAAAGAAAGAAATGAAGAGAGAAGGGGGAAAGATAGAGAGAGAGGGGGTGAGTGCAAGGAAGCAGTAATGCTAATTTGTTTCCATCAAACATGATGAAAAGAAAAAAAAAAAAGTGAGAGAGAAAGTTAAATCAAGATTATCATACTTTTTACACATTGAACTATTTCGCAATAGCTCTTAAGTAAACAGGAAAATTGAGAAAATAGTGAATTAATCTATACATATATAAAGTTCAGTTGGTGTGTATGTATGCATGTCCAGATGAAACTATGAAAATAAAACAATTAATGACAAAGTATATATATATATATATATATATATATATATATATATATATACATATTAAATATCATGGGTTCTTGCTTTTTGTGGAAAAATCATGAAGATTTGATTTATATTTGAAGATATTTAAAAATTAAACTATACATAGAAATAGCATTGAAATTCTACTTAAAATGTCGGTAATTTATGAGGAAGTGCGTCCCGGTCTCCTGCCTCAAGAGTTGCTGCCCGGTGACTATTAAAATAACGACCCAGCTCAGTCTATTCAAAACTATCCATCTTAATATCTATCTTCATATCTATCTATCTATCTCAATTTGTTCATATTTATCTATATTACTTTAAATACTAAGATTTTTTTTTATTCATGTTTGTTTAATGTCTTGTTTTTTAGTTTAAATAAACAAGAATTACGACAAAAAAAATGCGACCCCCCCCCCAAATACATTTACTTGTCGAAAATATCTATCTTTCTCCATTTGTTCATATCTATCTATATTATTTTGTTTGTTTATCTATCTATCTATCTATCTCAGTCTATTCCAAATCCATCTTCATATCTAAACAAGAATTACGACAAATTATGATAAATAAACAAGAATTACCATGAGCTGGGGTTGTTATTTTGATAGTCACCGAGTAGTGGTTTTTGAGACGGGAGACCGGGACGCACTTCCTCATAAATTACCAAAATGTCCAGCATTTGTAAATCTCAGAAGAGAACAAATCAATACACAGATATTCCCTTCGTCTACCCAGGTGATGCTGGGTAGCCACTTCTAGTCTATAGATCATTTTGGTCTTATCCTTTATTTTCTTAATTGCAGTTGCTTTTCTTTTTTCTTTTCTTTTTTTTTTTCTTTTCTTTTTTTCTTTTCTTTTTTTTTTTTTTTTTCTTTTTGTTTTGTGTGATTATTTCTCCAAGAGTGAATAACAGCCATCATCAACCAGAAGGGAATTATCATAAAAGCTTAATTAATAAAACAAATGCTACACAGACCGTAGACTTCCCAAGAGGAAAAAGAAGGGTGTGAGTTCAATTCTCAGTGGGAGATTATTCTTTAGTCTTATTTCTGTTTCTTGTTATTTAAAGATAAGAACCTGGGTAAGTTGGGGGGTGGGGGGTTAGTAACTGTAATTAATAAGAGGAAGTATCAATAATAATGATTGACAGAACTTCAGCTAACAAAGACCTTACATAGACCCTAGACTTACCAAGGGGGAAAATGAAGGGTGTGAGTTCAATTCTCAGTGGGAGATTATTCTTTATTTTTATTTCCAATCTATGTTGTAAGTAAGAACCTGGATGAGTTGTGATGAAATTGTTAATGGTACTCTTAAAACTCCTGATAAACATTTACTGCATAAAACTCCTCAGACATCAAAGTCCTGTTGGTGGGGATGTAGAATATGCCAACTGCACCTCTGTAGAGGGGTAAGACCCCTCCAATGGGGCTACCTATTAGCTGTCAATGGTGACCTATGATGCTTAAGAATGGAATCCTATTGGCTGAGCACTTCATAACATGCAGCACTACACTTGGACACATAGCGTAGTGGATATAGGCGTTGGGTTAAGACAGTTCTAAGTGAGTTATCTCTGGGCTGCAGGTTCAATCCTGGTCCGGGGCAGCAGTAAAATAGAATAATAACTAACACAGCTTAATACTTGTACCCCAGCTATGGTTAGCGAAATGAGAACAGGATACCCTCGTGGATTGAATAAAGTGTTGGGTTCAAAATTCCGTGATGGCTCCCGATTACGACAAGAAGGTTCCCTTCAATCAATTGGCTGGTCATGTCAAGCCCTAGCACCTATATGATTGTCCTGACCCTATTGCTCTTATGGCAAACCCCCAAGCCCTTTTATTATATATGTGCTAGAAGGTGGTGGCTGAGGGTCTTAGAGTGCTGGGTATGACATTAAACTGCATCTAGTGGTGAGGTTCCAATTCTAGAATTTTGGGGGATTTAGAGTACCCTTTCATTTCCATTACTCCCAGGTCCACTCTGACCCAGAATGGTAATACCTGTTAGAGTCCTATCTATCAGTTAAATAAATAAAAAATGAGTTTTAAAAAATTGAATACCCAACAAGAATTAATAGAATAAAAATGTCTTCGGCATAAAATAATCCAACAAGGCTTAACATGCCGTAAAATCCAACCAACTAACCAACATATCACTGAACAAATTGAGAATCCTATTGAACAACAGCAACTAGCCAAGCACAACTGAACCAGTGTCAAGACCACTGGTACTTATGGGAATTCAGAATAGTCCACTCATGCATTTGGGTGATTCCATTCCTTGAGTCCTGATTGGCTGCTTGGTTTCTATGATGTTCTGAGGCTTCATAAATAACCTGCCATTTTATAAAGTTATCTTTCATTTATATATATGCTCTATTCTATCTTAAACAGCACTGTTTATATACACATACACTTTTTTTGTCTTGAAAACCAGCTAAAAGTTTCCATTTTAATCCAATTAATTTTTTCTCTTGCAAATATTTCTATCATTAATTTAAACATGAATACAGTTTTAACAGTTTGTGATGAATTTGAATGCCCAAGGAATCACAAATGTATCAAAATAAGTAAAAAAATATTTTTTATTTAGTGAAATAGCTTAAAACAGCAGATTTTTCTGAAATTTATTATTAAATGATTAGAACTGAAAACTAAACATTTTATATTATTATAAGATGATCTTAAATTGACTGAATAGGAAATATGTTTTTCCAAAGCAAATGTAATGAAATGGGTTATAATCCAGAATTTTTTAAATATACTTCACCATTTTATATACTTCACCATTTTATGAACAAAACTTTAACAAGGTTACTGTATAAATTTAATAGACTTCTCTCTCTCTCATTAAACTATATAGCTGCCTTTATTTTGAGCCTATTGTTATATAATATCCTCTCACAACCAACCAACCAACATATCACTGAACAAATTGAGAATCCAATAGCAAAGTATAAAATATAAGTTAAACTGCAACTGGTGGTGACGTTTCAGTTCTGAAGTTTTGGGGATTGTGTAGATTGTGTAGTCATTGCCATTACTCCCAGTTCCACTCTGACCGGGAGTGGTAATACCTTTTAGGGTCCTATCTATGGGTTAAAGTAGATTAGAAAATAAGTTTTTTTTTAAATTTCAATACCCATGAACAGTTAATAAAATAAAAATGTCTTTGGCATAAAATAACCCAACAAGGGTTGATATGCTGTAAAATCCAACCAACGAGAATATCAATGAATATTTTGAGAATCCAGTAGCAAGGTATCAAGTACAAGAGTAATGTTGAAGGGTGGGTGGGGATGTGTTAGGAAACCTTTTATTTGGGTGTTATTAAGATTTACTGACCCTTCATCATGACACCCAAATTAAGGATCTGTGACCCCCCTCCCCCCCCACGCCGCCAAATCTCTAAGACAATTCTGGGGACATAAAAAATGGAGAATGCCTTATTGGATGTAACTATGAAAGACAGATGTTTTGGGTCAGGATCATTCTTGGAAGTACAAACCACTTATGTTTTATCAAAGCTTTCATGGAACCAACGATAGAAACACTTAGAGTACACACTAAGAATCTTTTATTTTGAGTTAATTAGGATTAAAAAAAAAAAACGTCTTTATTTTGTCTTTTTTTCTTTATTTTGTTCATTATTCAGTCATTTTTTTTGTTTTTTTGTTGGCTTTCTTTTTTTTTTTTTTTTTTTAATTCTTTTTTTTCTATAAAGTACTGCAAATTGATAATGCTAATTTGTGATATATGATATAAATATTCCACTCGGTTACCACCCAAGGATTTTCCTTCCCATTTTCTGGAAGAGGAAGGAAACCTAAAATAACTGGAAGAACTTCCTAAAAGACAGGAACATTAAAGAGTTCAAAGTTCACAGTAAGATTAAGAGTCTGTAAAAGAAATCCTGATATTCTATGAATGTTTTAAGATACAGTTGAAATATGAAAAGAAAATAATTGAAAAAAAACATTATTAGAACTAGTAAAACAAAACCTAAAAATAAACTTTTGAAAAATATAGCCTGGGGGGAGTGGGATTTAAAATTCAATGTCAGAGGGGTAGAATCCAAGTAAAATTAATAAATCAATTAAAGTAATAAAAAAAAAACAATGCCAAAATATTTTTTTTTAATTCTTCCTTTTATTTTAATAGATAAATCTGTAAAGTGAAGATGATAAAAAATATTCCTTTTATTTTGATAAAAAAAAACACTTTGGTTAAAAAGTCATCAACCACCGATATGATGTCATCCTATGAACTTTGTAGCTCACCTTCATATATTTGTTTTATTAGTTTTATTTTATAATGGAGATTTACTATCTGTATATCTGAAACTTACATCACAATACCCTCAGGAATTTCGTAAAATTATCAATGAGTATTTAATTAATAGTCAAAATCATTAATACATAGTATAAATCTTATTCATTAACCAGGTTTCTATGAAAATCTGAGTTAGATTTGCCTCAGAACAGCTCATGTTATTAGTGCATTTAAAATCCTGCAATGTGTCTTATATATCACCAAGAAATAAACATTTACATAATATATGGTGTGGTTAATTTGCATACTAGTTTTAACAAAACTGAGTTTAATAAATAATTACTTGGTGTTATTGATCTCTAATATTTTTTTTATTTTTATTCTCTAATGTATTAAAATCAATTCTATGAATGATTTTATATAAAAACCAATTAAATGTAGTTAAAGTAAGTGTTATCTTTTTATATGCATTAAGATTTAAATAGTTGGGCCTGGAGGGTGCATATTCTTGCTAGTGAATTTAATGGAGTTTTTATTTTATTTTGCTTAGTTTGAATATTTAGAAGAAATCTATTTTGTCTTTTCTTGTATCATCTTCTGATCCGACTCCCAAACTCTCTTGACTATTAACACCTTGACGTTTATCAAAAACTGCTAGAGAGACCGTATCATAATCAGTAAAAGAAAAACTTTGTGTCTAGAAAAAAAAAAAAAGTAGTTATCTCATTAGTGTCATATAAAAAGGTTCTTTCTACTTATTATTCTATTTCCCCTGGGAGTTGGGAATTTTGAGAAGACCCAACCCAAACCACGGGAGTTTCTTGCCAGGGCCCCAAACTATGTGCAGGCTGTGTGTTTTTTTTGTTTTTTGTTTTTCAGGGAGGATGGGGAGTTTTTCCAGATGTAAAATTTCTTACCCGAGGATACTACAATAATAAATGATGACAATGAATAAAAATCAAAAAGAAATCTTCTTAATGAAATTATAACCTTTGTTTTTTTATTCTTTTTTAAAACCAAATTCAGTTCTGTACCCAACATATAATATTCTAGCCATCTATCTGTATATATATATATATATATATATATCTTATTATAATGGAGATTGTGGGTTTTTCTGTCTGTAACCGAAACTAAATCACTACTCAAGTCACTTTCTGAACTTCTTTTTTTTTCTTTCCTTCTTTTTATTATATTCATTGCAAACAGATTGCATTATCGCTTCTGCATGCTCACCCACTCTCTCTATCTTTCCTACTCCTTTTCTTTCTTATATTTTTTCTGTATAGCATGTCCTTTTTCTTCTCTTTATTTTTTATAGTAAAAATGTAATGATCTATTATTTAGCTGAGGTGACGACACTCAGAAGAAATATAATTTTAGTGATAAGCACACCAGATAATCAGGATTTTCATTTTTTTACATTTCATCTTCCTGGTGTTTGATTGAAACAAATTAGCATTATTGTTTCCTGGCCTCACCCTCTTTCTCTATCTTTCCCCTTTTCTCTTTATTTTTCTTTCCCTATATTTTTTTTTCTGTGAGCATGCCTTTTTCTTTCCTTTCTTTCTTATATATAAAAACAGAATGGGTCCATTATTTAGCTGATGTGAAACACTCATAAGAAATTAAGAATTTGGCGGATAAGTAATACTAGATAATCAGGATTTAATTTTTGCATTTTATCTTGGGCAATTTGAACGGTCCATTTTTAACCAGAGGGTGTTGGCAGATGATAAACAGTTGTACAAATTAATGAACATGTGTATTTATATAGAGAGAGATATCATACTTGTGAATTTGCTTTCTTCATTTTTTGTTTGATTTGAATACATGTGAACCCCCCCACACACACAACCCTGCCTCAACTCTTGGATACAATCGTCCTATCGGCTATGGTAGTAGAATATTGCTGACTGCATCTTTGCAGAGAGATAAGATCCCTCCCTCAATGATGCATCTGTTGAAATAAAGATGTATTGCCCAACTGAGAAATTTATATGATAAAGTGATGACTTAGATGAGTCAGTATTAATTCTCAATACTTTTTGATCAATCCATCACACGTTTCATTGTTTAATCTTATTGGATGTGTATTACACGTCGGTGTAATACAGTTGTTAGGGGTGTAATTAGTTGTTGCTCATGAAAATGGACACAGCAGACTAATTCATATCCTAGACACGGCTGGTAAGGGCGACAGTAACATGGAATAAATAATTAACACAGCTTAACACCTGTACCCAGCTATGGTTAGCAGAATGAGAAGCAGGATACCCTGTGGATTGAATAAAGGATTGGTTGGAAGTTCTGTGATGGTTCAATTATAACAGAAGGTTCCAAATCTAACAAGAAATACCTGAAGAAGGCCAGAGGGCACATTCGGACGAAACATGTAGAGATAACAATAAAGATGAGGAAATAGTCCAATAATAAAAATAATACAAATTATCAAGCCTCATCTCAAAATTCAGAGAAATAGTGTAGATAATAATAAAGATGAGGACCAATAGTCCAAATAATAAAAATAATACAAATATCAAGCCTCAACTAAAAAATTCAGAGAAAAAGTGTAGATAACAATAAAGATGAGGACAATAGTCAAATAATCAAGCCTCTTCTCAAAAATTCAGAGAAAAAGGCTGCATACATTTTTGCAAAGTGCTAATATCTCTAAGAAAGGTATGAATCCAACTATTCTCCTCCAGTTATGGGTAAATAGCAGGACATACTGGGCTCTTTAACCTTGGTATGGAAACTGGTCTGGGAGAGGAAAACTTGGAATAAAAAAAGGGGGCTTCTTTATTAGTCAATTATTTGAAAGCTCCTACTCCTACTCTCTTTGCAACTATTCTCTCTTAACTTTGGTATGGTAACCATTCTAGAAGGAACCTGAACTTCAAACATGTTAAACTCACTTAAAATTGACCTTTGTGCCACATCCTGCTTGTGCAGAGTGGTGGGTAAATACATACAATCTTTTCTTGTTTCTCAAACTGAAAATTATCTCATTTGAAAATGTGTAGAACACTAAAAAGAAATCCAAGGAATTTTACGGATGCTTTGACCAAATGGAAACTCCTGGAATGCCAAGAGATTTTGTTCTTGTTTCCTAAACTGAAAATATATCTCAAGGGTAAGATTTGATGATGTTAGAGGACATTTTTAAAAATCCACTCATTCACACTGTATAAAATATTTTGTTTCAGAACTGCTACACAAATATGATAATTAGGAATTGAATTATTCCATTAGGTCAACATTTCATTTCTAAAAAACATGATGGAAATTATCCACTTATAAGAAGGCAATTATTTGAAATTAGCTTAAAAACCGCCTATTAAGGGGCAATTAAGCTAACTCTACGGAAGGAACTTGATTGTACTTGGCCTAATAAAAGACACTTCACACAGCCCTGTCAGCTGCGGCCATTGTGTATGTGTAGGGGGTCTTACCCTCTGCAGAGGTGCAGTTGGTGTATTCTAAATACACCGACTGCACCTCTGCAAGAGTGTAAAATCCCCTACACATACACCAATGGGCACCAGTTGCCATGGGTGGCAACACATGATGCTTAAGGATGGAACCCTGGTGGCTGAGCAGTCATGACATGATGCAACACTCCACTTTGACCCTTACATAGGATAGACAGACGGTTTTGAGAGGCTTCCCTCTGATCAATCAGCTTGTCAATCAAGCCCTAGTATCTATATGATTATGCTACCTATTGCCCTTATGGCAAGCCCAACACTTTTTATCATGTGCTAGAAGGCGGTGACTGAGGGTCTTATTATTAAACTATCCTGATGTGAAGTTCCAGTTATGGAGGTCTAGGGGAATATGGAGTACCCTTCATCACCATTTCTCCAAGTCCACTCTGACCCAGAGTGGTAGTACCTGTTAGGGTTTCATCTATGGGTCCAATAGAAAAAATAGTTCTAAAAAATAAAGTGTTTAAAAAAATTAATTTAAAAAAAAAATACCCATCAAAAATGAATAAAACAAAATCCAACAACAACCAACCACAACTAATGATATTTCATGCATTGATACCTGTTAAATCTTTTAATTAAGCCACCTTTTAAAAGTTCAATGATAATATCTTCTGTTGCCGCTTAATTTTGAGACAATTTCATGTACATAAGTCCTTACTTTTTGTATATACAGTTATTCATCTATTTTCATATTTTTTTTACATCAAACTCTTTTGAGTTTATTATGAAACTATAATTCTTCTGATTTTTAAAAATAAAATTTATTTTATTTTAACACAGAACACGCATTTTTTTTTTTTAATTCAGCATTGAATAATAGCGTTTTGTTTGTACCCTTTCTTCTAAAGGTTGTTTCATTCCATCTTTCCTCTCAATTGTTTGCTCTTGATAATGACTATTACTGAAGCAGTCGAAACAGATTTCTGTCAGCAATTATAAACATCATTTGTTTTTTCAAAAATACTAAATATCACAGTATATTTCTATTTCATGGGTCAAGCCCTCGAACATATAGTTGATTGGATTTTGGCAGTTCATTTTATTATTCCCAAATTTATTTTCAAATTGAGAATATTTTTATGTACAAAAAAGATTTGTCGCAAGAAAATCACTGAAAAAACAATAATTAAAACTTGGGAATTCAAATTCCAGGATTGCAAGTCAGATTGGTTTTAATTGGCTCATGAAGTTGGCCTAATCCAAAATGGTATGAATGTTGGGCTAACAGCTCTAGGAATAAACTTGAAAATGTAACACAAATATTACATTTATTTCTTGATAGAAGAAATCTTTTAAGTTATTCGGTGATAACCTCCCTTGTAACAAAAAATTACAAGAAAATCGATGAAAAATTTTAAAATTGCAATTCAAAATTTCGGATTGCAGGTCTCAGATTCAGTCTGCTATGTTTTTAATTTGCTCATGGAGTCAGCCTGATTCAAAATGGTATGATATGTTGAGTTACTGCTCTAGATGTAGGCTGGTTGGTTGGATTTCTGGCATGTCAACCCTTGTTGGGTTAATTTTATGCGAAGATGTTTTGTTTTATACAATCCTAATGGGTACTTCATTTTTTTTAAACTCATTTTTTAAATAATTTTTTTAACTTGTTCTATTTAACTATGGATGGGACTACCAGGTAACCACTCCAGGTCAGAGTAGGTCTGGAAGTAATGGTGATGAAAGGGTACTCCGCATTCTTCAGAGCTCCAGAACTGGAACTTCACCATCAGATAGAGTTTAATTTCATACTAGAACAATAAGACCCTCAGCCACCGCTTCTAGCACATATATGAAAAAGGGTTCGAGATTTGCTAAGAGCAATAGGGTTGGGACAATCATATATTTTCTAGGGTTTGACGCGACTAGCCAATTGATGCGCCTAGAGCTGGGGTTCCTGACCTGGGGGTGCAAGCATCATTCAGGGGGTGCGAGAAGCGTCCGTTCAAATTTAGATTAAATTCTTTTCTTTTGTAATTAATATTATTTATATTTTTGTTTCTTTATTTCAGATTATTATCATTACCTTCATCATGTAAAAAAACATATTACATATTATATTAGATTTAGAGAGTGAAATATATAGGATCTATTATTATATTAGATTTAGAGAGTGAAATTATAGGATTATATTTTTGAACAAAAGTATAAATTGTGGGGGGCGAGGTCAGAGCAAACTCTTTAAGGGTGCGGGAATAGAAAAGGTTGGGAACCATTGCTGTAGAGAAAAAGTTAGAAAATCTGACACATTGACACTGACATTTATTTTTAGAGATTTCAAAAAGTTAAAGTGTCCAAAGATCTTTTTTAGGGTCCTGTATGTTGCACTAATGGGCGAATTGTAACTGGAGAATTATTCCCCTAAAATTAGATTTAGATTATCAGCGCGAAAATGTTAATCAAATTAGACGTTGATCAGTAGACTAATGTCATAACTGATCACTATATCCTGCTGAACACTTTTGCAAGACGTTATTAATTCCCTGTGGAAATTTTATCTCAGATAATTATGTTTTGTCTTTAAGGGGGTCGATTTTTTTTTTTTTTTTTTTTTTTTTTTTAAGGATTTCACTGTTTCATGTGTCATTTATTATGGCCTTAACTCCTTGAAGGAAAGGAAAAAAAAACTTTTATTTTTCTTTAAGTCTTTTTATTTCTAAGATTGTCATCTTCATTTCTGAAAATGACAATTCACTTAATTGATAAATAATAGACCCCCAAAAAAAAAAACAAAGGGTGAAACGAGAAGAAGAAAAAAATATTTCTTTTGAAGATAAATAATGTTAATATTTTCCTTTTGAAGGAAAAAAGAATGTTACAAAATTCAATTCTGACAATAGAATTCCTTCTTTGTTTATTTGTTTTGTTTTGTTTTATGGCATATCAAACACAGTGGGTTATTTATGCCAGCAAATTTCGAAAGATTCATAGCGATAGTTTAGAGAAAATTTGTTAAACTCAATTTCTTTTTGTAAAGAATTTTCTATTACCCATAGATGGGACCCTACAGGTACTACCACTCCAATTCAAGTGGTTCTGGGGAGCTTTGATGATGAAGGGATGCTCCACATTCTCCAGACTTCCAGAACTGGAACCTCATCTCAGTTAGAGTTTAACGTCATAACCAGGACATGAAGACCTAAACCTTCTAGCACCATATGATAAAAGTGTTGGGGCTTGTATGAAGGCAATAGGGTCAGGATATCATATAGATGCTAGGGCTTGATGTGACTAGCCAATTGATAGAGGGAGCCTCTCCGACCACCCGTCTAGCCTAAATAAGACCAAAGTGGGGTGTTTGCATGTCATGGACTGCTCATACCACGGATTCCATCCTTAAGCATCACCGTTTGCTAACAAACAAGTGGCCCCATTTGGAGGGGTATTACCCCTGCAGAGGTGGCAGTCAGTGTATTCTAAAACTGATATGTTGCTGGTGTTATTAAAACAATATTTTGGCAGATCCATTCTTCAGCCTTCTATAATTTTGGAGAAGAGTTTTATATATATTATACACTTGTTCTTATCTCACAATACCATCTGCCAACACCTCTAATTTAAAATGAGACCGTCAAATTGCCCAAGATGAAATGCAAAATGTAAATTTTGATTTTCTGGTGTTGCTTATCTGCCGAATTCTTATTTTTATGAGTGTCATCACCTCAGCTAAATAATGGACATTCTATTTTTATTATAAGAAATAAGGGAAGAAAAGGACATGCTGCACAGAAAAACATAAGAAAGAAGAAAGAAATGAAGAGAGAGGGGGAAGATAGAGAGAGAGGGGGTGAGTGCAAGGAAGCAGTAATGCTAATTTGTTCCATCAAACATGATGAAAAGAAAAAAAAAGTGAGAGAGAAAGTTAAATCAAGATTATCATACTTTTTACACATTGAACTATTTCGCAATAGCTCTTAAGTAAAACAGGAAAATTGAGAAAATAGTGATTAATCTATACATATATAAGTTCAGTTGGTGTGTATGTATGCATGTCCAGATGAAACTATGAAATAAAACATTAATGAAAGTAATTATATATATATATATATATATATATATTATATATATTACATATTAAATATCATGGGTTCTTGCTTTTTGTGGAAAATCATGAAGATTTTGATTTATATTTGAAGATATTTAAAATTAAACTATACATAGAATAGCATTGAAATTCTACTTAAAATGTGGTAATTTATGAGGAAGTGCGTCCGGTCTCCTGCCTCAAGAGTTGCTGCCGCGGTGATATTAAAATAACGACCAGCTCAGTCTATTTCAAAACTATCCATTCTAATATCTATCTTCATATCTATCTATCTATCTCAATTTGTTCATATTTATCTATATTACTTTAAATACTAAGATTTTTTTTTTATTCATGTTTGTTTAATGTCTTGTTTTTAGTTTAAATAAACAAGAATTACGACAAAAAAAATGCGACCCCGCCCCCCCAAATACATTTACTTGTCGAAAATATCTATCTTTCTCCATTTGTTCATCTATCTTATATTATTTTGTTTGTTTATCTATCTATCTATCTATCTCAGTCTATTCAAATCCATCTTCATATCTAAACAAGATTACGACAATTATGATAAATAAACAAGAATTACCATGAGCTGGGTTGTTATTTTGATAGTCACCGAGTGTGGTTTTTGAGACGGGAGACGGGACGCACTTCCTCATAAATTACCAAAATGTCAGCATTTGTAAATCTCAGAAGAGACAAATCAATACACAGTATTCCTTCGTCTACCCAGGTGATGCTGGTAGCCACTTCTAGTCTATAGATCTTTTGGTCTTATCTTTATTTTCTTAATTGCAGTTGTTTTCTTTTTCTTTTCTTTTTTTTTTTTCTTTTTTTTTTTTTTCTTTTCTTTTTTTTTTTTTTTTTTTTTTTTGTTTTGGTGATTATTTCTCAAGAGTGATAACAGCCATCATAACAGAAGGGAATTATCATAAAAGCTTAATTAATAAAACAATGCTACAAGACCGTAGACTTCCAAGAGGAAAAAGAAGGGTGTGAGTTCAATTCTCAGTGGGAGATTATTCTTTAGTCTTATTCTGTTTCTTGTTATTTAAGATAAGAACCTGGGTAGTTGGGGGGTGGGGGGTTAGTAATGTAATAATAAGAGAAGTATCAATAATAATGATTGACAGAACTTCAGCTAACAAAGACCTTACATAGACCCTAGACTTACAAGGGGAAATGAAGGGTGTGAGTTCAATTCTCAGTGGGGATTATTCTTTATTTTTATTTCCAATCTATGTTGTAAGTAAACCTGGATGAGTTGTGATGAAATTGTTAATGGTACTCTTAAAACTCCTGATAACATTTACTGCATAAAACTCCTCAGACATCAAAGTCCTGTTGGTGGGGATGTAGAATATATGCCAACTGCACCTCTGTAGAGGGGTAAGACCCCTCCAATGGGGCTACCTATTAGCTGTCAATGGTGACCTATGATGCTTAAGATGGAATCTATTGGCTGAGCACTTATAAATGCAGCCTACACTTGACACATAGCGTAGTGGATATAGGCGTTGGGTTAAGACAGTTCTAAGTGAGTTATCTCTGGGCTGCAGGTTCAATCCTGGTCCGGGGGCAGCAGTAAAATAGAATAATAACTAACACAGCTTAATACTTGTACCAGCTATGGTTTAGCGAATGAGAAGGATACCTCGTGGATTGAATAAAGTGTTGGGTTCAAAATTCCGTGATGGCTCCCGATTACGACAAGAAGGTTCCCTTCAATCAATTGGCTGGTCATGTTCAAGCCCTAGCACTATATGATTGTCCTGACCCTATTGCTCTTATGGCAAACCCCCAACCTTTTATTATATATGTGCTAGAAGGTGGTGGCTGAGGGTCTTAGAGTGCTGGGTATGACATTAACTGCATCTAGTGGTGAGGTTCCAATTCTAGAATTTTGGGGGATTTAGAGTACCCTTTCATTTCCATTACTCCCAGGTCCACTCTGACCCAGAATGGTAATAACCCTGTTAGAGTCCTATCTATCAGTTAAATAAATAAAAAATGAGTTTTAAAATTGAATACCAACAAGATTAATAGAATAAAAATGTCTTCGGCATAAATAATCCAACAAGGCTTACATGCCGTAAAATCCAACCAACTAACCAACATATCACTGAACAAATTGAGAATCCTATTGAACACAGCAACTAGCAAGCACAACTGAACCAGTGTCAGACCACTGGTACTTATGGGAATTCAGAATAGTCCTGATTCATGTGGGTGATTCCTTCCTTGAGTCCTGATTGGCTGCTTGGTTTCTATGATGTTCTGAGGCTTCATAAATAACCTGCATTTTATAAAGTTATCTTTCATTTATATATATGCTCTATTCTATCTTAAAACACTGTTTATATACACATACACTTTTTTTGTCTTGAAAACAGCTAAAAGTTTCCATTTTAATCCAATTAATTTTTTCTTGCAAATATTTTATCATTAATTTAAACATGAATACAGTTTTAACGTTTGTGATGATTTGAATGCCCAAGGAATCACAAATGTATCAAATAAGTAAAAATATTTTTTATTTAGTGAAATGCTTAAAACAGCAGATTTTTCTGAAATTTATTATTAATGATTAGAACTGAAAACTAAACATTTTATATTATTATAAGATGATCTTAAATTGACTGAATAGGAATATGTTTTTCCAAGCAAATGTAATGAAATGGGTTATAATCCAGATTTTTTAAATATACTTCACCATTTTATATACTTCACCATTTTATGAAAAACTTTAACAAGGTTACTGTATAAATTAATAGACTTCTCTCTCTCTCATTAAACTATATAGCTGCCTTTATTTTGAGCCTATTGTTATATAATATCCTCTCACAACCAACCAACCAACATATCATGACAAATTGAGAATCCAATAGCAAGTATAAAATAAGATTAAACTGCAACTGGTGGTGACGTTTCAGTTCTGAAGTTTTGGGGATTGGGTAGATTGTGTAGTCTTGCATTACTCCCAGTTCACTCTGACGGGAGTGGTAATACTAATATCTTTCAGCATTTTCTGTCATTTCACTTTCATCTTTTCTCTCATTTGTTTACGCTCTTCATCTTCTTTACAAAATCTTGATTACAACTTTCTTTATGTATCTAATTCGGAATACTTTCGGCTTATTTACCCCTGATAACATTTCACAGTATTCACAAAATCAAAGATCTAAATACGAAGAAGATGGCCCAATTGACCTTAACCTTTGACATCCAAACAATTCAGAATGTAAAAGCCATTGTAAAAGGTTAATTCTTTGTTCTTTTTCTGTTTCTCTTTTTTCTCTTTTTTCTTTTTCTTTTTTCTTTTTTCTTTTTTCTTTTTCTTTTTCTTTTCTTTTCTTTATTTTTTCCCCCTAATTGACATGTTTTCAATATTTGTCCAAATCATAGAAGTTTATACTAGACTATCCGCAACCTGATGATGATGATGGTGATACTAGACGTTTTCCATTACATTTGCAGGTGGTGCTGAAAAGTTCTTAGCCTAACTAAGAAGAAAATTAACTTTTTTATGAACTTTGTTTAGAAAGGTTTTTAAAAAAAACTGAGAAAACAAATGTTATACATAAACACGGATTTTTTTTCTAAATCCTTTTTTTATGGAGGGGGTGTCTAAATCATTTTTTATCTAAAAACCCTGCCTGGCACTTCAATGTTAAATAAGGCACGAAGAGGGATGGGGCAAAGAGGAGAGTAGCCTCCACAGAAAAGAGAGCCAGAAGAAAAGAGAGAAAACTGCAGCCCCAGCAAGCATCATTGTTTGTGTGCAGTCACTGTTACTCAAGGGTTGACCTGCTCAGCCATTTGTGCAGATACAGATAAAACCTTCTTTTTTTTTTTAATCTATTTATTTTTGGACACTACACCATTGTCCCTAGTGGATGGAAAGGTGCAAACAACACAATTTATCCAACCCTTTTGCCATTGGGCAGGATGTGACACAAGGTCGCTGTAGAGATTTGTCTTGAATCACTGTATTGCAAGCTAAGTCGGTTCCAAACTTGGTAAGTGGTTTAAACAGCAGGTTATGCTATTCCACTTATGTATTTGGGCAAAGTCCATTCCTAGGATTCTCATTGGCTGCTGGTTTTAGTGTGGATACTTTTATCTATACATACTCAACACTTGACTGTGTTCTGTCAATTTGTACAGAGTGCAGCCACTTCTAGATAAAGCCAAAATTCTTCCAAGCCCTAATCATATCAGATCTACTGTATGGCTGCACCACTTTGACTCTAACAAAGTGCTTACAGAAAAAGTTAAATGGGAGCTACACAGGGATGCTGTGTATTGTTTTGAAACAAACCTTGAAAGCAGCACTTCACAAGAAAGCAGCTGTATGGCCACTTGCCTCCCATCACACAAACCATCTGAGTAAGACAAACAAGACATATTGGACTTTGCTGGAAAAGCAAAAACAAACTCATAAGTGACATTTTATAGACACTTAACCATGGACACACTAGTATAGACTGACCAGCAAAAACCTACATCAATCAGCTCTGTGCAGATTCTGGATGTTGTGTGGAGGACCTCCCAGAGGTGACAACTGATAGGGATGGTTGGTGAGAGAGAGTCAGGATATCCGTGCTGCTTACATGACCTAAGTCATCATTATCATCATCATCATCAGCAGCAGCAGCAGCAGCAGCAATGTCACATAGGGAGAGATTTAAAAGCTTCACTCTAATTGGTTGCAGCCGTCATAACAAGACCACCATATAAAGGTAGGTGAACCGATAGAATAGGGTGTGGCAGGAACCATACTTTCTTTTACAAGACTGCTGCTGTGATCTCCAGCAAGTCCTTGTGGGGTGCTATTTAAACAATCAGCTACTCTGTCGGTGCCCTCAATATAAATCTCTGCACTTTATTTAAGAATCGGTTAATGAGATAAGAACCTTTAAAAAATCTTTAACTGGATTAAGATTTAAGATTATAGATATTTGTAGGATTGTCTTGAAGGGTTTTTTTTTTTTCTACTTTGAAAAACAAATATTATCAATTCTATAGGGCTCGTATAGCTCACTCGGTAGAGCGTCCGACTAGGAACCACAAGGTTCCTGGTTTGATACCGGCCCTCGCCAACTCAGCGTATGAGCAGCACAGGGATATATGCGGTAAAGTGAGGACCTGATCATAGGTGTGGAGCTCTGCCTCAGATGCAATCTCCTTGGTCTAGCGCTAGTGAAAAGGGGATAGACTCCCTCACTGTCTGGTAGATACTGACTTTAGGCCACCCCAATAACTTACTTATTATCAACTTATATTTTTTAATTAGATGATTTCCATTTTAGATAATTTAAGGGTTTTTTTTTTCTACTTTTATATACAAACTAGCAGGACCTGTGCATATACCACAGTATGATAATTCAATTATTACAACGTTTGATATGTTTACTTAAGATCTATTGCAAAAAAAGTATAATAATCTTGATTAAACTTTCTCTCTGACTCTTTTTTTTTTCTTTCCTCCTTTTTATTATATTCAATTGAAAACAGATTAGCATTATCGCTTCTGCATGCTCACCCACTCTCTCTATCTTTCCCCTACTCCCTTTCTTTCTTATATTTTTTCTGTATAGCATGTCCTTTTTTCTTCTCTTTATTTATTTATAGTAAAAATATAATGATCTATTATTTAGCTGAGGTGACGACACTCAGAAGAAATAAGAATTTAGTGGATAAGCAACACCAGATAATCAGGATTTTCATTTTTTTACATTTCATCTTCATGATGGTTTGATTGAAACAAATTAGCATTATTGTTTCCTTCCACTCACCCCCTCTTTCTCTATCTTTCCCCTTTTCTCTTTATTTCTTTCTTTCCTATATTTTTTTTTCTGTGTAGCATGCCCTTTTTCTTCCCTTTCTTTCCTTATAATAAAAAACAGAATGGTCCATTATTTAGCTGAGATGACAACACTCATAAGAAATAAGAATTTAGCGGATTAGCAACACCAGATAATCAGGATTTACATTTTTGCATTTTATCTTGGGCAATTCGGACAGTCTCATTTTTAAACAGAGGGCATTGCAAGATGATAACCGTTGTACAATTAATGAACATGTGTATTTATATAGAGAGAGAGATATTATCACTTGTGAATTTGCTTTCTTCATTTTTTGTTTGATTTGAATACATGTGCCCCCCCCCCCCCGCCCTCAACTCTTGGATACAATCGTCCTATCGGCTGGGGTAGTAGAATATTGCTGACTGCATCTTTGCATAGAGATAAGATCCCCCCCTCCCTCAATGATGCCATCTGTTGAAATGAAGATGTATTGCCCAACTGAGAAATTTATATGATAAAGTGATGACATTTAGATGAGTCAGTATTAATTCTCAATACTTTTTGATCAATCCATCACACGTTTCATTGTTCAATGGATGGGACCCTAACAGGTACTACCACTTCGGGTCAGAGTGGACCAGGGAGCAATAGTGATGAAGGGGTGCTCCACATTCCCCAAACCTCCAAAACTCCAACCTCACTATCAGATAGAGTTTAACATCGTTCCCAGGACATGTAGACCCTCAGCCACTGCCTTCTAGCACCCATATGATAAAAAGGGGTTGGGGGTTGCCATAAGGGCAATAGGGTTGGGAAAATCATATAGGTGCTAGGGCTTGATGAAACTAGTCAATTGATCAGAGGAGGCCTCTTCGACCGCCCGTCTAGCCTAAGTAAGGTTCTAAGTGGAGTGTTGCATGTCATGGACTGCTCATCCACTAAGACTCCATCCTTAAGCATCACGGGTCGCCACCCATGGCCAATAGGTGGCCCCATTGGAGGAGTCTTACCCCTCTGCAGAGGTGCGTTGCATTGGATGTGTATTACACGTCGGTGTAATAGAGTTGTTAGGGGTGTAATAGTTGTTCTCATAGAAAATGGACATGGCAGACTAAATTCATATTCTAGACACGGCTGGTCAAGTGCGACAGAAACATGGAATAATAATTAACACAGCTTAACACCTGTACCCCAGCTATGGTTAGCAGAATGAGAGCAGGATACCCCCGTGGACTGAATAAAGGATTGGGTTCAAAGTTCCGTGATGGCTCCCAATTATAACAAGAAGGTTCCCAAATCTAACAAGAAATATGTAGCAATATGACCCTTGTGAGCTAGAACTGCTAATGGAAGGAGGAGGAATATAAATAACAAAGGCTTAAAAAATAGTGATGACCCAAAAGAGGAGAGCGATGGTTTTGACCGTAGCGTGACCCCGAACGAAGAATTGAGGGGCAAGCGGAAGTCGGGTGTTGACCGGAAGTCGGGTGTTGACCGGAAGTCACGTGGTGACGTGGGGGAAGGAAGAAAGGCTTCGTTCTCTTTTTGCCGGCGTCCGTCGTGGGGGACAGACCTCATTAGAGCCCAGTAATCTAGTAGTGCTCTCTCTCTCTCGTTCTCTCTGCCTCCCTTCCTCCCTGGTAGAAGCCACTAGACGAGCACGTTAATAAAGGCTGGGAGTTGTGACGACATGTTTCTCGTGTTATGATTTTTTATCGGAGTTTTAGTACCAAGAAAGAAAAAAAGGACTACGGTACATATATTGTTTTAGTGCCGTGAATATTACAACGTAACATATATCGTTTTGGTGCCCGTTGACCTCGGAGTTCAGGCACGGACTCATAAGGAACCAGTTTACCACGACAACGAGGGGATACGAAAAAAGAAAAGACATCGGCCGTAATTGTAACAGAAACTAACGTAAATGAAAGAAAGAGCGAGTCAAACAAACAAAGAAAAAGGACCCACGTGTGACGAAAAAAAAAGGGAGTGACCTGTTGAGAAACGAGAGAGAAAGAAAAAAAAAAAAAACAGAAGTAAAAGAAAAAAGAAAGAGCAACAACAGCGAGCATTTGAAGAGAAAAAAAGGGCTTAAAAAGAAAAACAAACAAACAAAAAAAGAAAGACCCACCTTGAAAAAAAGAAAAGGGAGCAACCTTTTAAAATCTTATTAAAGGAGATGAACGACAACAACGAGTCAACAGACAATTGAGAACTTAAAAAAAAAAAAAAAAAAAAAACGGACCCACGTGCGAAGAAAACAAAAAGATTTAAAGAGAAAAAAAAAAGACGAGAAAAAAAAACAACAGCAACTAACAATTAAAGAAGAAGAAAAGGACTTATAAAAGAAGGAGAAACCCACGTGGAGAAAAAAATATACGTCCACGTGTGAATTTAAAAAAAAAAAAAAAAAAGAAAAGACGGAATTAATGAACATTATATAAAAAAAAAAAGAACTTTTTAAAAAAAAAAGGAAAAATATACGTAGAAGTGACAAGGTAGGTGATAATTTTTTTTTTCTCTTGTTCTACAGTTGTGTAATTTTTTTCTCTTCACTAGTTATTGATATCATTAATATTAGTATAAGTCTTCTATTATTCTGTGACTGAAATTGTTTATGCGAAATGGAGTCTCAGACTATTAAAGAGTTTTGCAGAATCTCACCGCAGGCTTGGTTGATGCATTAAATTCTGTAACGAGTGCTTTAAAAAGTGTTGAAAAGGGGTTGGATAGGGCCTATCAAAGAACACTTTTAGAGGATAGATTAAGAACAAGTAACAATAGAAAAAAAATTTAACAAGCGGAGTAGAAACGTACCTACAGTGAAGAATTGCAATGTGCATCCTCAGATAGGTAATAGAGACCAGACTGGACGTTGTTGGGGTGTAATAGCAAGTATCACCTCATTAGAAATTGTCCCGTAAAAATTAATAAAAAGTGGATGGCACCTACCCCTAAAAGCACATCCGAACAAATTAAAAATAGAGACAAGCATGGGATAGCCCTCAAAAAATCAGCACCACGCTTTGTCTAATATGAATGGCAAAACTAAGGAGGGCACACAAGTCCATTCTACGTCCTCGGAACATATCTCAGAAAAATAAGATAAATATACAGCTATTAAGAGAGAAAACTCCGATAAGGATAGTAATACTTCACATAGTGATGTGGATACCGAGGGTACAAATCACACGGGTGAAGGTGATAGGAACAATGAACAACTATGCCCCAATAGAAAAAAGAAAAAGAAAGAGAAATTGAACAGACAGGTGGACGTTAATAATAATAAAAATAATTTTGGAGTAATGGCTAAAATGGAAAGCCACAAAATAACTCCAACAGTGAATAGCATCACAAAAGATTCCCCTAAAACAGTAAGGGCTAAGGTAAATACCACACCGTCAGATAGTGACTACAGAGAAATAAAAGAATATGTTCCCCTAATGGAAAGGAAAATAGCTATGCTTAGAGTTGCAATGGAAGAAAGCATTAAAAACGCTGGGAGTACAAATGATTATGGTAGTAGCAGCGAGCTCACCCGGGGTCAACCAGTACTGCCCACAAGGAAACATGATACTCCACCAAACAGCGACTATGAAGATAGCTTTAAAGGCCTGTGGTTCAAGTGTTTGTTCACACAGCAGATACCTTCCAGAAAAACCTAGTTTTGGCGCTCGGAAATAAATTAGAGATAGATGAATGAAAAAAAAAAAAAGAAAAGAAAAAGGATAAGAAAAATGAGTAAATGAGAATATGAATCACACGGAATATGAGATGGAATAATGACGGAAAAAGAAAAGATAAATAAATGAAAAACTGAAAGGGATTAAAATGAATAGATACAAAAAGAAAAGGAATAATAGAGAAAAGAATTATTGACCAGCTGAAGAAGGCGACGATAACGCCGTTGCTTGAAAAAAAGCTATAAATCAGTATAGGTCTGCAATTCATAAGAATGAAAAAAATAAATGAGTAATTTTTTAAAAAAATTCAAATTGGAGAGAGTATTTCCAAAATAAAATAAAAAAAAAAAAAAAAAGAAAAAAAAAGAAAGAAAGAAAAAATGAACAAATGAGTAGGTAAGGTCAGAGCACAATTGTGGAGCAAGGAGGAGAATATCACCTGCTTTAATGATTTTGTAAATGTTCTTTTTACTTTATATATGTATGTGTTTTTTGTATTATTGTAAAATTGAATGCTCGTGTGGCTCTATCGGAGAGAGGAAGGTCTATATCGGATAGAAGGAAAAAAAAAAAAAAAATCTAATGAATAATTACGCATATTCTTGAAAAAAAAAAAAGAGATACTTTTGAAAATTTTTACGGGTAAAAATTTTAGAATGATGGTAAGGGAGGAATTGTAGCAATATGACCCTTGTGAGCTAGAACTGCTAATGGAAGGAGGAGGAATATAAATAACAAAGGCTTAAAAAATAGTGATGACCCAAAAGAGGAGAGCGATGGTTTTGACCGTAGCGTGACCCCGAACGAAGAATTGAGGGGCAAGCGGAAGTCGGGTGTTGACCGGAAGTCGGGTGTTGAGAAGTCACGTGGTGACGTGGGGGAAGGAAGAAAGGCTTCGTTCTCTTTTTTGCCGGCGTCCGTCGTGGGGACAGACCTCATTAGAGCCCAGTAATCTAGTAGTGCTCTCTCTCTCTCGTTCTCTCTGCCTCCCTTCCTCCCTGGTAGAAGCCACTAGACGAGCACGTTAATAAAGGCTGGGAGTTGTGACGACATGTTTCTCGTGTTATGATTTTTTATCGGAGTTTTAGTACCAAGAAAGAAAAAAAGGACTACGGTACATATATTGTTTTAGTGCCGTGAATATTACAACGTAACAAATACCTGAAGAAGGCAGGGGGGCACATCGGCCGAAACATTGTACAGATAACAATAAAGATGAGGACAATAGTCCAAATAATCCAAATAATCTAAATTATCAAGCCTCATCTCAAAAATTCAGAGAAAAAGGCTGCATACATTTTGCATAGTGCTAATATCTCTAAGAAAAGGTATGAATCCAACTATTCTCCTTCCAGCTATGGGTGAATAGCAGGAAATTGGTCTGGAAGAAGGAAAACTCTGGAATAAAAAAGAGGGCTCTCTTATTTGTCAAACTCCTTTGAAAGCTCCTCTTCCTTCTCACAACTATTCTCTCTCCAGCCATGGGTAAATAAGAGGTCAGATTGGGCTCTTTAACATTTGTGCAGCAACTGACCTAGGAGAAGAAAAACTGAATTTAAATCAGAGGGTCTCTCTTCTCATTAGTCAAACTACTTTGAAAGCTCCTCTTCCTCCTTGCAACTATTCTCTCTCCAGCTATGGGTAAATAGTAGGGCAGATTGGGCTCTTTAACCGTGGCATGGAAACTGGTCTGGGAGAAGGAAAAATCTGGAATAAAAAAAAGGGGGCTCTCTTATTAGTCAAACTACTTTGAAAGCTCCTACTCCTACTCCTCTTTGCAACTATTCTCTCTTTAACTTTGGTATGGTAACCATTCTAGAAGGAAACCTGACTTCAAACATGTTAAACTCCACTTAAAATTGACCTTGTGCCACATCCTGCTTGTGCAGAGTGGTTGGGTAAATACATACAATCTTTTCTTGTTTCTCAAACTGAAAATTTATCTCATTTGAAAATGTGTAGAACACTAAAAGAAATCCAAGGAATTTTAGGGATGCTTTGACCAATGGAAAACTCACTGGAATGCCAAGAGATTTTGTTCTTGTTTCCTAAACTGAAAATATATCTCAAGGGTAAGATTTGATGATGTTAGAAGACATTAAAAAAAAAATCCACTCATTCACACTGTATAAAAATATTTTAGTTTCAGAACTGCTACAAAATATGATAATTAGGAATTGAAATTATTCCATTAGGTCCAACATTTCATTTCTAAAAAAACATGATGGGAATTATCCACTTATAAGAAGGCAATTATTTGAAATTAGCTTAAAAACCGCCCTATTAGGCGGCAATTAAGCTAACTACTATGGAAGGAACTTGATTGTACCTTTGGCCTAATAAAAACACTTTCTCAGCCCTGTCAACTGGTAGCCCCATTGGTGTATGTGTAGGGGGTCTCACCCCTCTGCAGAGGTGCAAGGGTGTAAAATCCCCTACACATACACCAATGTATATACAGTTATTTCCATCTATTTTCATATTTTTTTTACATCAAACTCTTTTGAGTTTTATTATTAACTATAATGCTTCTGATTTTTAAAAATAAAATTTATCTTATTTTTAACACAGAACACACATTTTGTTTTATAAATTCCAGGATTGAATAATAGCGTTTGTTTGTACTCTTTCTTCTAACGGTTGTTTCATTTCGTTTTTCTCTCATATGTTGCTCTTGATGATGACTGATCTACTGAAGCAGTCGAAACAGATTTCTGTCAGCAATTATAAACATCGTTTGTTTTTTCAAAAATACTAAATTCACAGTTATTTCTATTTCATGGGTGATTTCATGCGTCAAGCCCTCGAACATATATGATTGGATTTTGCAGTTCATTTTATTATTCCCAAATTTATTTTCAAATTAGAAATATTTTTATTGTACAAAAAGATTTGTCGCAAGAAAATCACTGAAAAAACAATAATTAAAACTTGGGAATTCAAAATTCCAGGATTGCAAGTCAGATTGGTTTTAATTGGCCTAATTCCAAAATGGTATGATATGTTGGGCTACAGCCTCTAGGAGTAAACTTGAAAAATGTAACACAAAATATTCACATTTATTTCTTGATAGAAGAAATCTTTTAAGTTATTCGGTGATAACCTCCCTTGTAACAAAAAATTACAGAAAAATCGACGAAAATAATTGCAGTTATTAAAACTTGCAAATTCAAAATTTCAGGATTGCAGGTTCAAATTCAGTCTGCTATGTTTTTAATTTACTCATTGAGTCAGCCTGATTCCAAAATGGTATGATATGTTAAGTTACTGTCTCTAGATGTGGGCTGGCTGGTTGGATTTATGGCATGTCAACTCTTGTTGGGTTATTTTATTCTGAAGATGTTTTGTTTTACACATTCTTGATGGGTACTCATGTTTTTAAACTCAATTTTTTTAAATACATTTTTTTAACTTGTTCTATTTAACCCATGGATGGGACCCTAACAGGTACTACCACTCCAGGTCAGATTAGGCCTGGAAGTAATGGTGATGAAAGGGTACTCCGCATTCTTCAGAGCTCCAGAACTGGAACTTCACCATCAGATAGAGTTTAATTTCATACCTAGAACAATAAGACCCTCAGTCACCGCCTTCTAGCACATATATGATAAAAAAGGTTCAAGAATTGCCATAAGAGCAATAGGGTTGGGACAATCATATATGTTCTAGGGTTTGACGTGATTAGCCAATTGATGCCTCTAGAGCTGGGGTTCCTGATCTGGGGGTGCAAGCATCATTCCAGGGGGTGCGAGAAGCGTCCGTTCAAATTTAGATTAAATTTTTTTCTTTTGTAATTAATATTATTTATATTTTTGTTTCATTATTTCAGATTATTATCATTACCCTTCATCATGTCGAAGAATATATTACATATTAGATTTAGAGAGTGAAATATATAGGATCTTTTGATAAAACTGTAGTATGGATTCATATTTCTATATTTTTGAACAAAAGTATAAATTGTGGGGGTTCGAGGTCAGAGCAAAACTCTTTTAAGGGTGCGAGAATAGAAAAAGGTTGGGAACCTTTGCTGTAGAGAAAATCTGACACATTGAAACTGACATTTATTTTTAGAGATTTCTAAAAAAGTTCAAAGTGTCCAAAAGATCTTTTTTAGGGTCCTGTATGTTGCACTAATGGGTGAATTGTACTGGGAGAATTATTCCCCTTAAATTAGATTTAGAATTATCAGCCGAAAATGTTAATCAAATTAGACGTTGATCCAGTAGACTAATGTCATAACTGATCAACTATATCCTGCTGAACACTTTTTGCAAGACGTTATTAATATTCCCTGTGGAAATTTTATCTCAGATAATTATGTTTGTCTTTTAAGGGAGGTCCGATTTTTTTTTTTTTTTTTTTTTTTTAAGGATTTCCCACTGTTCTCATGTGTCATTTATTATGGCCTTAACTCCTTGAAGGAAAGGAAAAAAACAAACTTTTATTTTTCTTTAAGTCTTTTTATTTCTAACATTGTCATCTTCATTTCTGAAAATGACAAATTCACTTAAATTGATAAATAATAGACCCCCCCCAAAAAAAAACCAAAGGGTGAAAAGAGAAGAAAAAAAAATTATATTTCTTTTGAAGATAATAATGTTAATGTTTTCCTTTTTGAAGGAAAAAAGAATGTTACAAAATTCATTCTGACAATAGAATTCCTTCTTTGTTTATTTGTTTTGTTTTGTTTTATGGCATATCAAACACAGTGGGTTATTTAATGCCAGCAAATTTCGAAAGATTCATAGCGATAGTTTAGAAGAAAATTTGTTAAACTCAATTTCTTTTTGTAAAGAAATTTTCTATTTACCCATAGATGGGACCCTAACAGGTACTACCACTCCAATTCAAAGTGGTTCTGGGAGCTTTGGTGATGAAGGGATGCTCCACATTCTCCAGACTTCCAGAACTGGAACCTCATCATCAGTTAGAGTTTAACGTCATACCCAGGACATGAAGACCCTAAACCCTTCTAGCACCCATATGATAAAAAGTGTTGGGGCTTGTCATGAAGGCAATAGGGTCAGGATAATCATATAGATGCTAGGGCTTGATGTGACTAGCCAATTGATCAGAGGGAGCCTCTCCGACCACCCATCTAGCCTAAATATGGCCCAAAGTGGGGTGTTGCATGTCATGGACTGCTCATCCACCAGGATTCCATCCTTAAGCATCACAGGTCGCTACAAACAAGTGGCCCCATTTGGAGGGGGTATTACCCCTCTGCAGAGGTGCAGTAAGTGTATTCTAAAACTGATATGTTGCTGGTGTTATTAAAACAATATTTTGGCAGATCCATTCTTCAGCCTTCTATAATTTTGAGTAGAGTTATCTATATATTAATACACTTGTTCCTTAATCATCCAACAATTACCATCTTGCAACACCCTCTAGTTTAAAATAAGACCGTCCAAATTGCCCAAGATGAAATGCAAAAATGTAAATTTTGATTTTCTGGTGTTGCTTATCTGCCGAATTCTTATTTTTATGAGTGTCATCACCTCAGCTAAATAATGGACCATTCTATTTTTATTATAAAGAAAGAAAGGGAAGAAAAAGGACATGCTGCACAGAAAAAATATAAGAAAGAAAGAGAGAAGGGGGAAAGATAGAGAGAGAGGGGGTGAGTGCAAGGAAGCAGTAATGCTAATTTGTTTCAATCAAACATGATGAAAAGAAAGAAAAAAAGAGTGAGAGAGAGTTAAATCAAGATTATTATACTTTTTACACATTGAACTATTTTGCAATAGCTCTTAAGTAAACAGGAAAATTGAGAAAATAGTGAATTAATCTATACATATATAAAGTTCAGTTGATGTGTATGTATGCATGTCCAGATGAAACTATGAAAATAAAACAATTAATGACAAAGTATATATATATATATATATACATATTAAATATCATGGGTTCTTGCTTTTTGTGGAAAAATCATGAAGATTTGATTTATATTTGAAGATATTTAAAAATTAAGATATACATAGAAATAGCATTGAAATTCTGCTTAAAATGTTGGTAATTTATGAGGAAGTGCGTCCCGGTCTCCTGCCTCAAGAGTTGCTGCCCGGTGACTATTAAAATAACGACCCAGCTCAGTCTATTCAAAACTATCCATCTTCATACCTATCTATCTATCTATCTATCTATCTCAATTTGTTCATATTTATCTATATTACTTTAAATACTAAGATTTTTTTTTTATTCATGTTTGTTTAATGTCTTGTTTTTAGTTTAAATAAACAAGAATTAAGATAAAAAAAGATGCGATCCCCCCCCCCCCAAATACATTTACTTGTCGAAAATATCTATCTTTCTCCATTTGTTCATATCTATCTATATTATTTTGTTTGTTTATCTATCTATCTATCTATCTCAGTCTATTCCAAATCCATCTTCATATCTAAACAAGAATTACGACAAATTACGATAAATAAACAAGAATTACCACGAGCTGGGGTTGTTATTTTGATAGTCACCGAGTAGCGGTTTTTGAGACGGGAGACCGGGACGCACTTCCTCATAAATTACCAAAATGTCCAGCATTTGTAAATCTCAAAAGAGAACAAATCAATACACAGATATTCCCTTCCCCTACCCAGGTGATGCTGGGTAGCCACTTCTAGTATATAGATCATTTTGGTCTTATCCTTTATTTTCTTAATTACAGTTGCTTTTCTTTTTCTTTTCTTTTTTTTTTCTTTTCTTTTTTCTTTCTTTTTTGTTGTTGTTTTTGTTTTGTGTGATTATTTCTCCAAGAGTGAAGAACAGCCATCATCAACCAGAAGGGAATTATCATAAAAAGCTTAATTAATAAAACAACTGCTACAGAGACCGTAGACTTCCCAAGAGGAAAAAGAAGGGTGTGAGTTCAATTCTCAGTGGGAGCTTATTCTTTAGTCTTATTTCTGTTTCTTGTTATTTAAAGATAAGAACCTGGGTAAGTTGGGGTGGGGGTGGGTAGTAACTGTAATTAATAAGAGGAAGTATCAATAATAATGATTGACAGAACTTCAGCTAACAAAGACCTTACATAGACCCTAGACTTACCAAGGGGGAAAATGAAGGGTGTGAGTTCAATTCTCAGTGGGAGATTACTCTTTATTTTTATTTCCAATCTATGTTGTAAGTAAAAACTTGGGTGAGTTGTGATGAAATTGTTAATGGTACTCTTAAAACTCCTGATAAACATTTACTGCATAAAACTCCTCAGACTAAAACTCCCAAATATCAAAGTCCTGTTGGTGGGGCTGTAGAATATGCCAACTGCACCTCTGTAGAGGGGTAAGACCCCTCCAATGGGGCTACCTGTTAGCTGTCAATGGTGACCTATGATGCTTAAGAATGGAATCCTATTGGCTGAGCAGTCCATAACATGCAACACTACACTTGGACACATAGCGTAGTGGATATAGGCGTTGGGTTAAGACAGTTCTAAGTGAGTTATCTCTGGGCTGCAGGTTCAATCCTGGTCAGGGGCAGCAGTAAAATAGAATAATAACTAACACAGCTTAATACTTGTACCCCAGCTATGGTTAGCGAAATGAGAACAGGATACCCTCGTGGATTGAATAAAGTGTTGGGTTCAAAATTCCGTGATGGCTCCCGATTACGACAAGAAGGTTCCCTTCAATCAATTGGCTGGTCATGTCAAGCCCTAGCACCTATATGATTGTCCTGACCCTATTGCTCTTATGGCAAACCCCCAACCCTTTTTATTATATATGTGCTAGAAGGTGGTGGTTGAGGGTCTTAGAGTGCTGGGTATGACATTAAACTGCATCTAGTGGTGAGGTTCCAATTCTAGATTTTGGGGGAGTTTAGAGTACCCTTTCATTTCCATTACTCCCAGGTCCACTCTGACCCAGAATGGTAATACCCGTTAGGGTCCCATCTATCAGTTAAATGAATAAAAAATGAGTTTAAAAAAATTAAATACCCAACAAGAATTAATAGAATAAAAATGTCTTCGACACAAAATATCCCAACAAGGCTTAACATGCCGTAAAATCCAACCAACTAACCAACATATCACTGAACAAATTGAGAATCCTATTGAACAACAGCAACTAGCCAAGCACAACTGAACCAGTGCCAAGATAACTGGTACTTATGGGAATTCAGAATAGTCCACTCGTGGATTTGGGTGATTCCATTCCTTGAGTCCTGATTGGCTACTTGGTTTCTATAATGTTCTGAGGCTTCATAAATAACCTGCCATTTTATAAAGTTATCTTTCCTTTATATATATGCTCTATTCTATCTTAAACAGCACTGTTTATATACACATACACTTTTTTTTTGTCTTGAAAACCAGCTAAAAGTTTCCATTTTAATCCAATTAATTTTTTCTCTTGCAAATATTTCTATCATTAATTTAAACATGAATACAGTTTTAACAGTTTGTGATGAATTTGAATGCCCAAGGAATCACAAATGTATCAAAATAAGTCCAAAAATATTTTTTATTTAGTGAAATAGCTTAAAACAGCAGATTTTTCTGAAATTTATTATTAAATGATTAGAACTGAAAACTGTAAACATTTTATATTATTATAAGATGATCTTAAATTGACTGAATAGGAAATATGTTTTTCCAAAGCAAATGTAATGAAATGGGTTATAATCCAGAATTTTTTAAATATACTTCACCATTTTATATACTTCACCATTTTATGAACAAAACTTTAACAAGGTTACTGTATAAATTAAATAGACTTCTCTCTCTCTCATTAAACTATATAGCTGCCTTTATTTTGAGCCTATTGTTATATAATATCCTCTCACAACCAACCAACCAACCAAATCACTGAACAAATTGAGAATCCAATAGCAAGGTATAAAATATAAGTTAAACTGCAACTGATGGTGATGTTCCAGTTCTGAAGTTTTGGGGATTGTGGAGTACTCCATCATTGCCATTACTCCCAGTTCCACTCTGACCGGGAGTGGTAATACCTTTTAGGGTCCTATCTATGGGTTAAAGTAGATTAGAAAATAAGTTTTTAAAAGAATTTCAATACCCATGAACAGTGAATAAAATAAAAATGTCTTCGGCATAAAATAACCCAACAAGGGTTGATATGCTGTAAAATCCAACCAACCAGAATATCACTGAACATTTTGAGAATCCAGTAGCAAGGTATCAAGTACAAGAGTAATGTTGAAGGGTGGGTGGGGATGTGTTAAGAAACCTTTTATTTGGATGTTATTCAGATTTACTGACCCTTCATCATGACACCCAAATTAAGGATCTGTGACCCCCCCCTCCTCCTCCCCCCCCACGCCGCCAAATCTCTAAGACAATTCTGGGGACATAAAAAATGGAGAATGCCTTATTGGATGTAACTATGAAAGACAGATGTTTTGGGTCAGGATCATTCTTGGAAGTACAAACCACTTATGTTTTATCAAAGCTTTCCTAGAACCAACGATAGAAACACTTAGAGTACACACTAAGAATCTTTTATTTTGAGTTAATTAGGATTAAAAAAAAAAAAGTCTTTATTTTGTCTTTTTTTCTTTATTTTGTTTATTATTCAGTCATTTTTTGTTTGTTTTTTTGTTGGCTTTCTTTTTTTTTTTTTTTTTTTTTTTTTTTTTTTCTATAAAGTACTGCAAATTGATAATGCTAATTTGTGATATATGATATAAATATTCCACTCGGTTACCACCCAAGGATTTTCCTTCCCATTTTCTGGAAGAGGAAGGAAACCTAAAATAACTGGAAGAACTTCCTAAAAGACAGGAACATTAAAGAGTTCAATGTTCACAGTAAAATTAAGAGTCTGTAAAAGAAATCCTGATATTCTATGAATGTTTTAAGATACAGTCGAAATATGGTAGAAATAAAAGAAAATAATTGAAAAAAACATTATTAGAACTAGTAAAACAAAACCTAAAAATAAACTTTTGAAAAATATAGCCTGAGGGGAGTGGGAGTTAAAATTCAATGTCAGAGGGGTAGAATCCAAGTAAAATTAATAAATCAATTAAAATAATAAAAAACAACAATGCCAAAATATTTTCTTAAAATTCTTCCTTTTATTTTAATAGATAAATCTGTAGAGTGAAGATGATTAAAAAAATCTTCCTTTTATTTTGATAAATAAAACATTGAATGATAATAAAAAAAACACTTTGGTTAAAAATTCATCAACCACAGATATGATGTCATCCTATGAACTTTGTAGCTCACCTTCATATATTGGTCTTTATTAGTTTTATTTTATAATGGAGATTCACTATCTGTATGTCTGAAACTATGTCACTGCTTACATCACAATACCCTCAGGAATTTCGTAAAATTATCAATGAGTATTTAATTAATAGTCAAAATCATTAATACATAGTATAAATCTTATTCATTAACCAGGTTTCTATGAAAATCTGAGTTAGATTTGCCTCAGAACAGCTCATGTTATTAGTGCATTTAAAATCCTGCAATGTGTCTTATATATCACTAAGAAATAAACATTTACATAATATATGGTGTGGTTAATTTGCATACTGGTTTTAACAAAACTGAGTTTAATAAATAATTACTTGGTGTTATTGATCTCTAATATTTTTTTATTTTTATTCTCTAATGTATTAAAATCAATTCTATGAATGACTTTATATAGAAACCAATTAAATGTAGTTAAAGTAAGTGTTATCTTTTTATATAGAAACCAATTAAATGTAGTTAAAGTAAGTGTTATCCTTTTATATAGAAACCAATTAAATGTAGTTAAAGTAAGTGTTATCCTTTTATATAGAAACCAATTAAATGTAGTTAAAGTAAGTGTTATCCTTTTATATAGAAACCAATTAAATGTAGTTAAAGTAAGTGTTATCCTTTTTATATAGAAACCAATTAAATTAAATGTAGTTAAAGTAAAGTAAGTGTTATCTTTTTATATGCGTTCTTACATTAAAATTTAAATAGTTGGCCTGGAGGGTGCATATTCTTGCTAGTGAATTTAATGGAGTTTTATTTTATTTTGCTTAGTTTTGAATATTTAGAAGAAATCTATTTTGTCTTTTCTTGTATCATCTTCTGATCCGACTCCCAAACTCTCTTGACTATTAACACCTTGACGTTTATCAAAACCTGCTAGAGAGACCGTATCATAATCAGTAAAAGAAATCTATTTTGTCTTTTCTTGTATCATCTTTTTGATCCGACTCCCAACTCTCTTGACTATTAACACCTTGACGTTTATCAAAAACCTGCTAGAGAGACCGTATCATAATCAGTAAAAGAAATCTATTTTGTCTTTTCTTGTATCCTCTTCTGATCCGACTCCCAAACTCTCTTGACTATTAACTCCTTGACGTTTATCAAAAAACTGCTAGAGAGACCGTATCATAATCAGTAAAAGAAATCTATTTTGTCTTTTCTTGTATCATCTTCTGATCCGACTCCCAAACTCTCTTGACTATTAACACCTTGACGTTTATCAAAACCTGCTAGAGAGACCGTATCATAATCAGTAAAAGAAATCTATTTTGTCTTTTCTTGTATCATCTTCTGATCCGACTCCCAAAACTCTCTTGACTATTAACTCCTTGACGTTTATCAAAAAACTGCTAGAGAGACCGTATCATAATCAGTAAAAGAAATCTATTTTGTCTTTTCTTGTATCATCTTCTGATCCGACTCCCAAACTCTCTTGACTATTAACACCTTGACGTTTATCAAAAACCTGCTAGAGAGACCGTATCATAATCAGTAAAAGAAATCTATTTTGTCTTTTCTTGTATCATCTTCTGATCCGACTCCCAAACTCTCTTGACTATTAACTCCTTGACGTTTATCAAAAACCTGCTAGAGAGACCGTATCATAATCAGTAAAAGAAATCTATTTTGTCTTTTCTTGTATCATCTTCTGATCCGACTCCCAAACTCTCTTGACTATTAACACCTTGACGTTTATCAAAAACCTGCTAGAGAGACCGTATCATAATCAGTAAAAGAAATCTATTTTCTTTTCTTGTATCATCTTCTGATCCGACTCCCAAACTCTCTTGACTATTAACTCCTTGACGTTTATCAAAAACCTGCTAGAGAGACCGTATCATAATCAGTAAAAGAAATCTATTTTGTCTTTTCTTGTATCATCTTCTGATCCGACTCCCAAACTCTCTTGACTATTAACACCTTGACGTTTATTAAAAACCGCTAGAGAGACCGTATCATAATCAGTAAAAGAAATCTATTTTGTCTTTTCTTGTATCATCTTCTGATCCGACTCCCAAACTCTCTTGACTATTAACTCCTTGACGTTTTATCAAAAAACTGCTAGAGAGACCGTATCATAATCAGTAAAAGAAATCTATTTTGTCTTTTCTTGTATCATCTTCTGATCCGACTCCCAAACTCTCTTGACTATTAACACCTTGACGTTTATCAAAACCTGCTAGAGAGACCGTATCATAATCAGTAAAAGAAATCTATTTTGTCTTTCTTGTATCATCTTCTGATCCGACTCCCAAACTCTCTTGACTATTAACTCCTTGACGTTTATCAAAAACCTGCTAGAGAGACCGTATCATAATCAGTAAAAGAAATCTATTTTGTCTTTTCTTGTATCATCTTCTGATCCGACTCCCAAACTCTCTTGACTATTAACACCTTGACGTTTATCAAAAACCTGCTAGAGAGACCGTATCATAATCAGTAAAAGAAATCTATTTTCTTTTCTTGTATCATCTTCTGATCCGACTCCCAAACTCTCTTGACTATTAACTCCTTGACGTTTATCAAAAACCTGCTAGAGAGACCGTATCATAATCAGTAAAAGAAATCTATTTTGTCTTTTCTTGTATCATCTTCTGATCCGACTCCCAAACTCTTTTGACTATTAACTCCTTGACTTTTATCAAAAACCACTAGAGAGACCGTATCATAATCAGTAAAAGAAAAACTTTGTGTCTAGAAAAAAAAAAAAGTAGTTATCTCATTAGTGTCATATAAAAAGGTTCTTTCTACTTATTATTCTATTTACCCTGGGAGTTGGGAATTTTGAGAAGACCCAACCCAAACCACGGGAGTTTCTTGCCAGGGCCCCAAACTATGTGCAGGCTGGGTTTTTTTTGTTTTTTGTTTTTCAGGGAGGATGGGGAGTTTTTCCAGATGTCAAATTTCTTACCCTAGGATACTACAATAATAAATGATTACAATGAATAAAAATCAAAAAGAAATCTTCTTAATGAAATTATAACCTTTGTTTTTTTATTCTTTTTTAAAACCAAATTCAGTTCTCTGTACCCAACATATAATATTCTAGCCATCTATCTGTATATATATATATATATATATATATATATATATATATCTTATTATAATGGAGATTGTGGGTTTTTCTGTCTGTAACCGAAACTAAATCACTACTCAAGTCACAATTCCCTTAGTAATTGACGTCACATTCACCATGAATTTATCTTTATTTTAACCTCAATTATTAATAAAAATTTTTTACATCATTAATACTGTTAACCATATCTACATGTTATTTTCCACGTACCCCACTTGTACGGGTCAGGCACAAGGCCCTATTTATGTGGACCACCCACAAGCCGAGACTCATGGAGTGCATGGTGAAAAAATTTGCGTCTCCATTGCATTCCACCTCAAGGGGGCGCCTCAGGCACTGGGCAATAAACCCAGCCCTGCCCTTTTAAATCAAGGGGGCAGGTGTTGCCTGGGGGATGGCCCCCTGGGATCGACGCTGTTAATTATATCAATGGTCCAGAGGCCGAAGCCACTGTTGACCATATCTACATACTAACATGCAATTGTATTATATATACAACAAAATAGCGTTACAGTGTGAACAGGAAGGTTAATTTGCATATTGATATTCAAAAATTTTGATTTTAATAAATATGTGCTTTTATTATTGATTTCAATTGTTTGGTTTTATCTTATTGAATATGAGCAAAATCTCGGGGAAAAATCTTAAAAGAAATCCATTAACAAGATGAAATAACTGTAATTTATTCTTTACTTCCTATTTTAACTCAATAGTTAAATTAGGAAAATTTACCAATGAAAGACGGGAGTAATGGAAAATGATGGAAGAGTTAGTCTCAAAGTTGTTCTATTTTTCAATCATACTCCGTCTGTTCCAAATCTTTTTATCTGCATAATTATTCAGTTCATTAGCCTTTCTAATTTAATATGATATTTATTTATTTAAAACTTAAATGCTTGCACCCAGAGGGTGCATATATTTGCTAGTTATATATATATATATATATATATTATATTATATATTATATATATATATATATATATATAAAGACTTAAACCCTAAGGTTAATAAAAAACAAGTCAAGTTGTTGAGGTGGCCTAAAGTCAGTATCAGCCAGATTAACAAGGGAGTCCATCCGCTTTTCATTAGTGCTAGATCAAGAAGGTTGTTTTTGCATCTGAGGTAGAGCACCACAACCTACCATCAGCTCCTCACCTTACTGCACAGATCAGGCGAGGGCAGGTATTAAACCAGGAACTTGTTGTTCCCAGTTGGATGCTCTACCGACTGAGCTAAACCAACACTAAAACTTGCTTACTGCTAATGTTTTAATTTTTTTATTCTCACACACACACACACACACAGACAGAGGGGTTACTGACAAGTTCTCAGACAAACCAAGATGAAAATGACATAAAGACATTAAAAATGCTTTTCCAGATATTCTCCCTAAAAATTCAACAGACTTGCACATAATTTAATTCAAGTTTTTTTTAACTCCCCACCTTCACACAAATAAAAATTTTAAGAATAATGCATGTATTCATGTGTGCATATATACATATATGAATAAGATATAATGAAAAAACAAACGTTGTTTACAACTGAAATAGGCTCATCAGAAGAGAAAGTGTGCAAACCGTTTCGGGGCCCAATTCTCTTGACGGTTTAAAAAGCAACACTCGGCCCATCCTCAACTAATATGAGGACCCTATTGCATTATAATGTATCAACCGCACGCTGGGTCGGTCATCAACAAAAATATAAGACGGGAAAAAGACCGTTAGTAAAAAACAGAACGCTGCTAGTCAAACGTTGGAATTAATCAAAAAAAAAAAATTGTGCTGTCAGTATTGGGCCCCGAAACGGTTTGCACACTTTCTCTTCTGATGAGCCTATTTCAGTTGTAAACATCGTTTGTTTTTTCATTATATCTTATTCATACTGTCGGATTAACTTCCATTTTATTTTCACATATATATATATATATATATATATATATATATATATATATACTAGCAAATATATGCACCCTCCGGGTGCAAGTATTTAAGTTTTAATATAATAAAATATGTTAAATTAGAAAGGCTAATGAAACTGAATAGAATGCAGATAAAAAGATTTGGAACAGAGGGGGTATAATCGAAAAATAGAACAACTTTGAAACTAACTCTTCCATCAATTTCCATTACTCCCGTCTTTCATTGGTAAGATTTATATCCGAGATTTTGCTCATATTCAATAAGATAAAACCAATCAATTAGAAATCAAGATACTAAGCCACATATTTATCAAAATCACATTTTTAATATCAATATGCAAATTAGCCTTCCCATTCACACTGTAAACCACTATTTTGTTGTATATATAAATACAATTGCATGTTTTAATATGTAATATGGTCAACAGTATTAATATGTAAAACAATTTTATTAATGATTGAGGTTTAAATGAAAATAAATCATGGAGAATGTTTTTACATAACAAAGGGAATTGTGACTTGAATAGTAATATAGTTTCGGTTACATGCAGACAAAACCACAATCTCCATTATAATAAGATTATATATATAGCAGCATTTCTTCTTTAAGGCATATTGTGTTGAACAACACAGCCATTTTTTGTCAGCAAAATCTTGTCCCATGTCCTTTCAAGTTGCCCGATTGATTTGATTATATCTGGCGAAAATTGGCTGATGTATTGCCATAAACTGTATTGTATTTGTTTATGAACTACCCTGAAGATGGCCCACAATAGGGTGAATGTTCAACAATATATATTATATATATATATATATATATATAAAAGCAATTGGTAATTTGCTTGAAGCATTGTTAAGTTGTTATAATATATTAATATTTAGAAGGCTAGTACAATGCGTATGAAAAATAAAAACAAAAAGATGTTTTTTATGTCTTATCGATTTCGAAGCAAGAGCTTCATCATCAGAGTTTATTTTCAGAAATGGACGTGCTTATGTTTTTATTTTTGTGACGTTACAATTTCTCTTCTTATTTCCTTTTCCTCTCCTTTTTTCCTCTCTTTCTTCTTCTCCTCCTTTATGAATGAAATGGGCGAATAACTGTAATTTCTTATTTCTCTCTTTTTTTTAATTTAAAAAAAATTTTTTTTTTTTTTTTTTCATACGCATTGTACTAGCCTCCTAAATATTAATATATATAATATATATATATATATATATATATGCGCATGGTTGGTATGTTCACTACCGACCTCACCACCCTGTCCATTGAAGAGGGGGCCCAAGCCTGTGTGGGGGCCACAGAAGGGCAGATTTCATATATTTTCAATGAATATTACTTTATGAATATTGATATATACAGCAGAAGCCTTGTATCATAGATTCGATAGGTGGGGGCCGCATCAGCCCTGTATCATAGATTCAATGGGTGGGGCCATATCATAGATTTGAGGTTGGGGTGTGCATGAGACCCGAGCATCAGCCCTGTATGTGTGTGTGTGTTGAGTAAACCACAGATTTTCCATCTCTCATAAATTCAAACCCTTATGAGATTAATGATTTTGCCAGACCCTCAAAGATCAAAGAATTATCAGTCTGTTAATACAGCAATGACCTACCATTCCAATATCATCCGATTCACCGCAGAATTCTTCTTTTTTTTTTTCATACTATTTTTCTTAAGCCAATTTGCTTTTTACAACTGACATTTCTACAGACTATTAACATTTTATCCTTCTGGTATTTTTATCCTTCAAAAAATAATTTATCAGTCAAGAGTGGTTCCCCTTTGTTTATGTTAGACTTATAGGAAATAACCCTTTTTTTATATACATTGTCACTTTTAGTGGATACATTGTCTTTTTTTTTTCTTTTTTTCTTTTTCTGTGGGTGAAGGGGGGGATACATTGTGACTTTTGTGTGATATCATTATCATGTCACGCCAGTAGCGCGGATATCCATGACAATCTCTCACCAACCCTCCCTATCACTCATTGACCTCGGGAGGTCCTCCGCACAGCATGCTGCATCCGCACATAGCTGATCTATGTAGGTCTTTGCTAGACGTCCCGCACTAGTATGTCTATGTGCCGGTTTCCACAGAAGGACGTCGCTTATTAGTTCATCCTTACTTCTCCAGCAGTGTCCTGCATGTCTTGTTCACCTTACTCAAAAAAAGTTGATGAACCAAAAGATATTTGTAGGACTAGGTTAGTTTTATGGCACGTCAACTTTTGTGGGACTATTTAATGCCAAAGTCTTATTTTCTTCAAACACTATCCCTCTTTGATAATAATAACTAGCAGGACCTGTGGATATACCACAGTATGATAATTTAATTATTACAACGTTTGATATGTCTACTTAAAAGCTATTGCAAAAATAGTTCAATATATAGTTTGTTTGTTTGTTTTGTTTTACGGCATATCAACCTCAGTGGGTCATTTAATGCCGATAAAGTTTTGAAATAAATCAATTCTTAATGGATAATACAATTTTTTTATAAATACATTTTTCTATTTAACCCATAGATGGGACCCTAACAGGTACTACCACTCCGGGTCAGAGTGGACCAGAGAGCAATGGTGACGAATGGGGTGCTCCACATTCCCCAAACCTCCAAAACTGGAACTAAGTTTCCATTTCAAATTGTTTAATTTTTTTACTTTAATAAATTTGATGATGTTACTTATGATACAAACTCACTGGCATTGAATTTTTAACTCCCCTCAGGCAATATCTTTTAATAACTAATTTTTACACTGCCTGGAGGGTGTTTTTTTGTTGTTGTTGTTTTTTTTTTTTGTTTTTTTGCTAGTATTAATAATATAGTTTGCTATAATTATAAATAAAGAGTGCTCAATATCATTGGTAGAGCATGTATATCTAAGTTAGGGTAGCAAAAAAAACTAAGTCAATGGTGCTTGATGACTGTCAGTTTCTCACTAATGCAATTTTCAAGCCAAATGTTCATTTCAAAAATTGAATAGGGGAGAAACTGATAGTTACCAAGTGCTGTTGAATTTATATCTTCACTAACCCAACGCACACACACACATTTATATATCAGTCATATGGAAATCCGATCTTTTCTGACAAGTTAAAGTGACAATTCTTCCAAGCTGTAGTTGTATCAGTGCTATTGTATGGTTGCACCGCTTGGACCCAAACAAAACGCCTAGAGAAAAGCTAGATGGAGCTGCATAAGAATGCTGTGTGTGATCTTAAACAATTTGTGGAAACAACACCCCACAAGAAAGCAGCTGTACAGCCACTTGCTGCCTATCACACAAACCATCTGAGTGAGATGAACAAGACATGCTGGACACTGCTGGAGAAGCAACGATGAACTCATAAACAATGTTCTCTTGTGGAAGCCAGCACATGGGAACACCAGTGTGGTCCATCCAACAAAGACTTACATTAACCAGCTCTGTGCAGATACTGGATGCTGCGCAGAGGACCTACCAGGTGCAATGAATAATAGGGACAGTTGGCAAGATATTGTCATGGATATCCATGCTACTAGCACAATATGAGGATGATGGTATATTTATTGACATTTCAGTCTCAGAAGACTATAATATAGTTTTTGTGCCCCTGAAGTTGCAGTGCCTCGCAGAATGTTTTTCAAACATTGGACTTCACAGTCACAAGAGGCGCTGTAACTTCAGGGGCACAAAAACTATATTATAATCTTCTGAGACTGAAATGCCAATAAATATATATATATATATATAAAATAGGTTGCACTTATTGCAACAGAGAACAGTTATTCAAGCAACATGAAAAAATTTCTTTATGTCTGTTAAAAATTATATCTCTGCTTCCGGTCATGAATGATCCCCCCCCCTCTCTCGACCAGATGTGGAATGATCAACACTATTTACAGTGTTTGTATTTGCTAGAGCAGTGTGTAAGAATTGTTCCAGTTCATACTCAAAGTATGAACTTGAATTTTTCTATTTCATTCCAAAATCCTATGGTTTCCTGGGAATGGATTTACCAAATCCGCCAACCCCCCACCCCCCAGAATGTAAATGCAAGGTTACGGTTTAAGCAGATTTTAATTCTGCTTTCAATTTGGGGTTTTTCCTTCTCTTAGACTGTTTGCCTTTGCAAGGCTAAAGAACCCAGTCAATCCTACAAGTCACTCAAGATTGGAGAGGGGTAATTAACCACTATCAACATTTGAAAGAATTCATAACAGATTCATTGACACATAGCATAGTGGATAAAGACATTAGGTTAAGACAGTTCTAAGTGACAGTTATCTCTAGGCTGCAGGTTCAATCCTGGTCAGGGGCAGCAGAAGCATGGAATAATAATTATCACAGCTTAACACCTGTACCCCAGCTATGGTTAGTGGAATAAGAGCAGGATACCCCGTGGACTGAATAAAGGGTTAGGTTCAAAGTTCTGTGATGGCTTCCAATTATGACAATAAGGTTCCTGAGTCCGACAAGAAATACCTGAAGAAGGCCAGGCACATTGGCTGAAACATTGTACAGATAACAATGAAGATGAGGACAATAGTCTGAATAATCCAAATAATACTAGATTCATTGAATATTGAAGTTCACCAAATGATTGTTAATTTTATTATTCAAAGTCTCAAAAAAAAGACTCTAACAAACAAACAAACAAAAAAGAAGCATGCATAACATTCTTTCATTTTTATACTTAATTGGGTGACCACTTAAGCAACAAAAGGTACTGTAAGCAACCAAAGTCATTTGTTTATCAAAATGACTTGATTTGACATTAAATAACCCAGAAGAATTGATATGCCGTAAAACAAAACAACAAAACGTCACCCTAACAGAAATGGAATGAGAATGATCTACCCAATGGATTAAATAAAGGGTTTGGTTCAAATTTACATGAAGCCTCCTGAGTTCAACAAGAAACACCTGAAGAAGGTTGGAGAGCACATCGTCTAAAATGTTGTCTATACAAGGTGTGTCAAAAAAGTATCGAGATTTTTTGTACTTTTTGACACACCTTGTATTCAGAAAAAAAATAACGTTCCATTCATTCTTCATTTCTATCTTGGTAAATACAGCTTTAAACTTGGTACTTTTTTGACATACCTTGTATTCTGAAAAAATTAATGAATGGAACTTTTTTATTCACAATACAAGGTGTGTCAAAAAGTACAAAATATCTCGATACTTTTTTTTTGACATACCTTGTATAACAATGAAAATGAGGACAACAGTCCGAAAAATTTAAGTAATACAAATTATCAAACCTCATTTCAAAAATTCATACAAATAATACCAAAGTTTTAATTACTGCGACAAGGGAGGTAATTACCAAGTGACTTAAAATCTAAATAATACAAATTATCAAGCCTCATCTCAAAACATTTAAACAAATGGTATTCATAAACTATCAACAACATTTTTTCGACTTGTTAACCAGAACTGCTTCCTTTACAACACATTCTTTTGTTTTAACTCTGATAAAACAACAAACACTGAAATGAAATATTATGACGGCCATTTTGAATTTGTTTCAATAAGTTTCTATAACCAAGAGTTTCTTTTTCATAAATTGGGTGTTGTCTCCTTTTTTTTTAAGAATATGGCTTTTTATATCAGTCAAAAAAAAAAAAAGAAAAAGTCCACACCAACAGGATAAACATTCTTTCTATTTGATTTCCTTTTTGTATTTCCTGTACTAAGCAGAATTATTTCAATATTGATAAAAACAAAAAGTTTAAAAAACATTTTATGCCTACACTACTTACTAAAAATAAACTCATGTTTTTCTTTGTTTTTTTTTGTTTTGTTTTTTTCTGCTTACAAAATTTGTGGCTAGGTTGTCATAGGCTTTAATAATCATCCTTTACCATGTTCATTTTTTTCTTTCTTTGCTCTTTTTTTATCTAATGACTTTAAATAATATTTGTCTGAATCTTTGGATTTGGTTGGCATCCTTCCGTCTATTAAAGACAATGGCATAGTGCCCACTTTTTTTTTCTGAACAGACCAATTTTTGAATGGCAATCTCTGGTGCAGTGACTGCAAAATAATAGTGATGCTTGCTGGAGTTGCTGCTGTCTCTCCTTCCTTTTGGCTCTCTTTTCTGCGGCAACTTCTTTCCTCTCTTGACGAGGAGGCGCCAGGTTGTACGGTCTTCTGCACAAGCCTCCCATGTGTAGGTGTTGATGTGGCATGTCTTCATGTCCCTCTTACAGACATCTTTAAAGCACAGGCATGGTCTCCCTACCAGTCGTATGCCTTCTGTTAATTCAGATCTTTGGGGATGCGACCTTTGTCCTGACATAACCAAGCCAACGCAGGCGTCTCTCGCAGATGATGGCAGTTGATAATTTGGATTATTTGAATTTTTCAGACTGTTGTCCTCATCTTTATTGTGTGGATTTTTCAGACTGTTGTCCTCATCTTTATTGTTTGGATTTTTCAGACTGTTGTCCTCATCTTTATTGTTTGGATTTTTCAGACTGTTGTCCTCATCTTTATTGTTATATACAGAATGGACTTCTTCAGGTGTTTCTTGTTGAACTCAAAACTTCAAACCAAACTCTTTATTCAATCCTTTTACCATATTGTCAGAAGTCAAATTAAAATTTCATACCTCCACTTTGAAACATGGTATCCCGATACTTTCTTTTTAAAAAAAAGGGGGGGTCTCAAAATAGTTATTAGTTATTAGAACCCTGAGTTCATTTCCTGAGGGTATTGTGATGTAAGCAGTGACATAGTTTCGATTACAGACAGACTGACACAGAATCTATTATAATAAGATTTATAAAATGTTATCTGTTATTTAAATATTTTAAGCTTTTCCAAATATCTACATGTATTTTTAAAAAAAGTATCTGTAGATTGAAGCTGTATTTACAAAGACAAAGTTTATTTCTGCAACTGTTACATAATCTATGCGGTTGCATAAGATTATTGTCAATCCCCTGTATTTCTAAAGGGTTGCCCTTTTCATATCACGGGCGGGACTTTCCATGGAAGATTACAGAAAGCCCACGAAATACATGAAGTCACGTGGGACCTGGTTGGGTCCTCAGTTTTCAGTTTTGACGTCGGGCAGAGAAGATGTTTCTGCTTTAACTGGAACTCACCTGCATACGCGCGCTATGTTAGTCAGATATTTAGTTACATGAAATGTATAGTTAAGTAAATAAAAGCTTAAGAAAATAACACGGTTTTGTGGTTGGTGAATGTCTTGGTAACACGACTGATCTAGAAGAAATGAGTTAAGTGCGACTGACCACAAAGACGAAGAAGAGACGCTAGAAGAACTTAAGATGTCAAAGACGCCAGAAGAAGAATAGAAGAAAGTAAAGAAGGGTATACAACACAACAACTTGTATAAAAAAAGGATCTAAAAATGGAAAACTAGTAAATTCAACTCTTGCAGACCCCTATGCTTTTACACACCCTGCCAAAATGTTATTCACCCCCTACCCCCACAGGGTAGACCACTTTGAGAAACCCTGTTCTGTTCTGAAACTATCAAGTTTAACCTTTTACAGTATTGTCAAAAGTCAAATTAAAATTTTGCCACAAACACACTTTGGTACTTGGTATCCCAATACTTTCTTTAAAAAAAAAAAAGATACTCTCAAAATAGTTATTATCTACAAGAACCGTGAGCCCCCACCCACACATGTATGGACCCTTTACCCTGGGTTCCTGGAGGAAAAAATAGCTAAAAATGTTGAACATTGTAAGCAGAAGAGATGTCATCTTAGCATCCAATAATTCCTAACAGCATGTTGCAAAAGTGACATTACATTTTTCCAGAAACTATTTCGCATTTATTTGCAGTTGGAGACGCTCACTTAAAAATTTAGACATATTTCCAAATAACTTGATCGTATTTTCTCATGTAACTGAATATTTTATTGCTGGATTTTCTTTGAGTGAACATTCTTATAAAAGCCACGTTTATAAGCAGATGGTCGATAAATAAAAGCTGCATAGTGAAATTATAACTTTATTGGACGACTCAAATTCCTGTTATTTACTGCTTTTAAACTCGTTGGCTAAATTTTCAAAGTTAATGTAGTTGAACCATGAAAAGTTTAACTTACATAGGTTTGATTATTTGAGACGATTTTTTTTTTTTTGTATTCAAGGGGATTTTTTTTTTTTTTTTTATTTTGCAATCTTATCCAGAAATAACATAATAGATGTTTTGCCAGAAAATGTCAAGAAAACAAGCGTTTGTTTTTGTTGTTGTTTTTTGGGAGGATTTTTGTTTTGTTTGTTTTTTTGTCTTTGTTTTTTTGTTTTTTTTTTTATTTGTCTTATTTTTAAAACTATTTGTTATTTAAACTAATTTGCTAAATTTTCAAAGTTGAACCATGAAAAGTTTAACCATAGATTTCTTTATTTTTTAAGGTTTTTTTTTTTTTATTTTTTTTTTTTTTAATCTTATCCAGAAAATAAGCTGTATTGCTACAAAATATAAAGAAAACAAGTGTTTGTGTGGGGGGGGGGGGTATTTGATTTTGTTTGTTTTGAATGAATAGTTCTGCCTATGTTTGAGATTTCATGCAGGATACGTTCTTGCCTGAAAATACCACGTCCAGGATTGAACTCGTTTCCCATGTTCAGTTATAAGCACTATAAGAAATGCAAACAGCCTCGTACTTGATTTGAACTCATGTCACAAAGTCCATTTCCTATGACCATTACATTATGAGCACCTCTTTTTACTTTGGATTATTTGGATTATTCGGACTATTGTCCTCATCTTTATTGTTATCTACACAACCTTTCGGACGATTTGCCCTCTGGCCTTTTTCAGGTATTTCTGGTCGGACTTGGGAACCTTCTCAAACTCAGGAACCTTCTTTTCAAACTCGGGAACATTCATGTCATAATCAGGAGCCTTCACGGAAATTCAAACCAAACTCTTTATTCAATCCACAGAGGTAACCAGTTCTCATTTGATTTACCATGACCAGGTACAAGTGTTAAGCTGTGTTAATTATTCTATGTTACTGTCGCCCTTGGCTAGGATTGAACCAGCAGCCCCAAGATAACTGTCACTTAGAACTATATTAACTCAACACCTATATCCGTTGTGCCATGTGTCCAATTGGACGATTCAGAGTCTGACAAGAAATACCTGAAAAAGGCCAGAGGGCATATTGGCCAATGAAGATGAATAATCCAAATAATTCAAATTATCAAGCCTCATCTCAAAAATTCAGAGAAATAGTGTAGATAACAATAAAAATGAGGACAATAGTCCGAATAATCCAAATAATCCAAATTATCAAGCCTCATCTCAAAAATTCAGAGAAATAATGTAGATAACAATAAAGATGAGGACAATAGTCTGATCAAGCCTCATCTCAAAAATTCAGAGAAATATGTGAGATAACAATAAAAATGAGACAATAGTCCGAATAATCCAAATAATCCAAATTATCAAGCCTCATCTCAAAAATTCTAACAATAAAGATCAATAGTCTGAATCAAGCCTCATCTCAAAATTCATAACAATAAAGATGAGGACATAGAGTCTAACAATAAAGATGAGGACAATAGTCCGAATAATCCAGCCTCATCTCAAAAATTCAGAGAAATAGTGTAGATAACAATAAAGATGAGGACAATAGTCTGAATAATCCAAATAATTAATTATCAAGCCTCATCTCAAAAATTCAGAGAAATAGTGTAGATAACAATAAAGATGAGGACAATAGTCTGAATAATCCAAATAATACAAATTATCAAGCCTCATCTCAAAAATTCAGAGAAATAGTGTAGATAACAATAAAGATGAGGACAATAGTCTGAATAATACAAATAATAAAATTATCAAGCCTCATCTCAAAATTCAGAGAAATAGTGATAACAATAAAGATGAGGACAATAGTCTGAATAATCAAATAATCCAAATTATCAAGCCTCATCTCAAAAATTCAGAGAAATAGTTTAGATAACAATAAAGATGAGGACAATAGTCCAAATAATCAAATAATCCAAATAATCAAGCCTCATCTCAAAAATTCTGAGAAATAGCCTCTTTCTATGTCTTCTACTTCAGACTGAGATTCTCACCTGAACCATTGAATTTTGCCAATATTCAACACGTTGCATTTCTGCTGTGAAAACCAAAGAAATTCTTAACAACTAAAAAAAGAAAAACCAACAATCATAATAAACTAAAAAAAACAAATTTGGCCAAGCACCTGTGCCAACATTAACAAAATTCATTAATGATTAATATAAACCAAAGAGAATAACTCTGATATTTTCATTATCTATTTAATATTTTTTTTTGTTTTTCCTTGCAGGAATTGGTAGACTAAATAGTGGAATGTCTATCAAGCTTATTATATCTCTACGTTAAATGTAAAGGCATTATCTATACATATATAAAGGGTAGTTGGTTTGTATGTGTGTATATATATATATATATATATATATATATATATAAAGAATGAATAAAGGAAAGAAAGTATAGAATGGATAATATAGGATTTTAATCATAATTTTATTATCCTTTCTATACTTTCTTCCCTTTATTCATTCTTTCAACAGACCGTCGGATTCACTTCCAGTTTCATCTTTAAATATATAGATATATTTAGAGGATATGTGCTTAACTGAAGTCGTACCTAATTTTGAAAATTAATTAGGTAATAATTAATGAATTTTAGGCGGGCACATATGTTCAAATGTAAGGCTAAACAAATCAAGAAAATGTCAATCCCTGAATGTACATTTCGACCTATTCACATTCAGGGATTGACATTTTCTCGATTCGTTTAGCCTTACATTTGAACATATATCCCCTTAAAAATTCATTAATTATTAACTAATTAATTTTCAAAATTAGGTATGACTTCAATTAAGCACATATCCTCAAAAAATTGTCGGCTTAAAGCCATATAAAAATAAACACATTTGTTGGTTTACTTAACCTCATATATATATATATATATATATATATATATATATGTATGTATGAATGGATGAAACTATGAAAATAAAACTATTAACAATAAAGTAAATATTCAAGGTGTGTCAAAAAAGTATCAAGATATTTTGTACTTTTAGACACACCATGTATTTTGAAAAAAAATAACGTTCCATTCATTCTTCATTTCTATCTTGGTAAATACAGTTTTAAACGTGGTACTTTTTTTACACACTTGTATTCTGAAAAAAAAATTAAAGAATGCAATGTTGTTTTTTTTAGATTACAAGGTGTGTCAAAAAGTACAAAACTCTCGAACTTTTTTGACACACCTTGTATATACATATTTACTATCACCAGGTTACAGTGGCCTGAATGTTGTGTTTATACACAATAAAGATGAGGACAACAGTCTAAAATATCATAATTATTCATCTCAAACCTCATCTCATAGATAAACATAAAACTACTTCCAAGATGTATTCCATAACTTAAAAAAAAGACTATGAGAATAGTGTATCAACAATGGAGGATTCTATATTAAAAGAGACAAATCTCATTAATTTGTAAGTTTTCTTTTGGGGACAAATCCATTGTGAAATGTTGTCAACTCAGAGACAGAAGAAAATGTCCACCTCCAAGATTGGAACATAATCCATCAAAATGTTTCCAGGATATTCTGGTGGCACTTATGCTGCTTGGAGCGCCCTTGTGTGAGCAGTAACGATTAATCTCCGAAACTGTGTTTGAATTCATGGATATTCATCTAAAGATAACTTATTTAAACTTAATTAAAATAATAAAAAAACACATAAAACAGAACCTGAGGTTACATTGGCCTGAACGTTGTGTTTATACACAATAAAGATGAGGACAACAGTCTGAAATATCATAATCATTTGCTTCCAGGATGTATTCCATAAGTTTAAAAAAAAAAACTATGGGAATAGTGTATCAACAATGGAGGATTCTATATTAAAAGAAACAAGTCTCATTAATTTTTAGGTTTCTTTTGGGGGTGACACATTTCCTATGGTTCCAAGAAAAGACTTCTTTTTTTTTTCCTGTTAATTTCATTTGTCAAAATAGATACAAATTCAGTTGTGAATTTCTCATCAAAGAAAATGTTTGCATTGGACGTTTAATTCTTCTATGTGTTCCTTCGTCTTTGACTCTTTTTACAACAATTAAACCTTCAGCTTAAATCTTACTCAAAAAACAACACCTGTCTAAACCTATATCAATTTTCTTTGTCTCACAACACACCCTAACATATTTCTCCTCCATCCCCACCCCAGAAAGAAAAACAAAATCATTCTTTCTTTTTCTGACTTAACAACTGTTATTTATTTAGTTTTTAAGACTTTGGAAAAATTTTCCAAAATTTATTTATTTTCCTCTCGGTATGTCCAATATTTTGGTATGACAGCACTTTTCCTTTATTTATACTTTTATTTTTTTTAAATTGTAAATTGTCATTTTTTCCTTAAAAACAGAGTATAAAATTACATATAAAATATTTACTATCAATTTTTTAATCATAACAATGAAATAAATCACATTAAAAATGAGCATATTTTGAGTGTAAAAAATAACGTAAATTTTGGCCATCCCTACATTTCTCTCTCATGGAATAACTCTGTGACAAAATGAAATTGTAAACTTTGTCTCAAACAAAACAAAAAAACTACAACAAATAAATCCCCTGAATGTAAACACTTGAAGATCCTCAAGAGTAAATACACATTGGTTTTAACAAAACCAGTTTAAATAACACACACACACACACACACACACATCTATTATTATGCTAAAGCTGAGCGAATCAATGATTGTTTTCTAAAGACTTTTTTCCTGTTTAGTTTAATGACACAAAATTCATACTAAAATATAACTTAATTTTAGGATTGAGTTATGTTTGAAAAAATTCCATTTTAATTAGTTCTAATTAGTTGTAATTTGCAATTAACACAAAAACTGACATTCTGCCTGTCACTTTCCCTCTCTCTATATATATCTTGATTATCTCCTTGTTATATATGTTAGTTTCTCAGTGAGTGTAAAGAGAGATATTTGTATGTTAAGTTTCATAAGCAGCCAGAATTAGGTCAAACATTCCCTTTCTTAGAAATCTTACAAAATGATTTTAATGTTTTTTTTTTAAATTCTCCAGACAAATTTTTTTTTTTTAAATTAATTCGCTTTGCTAACTCACTTTTCCCTAATCCCAGTTATCTACTCAGAGCTCAATGGTTGCCCCAACAGGTCACATTTTGTCTAGTATATATATATATATATATATATATATAATATACCAAGCGTGTTGGTAAATCCTTGCGGTGAGAAAAAAAAAACAGCAAATAATTTGATTGTAAAAATATACTACCAAACATCAACCGGGGAGAAAAAAATTTTTGAAAAAAAGAAAAGACCAAGATAGTCATACCAACAAAAAATAATCTATTGGTACAATATTTGGCCAAAAGAAAAAACAATTTATATGTATATAAGATATATATATATTCATATAACTGCTAGGAGAATAGCTAATAAGTAAAAAGTGCTCAATACCTAAGTAGAGCAAATAATAAAGATAAATCTAATGAGTCAGACGAACCTACTAAAAGTTTCGCTTAATGCTCTTCAGGGCTAAGATCTTAGCTCTGAAGAGCATTAAGCGAAACTAATAGTAGGTTCGTCTGACTCATTAGATTTATCTTTATATATATATATATATATGGGAGAATATGTGCTTAAATGAAGTCAGACCTAATTTTTTGAAAGTTAATTCATTAATGATAATTAGGCGGGATTTAACTACTTAAATGTAAGGCTAAATGTTTGATTTTTCTCGATTTGTTTAGCCTTACATTTAAGTAGTTAAATCCCGCCTAATTATCATTAATGAATTAACTTTCAAAAAAAAAATATATATATATATATATATATATATATATATCTGTGTGAGTGTGTGTGTGTGTGTGTGACCAAAATTTTCTATCAACATACTCTGTTCTTATAGCAGCTACTTAAAACTCTGAAATAATAATTAAATTCTTTCATATCAGAATGTTTACTTATTTATTAGGGTGACATGCTGAGTACTTCCCCTTTATGAGATCTCTTCCCCAAGCCAAATGAGAATTCCTTGGCGCAGTGTCTCCCCTCCTCTCCCATATTAAGTTGTCAGGATTCCATATTGAGTAGATCTCCTTCACGACATATTTCAAGGCAATAACTCTTAATTGGCAAGAGGGTTCATCTTGTCTCTATATATCAGGCGACAGATTGTGTTGGGTTACACAGTATCAACAGCAAGGAACAATCTGACATATTATTGAACTCTTAAGATGGATTTTGTTTTTCCACAAAGCAAAAGTCCAACAAAATGATCTACAATTTACACTTTTAGAAGTGGATTCATGCCTTTCTCAAATGCAATTATACAAATTGTGGTGCACCTCAACACTATACATAATCATCTTAAGGCTGTCAAAAGTTTTAAATCTTATTATAATGGAGATTCTGTGTTTGTCTATATCTGAAAGTATAACAATGCTTACATCACAATACTCTCAGGAATTGTGTAAGTTTATCAGTAAGTATTTAATTTATAGTCAAAATCATTGATAAATAGAATAAATTTTATTTATTAACCATGTCTCTATGAAAATGAAAATAATAATAATAATAATAAAAAGAAAAACATAAGATCACCCAATTCACATATTTTTTATATTACTACATTTTCAAGGGCGAACTCTAAGATCATCATGGTAGAATTATCAATATCATACGAGAGCCGATTAGAACAAAGCCATGTGTATAAAACCAGCAAGTACGAAGATCTTAGAACAGAACTGGAAAAAGAAGGGTATAGCGTCTTTGTTAGAGCTGTGGAGGTTGGAGCAAGAGGATTCGTTGCGAGCTTCCTGTACCAATTTCTGGGCCAAGTAGGAATCAAAGGGCACAAAAGAACCAAGTGCATAAAACACCTCACAGAAATAACGGAAAACAGCTCGATGTGGTTATGGAAAAAAAGAAATGTCCCGTGGAAAAATTCCCAGTAAAACATCATGTCATCAGCTGCTTGCGAAAGCGCAACGCGATTCATGCAACATTTCCATAGTACGCATTGTTTAAAAACATCTTTTCGACGTTATTCAATTGTATATATTTGATTATACGATACATCTGATATATTCAAAGGGACCTCACATCAGTGAGGGGGGCCAGTGTGCAGTTAAAACCGTTGAGAGGAAGGCCCCGAAATGGTGCACATTCTCTCCTGATGATCCCAAAATCAATTATATGAAATATAAAAACTATCAAGGAAAAAGAATCATGGAATTGAACTTCTCGTCGGTTTTGCTATTAGAATGAGGAGCCTTCTACAGCCCGCTCGTTTTATCGTGAGTTTCCATTACTTTTCAAGTAACTTTCTTCTCCTTTCTATAATGGTCTATTAAACAGGAATAGTTACTTTAAAAACGTCTAATTAACATTAGATAAGAATAACTTGATGTCATAGTTCAGCACGTTAGCCACTACCCCACAAGGACTCCCACCCCCCAGAGGATACAGTCAGCATTTACTAAGCCCTGCCAGCAGGGTGGGGGTTAAATTGGGTATTGGATTTGCTCATCTTATTCCAACCCGGAAATTTCTTTTGCATGGACAGATTCTTTATCTTCCGTCGTGATTTCATTGAATAAACTTCCAACTCGAGCTGAAGTTTCTTGTTGTGGATATCAAAAAGTGTTGGGTAAATAAGAGAGTCGTTCTCAATGGAATCGAATTTCAGTAAAAGACATTTATGAATGATTCTAGGATTCTGAGAGATGAAGATGAAGACATCTCCCCAGACAAAATAATGGCAGATGCTACTTAAAGCGCTAACAAGGATATTGCCTCCCACTGAAAATAGAAACAGATGGCAAAGAAAAAAAAGAAATTGAGACATTTCTGTTTTATAAATTCATTCATATTCAAATATTTGTTGTCATAATAATGATATCATCTCATATATATTTGCCAACCCCTCTGAACAAGCAGGATGTGACACAAGGTCAATTTCTTATGCGGAATTTAACAGGTTTGAATTCATTGTTTTTCCTTCTCCTAGACTGGTTGCCTAGCACCAATATGATTGTCTCAACCCTATTGCTCTTATGGCAAGCCCCAACCCTTTTTATTATATATGTGCTAGAAGGCAGTGGATGAGGGTTTTATATGTCCTGGATATGATGTTAAATTCTATCTGATGGAGAAATTCCAATTCTGAGCTCTGGGGAAGGTGGAGTACTCCTTCATCACCATTACTCCCAGGTCCACTCTAACTCATTAAAAGTTGGCCAGAAAACTCGAAAAGATCAAAAATAAAATTGTTAAACAGGAGATGTGTCTTTTGTTTAATTCTACATATATATATATATATCTTATTATAATAATGATTGTGTGTTTTTCTGTCTGTAACCGAAACTATATTCCTACTCAAGTCACATTTCTCTTAGTTATAGACATCACATTCTCCATGATTTTATTTTTATTTAACCTCAATTATTAATAAAATTGTCTTACATTATTAATACCGTTAACTATGTCTACATACTGACAACATGCAATTATATTTATATATACAACAAAATAGCGGTTTACAGTGTGAACTGGAAGGCTAATTTGCATATTAATATTAAAAAATCGAATTTAATAAATATCTGTTTAGTATTATTGATTTCTAATTGTTTGGTTTTATTTTAATGAATATAAGCAAAAATCTCTTCAATGAATCTTAAATGAAATCCATTAACAAGAAAAAATAACTGTCATTTTATTCTTTACTTCCTCTTATAACTAAATACTTAAATTAGAAAAAATAACAATGAAAGACGAAGTGATGGAAGAGTAAGTTTCAGTTGTTCCATTTTTTATTATACTCCCTCTGTTTCAAATCTTTTATTATACTCACTCTGTTTCAAATCTTTTTATCTGTATTCTTATTTAGTTTCATTAGCCTTTCTAATTTAATATATTTTATTACATTAAAACTTAAATACTTGCACCCGGAGGGTGCATATATTTGCTAGTATATATATATATATATATATGCTCTATGTTATTTTTGTACTGAGCACTCTTTTATTGTTAGTATTGCCATTTTAGTTTTTAAACTTATTTTTTTGTTTTTAAATGAACCGAATTTGTCCACCCTGATGACTATTTGTTTTAAAGTAAGATACACACCCACCCACCCCCCAACAGAGTAAAAGTTTAGTAAAAAGTCACAGACAAGGAATTTTCTTTTCTTTTCTTTTTTTAAAAACTTTTTAGTATTTTTAATTATCATTTCATTTGAAGTAAACATATGTTGGTACACAATGTCTCTAACTATTCATAACTTTCTGACAAGCACTTTTGCTGTTCACCATTTTTAACATTCAATGCTTTTATAAGGGAAAACAAAAATAATAAGAAATGGTAGGTTGGGGTTTTTTTTGGTTTTTATAAATTCAGTTTTTAAATTCAAATGTGCAATGTATGAAAATATAATTTATATGCTTATTGGAGAATCTTGGTGTTCTGCAGATATTTATATATATATATATATATATATATATATGTAAGAATGGAAAGGGAATTGAATCCGACAATATGAGGAAAAAATGAGTAAAGAAAAGAAATGTAGATGGATAAAAATGAATTTTATCGATATCACTTACACATGTGTTTCGGTCTGTTTATCAAAATGTATACGGATTTACACTATTATTATTATTAAAATAATCAGATTAAATTGAAATAATGATAATAATAATAATAGGAAAAATATAAAAATATTCCGTACACAGAGAGATTTTTTACAACCTTCATCAGAGTGAATTTTTTGTATTTTTTGAGTAGAGAAAAATCCGTTCAAAAAAAGAATATTTTTTTAATCATTTGGATATATATAATATATATATATATATATATATATATATATATTAGACAAAATGTGATACGTTGGGTCAACCATTGAGCTTTGGGTAGATAAGTAAATTTACAAAGCAAATTAAATTTTTTTTAAATATATATGGCCTGAGAATAAAAAATAAAATTTAAAAAAACATTAAAACCATTTTGTAAAATTTCTAGTTGTTTTTTTTAACCACCTAAAAATAATTTGGAAAATTTAAGCCCAAAATTAACATTATTATTACAGTCATTATCATTATAATTATTATTATTATTATTAGTAGTAGTAGTAGTAGTAGTAGTAGTAGTTTAACAGTGTTGCTAAAGAGTTAAATTTTTCTTTGGGCAATCATTTTAAACCATTTAAGCAAATTATCTTCAGATATTAATGACCTAATCAGCTTTAAGCCAATTGGACCAATTGTTCCTAATTGAGCCCCATGCCCCTAAGGACCCCCCCAACACACACACACACATTAGGGTAACCTAATCTAGTCTATTCAAATGTACATAAAACATTACATTGTGTACAGCTAATGCTATATAGCAGATTTTACTCTAATAAAACACTCTCTGCCATTTACCATTCCTGGCAAAAATGATAGAATTAGGACATTTAAAAAATGTTTACCATGCAGAGGAAAATATTATGGAATAACCGACAATGGTAAACCTCTAGAGCCAGTAGAACAATGCACATACCTAGGTAGTAATGTTGCATAGCGGTGTTCTCACGGTACCAAATTCTATATGTTATATAGCGGCTTCAAATTCACAACCCTACTTCGTGTATCTGGATATGTAGCGGGTATCGTCATTAACCCTAGACGATATATGTAGTGGTTGCTTAATGAAATCACAACACATGCTGTATAGAAGGAGTTTTGATTTTATTTCTTCTTCTCGGCTGTACGTTAGTGGGTGGCGAGTGTTGACAATGGGAACTGTTGACAATGACTACTACTATTGAAATGACTAGCATTGGTGAGGTGGAAGGGGGCTGTAACTGTGAGTGCGGTCACTCACTTGTTCTCCGTTCGATGTCTCCTGTCTGACTGACTAACTGACTCGACCCTCTGGCTTTTGTATTGACGACACGCCTACGCATCTTTATCTTTTGATCCAATAACGGACCTTTGTTATATATTTCTTTATCTTCTACCTGCTTCTTTGACCAGAAAGCCTCGCTTCCATTTTTTTAACTTCTTTGTTTTACCGGGAAAAAGTCCTTTGTTATTTTTGTCGTCTTTTCTTTGTTTCGCTCGTACAATATACAACAGTAATATCTCATCCATAGAAAGCGATGTTAATGTACACATAGGGAAGGCATGGTCTGCAATAAACAGATTATCAGTCATATGGAAATCTGAACTCACTGACAAGCTAAAGTGAAAATTCTTTCAAGTCGTAGTTGTATCAGTGCTACTGTATGGCTGCACCATTTGGACCCTAACAAAGCACCTAGATAATAAGCTAGATTGGAGTTGCACAAGAATGCTGCGTACAATCTTGAACAAATCATGGAAACAACACCCCACAAGAAAGCAGCTGTATAGCCACTTGCCGCCTATCACACAAACCATCTGAGTGAGGTGAACAAGACATGCTGGAGAAGCAACGATGAACTCATAAACAATGTTCTCTTGTGGAAGCCAGCACATGGGAACACCAGTGTGGTCCATCCAACAAATACTTACATTAACCAGCTCTGTGCAGATACTGGATGCTGCGCAGAGGACCTACCAGGTGCAATGAATGATAGGGAGAGTTGGCAAGATATTGTCATGGATATCCATGCTACTAGCACTATGTAAAACATAAAAAGCCTCATCCAGGATTTGAACATCCTGTGAAAACCAGCACATGGATATGCCAATGCAGGCTGTCCCGCTAGGACCTACATTGACCAGCTCTGCACGGATTCTGGATTCTGTGCAGAGGACCTCCCAAGGGCAATGAATGAATGAAAGAGGAGGTTGGCAAGTGTTGTATACCCTTTCTTTCCTTACTTCTATTTTTCTTCTATTCATCTTTGGTAGCTTACGTTCTTCTTCCAGCGTCTGGACCTAGTTTTGGGGACTTCATGTCTGGTCTTCTAGGTCAGTCTTGTTGCCAAGACATTCATCAACCACAAAACCATATTATTTTCTTAAGCTTTTATTTCTTAACTAAACATTTTTCATCTGACTAACATAGCGCGTGTATGCAGTGAGCTCCAGTTAAGGTAGTACATCTTCTCTGCCTGACGTCCAAACTGAAACTGAGGACCCAACCAGGTCCCACGTGACTTCACGTATTTCGCAGGCTTTCTGTAATATTCCATGGAAAGTCCCACCCGTGATATGAAAAGGTTCATCCCTTTAGAAATACAGGGGATTGACAATAATCTTATGCAACCACATAGATTATGTAACACCAGCTCTGCACGGATTCTGGATTCTGTGCAGAGGACCTCCCAAGGGCAATGAATGAATGAAAGAGGAGGTTGGCCCAGAGGTTGTCATGGATACCTGTGCTAATTGCGCGACATGATGATGATGATGATGATGATGATGAACTACTAAATAAAAAGCCAAGGAGTTGTAGACAAGCTATGGCAAAGTGTGTGTAGTGGGGTGTGTGTGGGGGGGGGGGGCTAATGAAGTGTAAAATTAGGCAGAAACCTGCCGCCTGATAACATAAAGGTGGTGAAAGTAGAACAAGGTAAGCATACTTTTAATTAAGTGTTCTATCATCATCACATCATGTTAAGCACCTGGTGGTGAGGCTATGCGATATATCACTGGAAATACGTCCTAATTGTTTTGAATATAGCTTCTTGCTGATAGGCAGGTGATGAATAATGTCAAAAGTAAATACACTTGCTGCTTACTGTATATATATATATATATATATATATATATATATATATATATATAATGTGTGTGTGTTTGAATAGCTTAGACACAATGGCACTTGCTGACTGCCGGTTTCTTGCCTGTGCGATCATCAGATCATTGACTTGGTGTCTGTGCTACATTTGACCTATTACTAATATTGAGCACTCTTTATTCATAGATATACCAAACCATACTATATTACTAATATATATATATATATATAGGGTTAGCTTAGACGGTAGAGCGTTCGGCTAGAAACCACAAGGTTCCTAGTTCGAACCGGTCCTCACCAACTCAGCGTATGAGTAGCACAGGGATCTGTGCGGTAAAGTAAGGAGCTGATGGTAGGTGTGGCGCTCCACCTCAGACACTAAAATAATCTCCTTGGTCTAGAGCTAGTGAAAAGAGGATAGACTCCCTCGCTGCATGGCTGATACCGACATTAGGCTGCCCCGACGACTTTTTATATATATATATATATATATATATATATACACACACACATACATTTACCAACCCCCTCCACACAAGTTCAATTTCTTAAGCGCAGTTTAACAAGTTTAACTTCAGAGTTTCCCTTCCCCTAGATTGGTTGCTTAACCAAGGTTGAAAAGCCCAGTATTCCTTACTATTTACCCATAGCTGGAGGGAGAACAGTTTGATTCATACCTTTCCCAAGTGTATTAGCGCTATGTGAAATGCAAAACAGCCTTGTCCAAGATTTGAACTCAGCTCGGTGTGTCCATTTTTTACGATGTTAACCTGTACATCACGCAGCTCCAGAGAGAGAGAGGAGAGAAGAGAGAGAGAGAGAGAGAGAATATGAAAAAATAAGTGTAAAAATTATTTTCACTTTTTCAAAATCTTTTACTGCCTGAAGATTGCTCTATATAAACAAGTAAGTTTGAACAAGCATGAAACCAAATGGTAGCAGATAATTTTCCATGCAATTAGATATATGCAAAAACTAACATATATTCATTTATTATTAATATTGCTCTATCACAGATTTTGAGCACTCTCCTAATAATACTGTATATATTAGCTTACTACTGTCTCATCAAGTGAGATATTGTTAACCATACACTGTGGTAATATATATATACATATATATATATATGTGATAGTACGCAAACAGTTTGTTTGATATGGCTATGCTGATAATTTTTGGGAGAATATGTGCTTAATTGAAGTCATACCTAATTTGAAAATTGATTAGTTGATAATTAATGAATTAGGCGAATATATCTGTTTAAATGTGAAGCGTAAACAAATCGAGAAAAAGTCATTCTCTGTATGTACATTTCGGCCTATTATGCCTCATCAGCAGAGTTATAATAAATATTTATATATATATATATATATATATATATATACTTTTTATTTCATTATAGTACAAAAATATGAAGAATATTCTGTATATAGTTCCATGTATGGCAACCTACTGCCCTTTCAGTCAGACTAAAATCCTTTGAAATTGGAAGGGAACATTATCAAGGTCATGAATCCCTCCTCCCCCCCTTGACCCCTGCCGATCTGTATACAAGATTTTGGCAATATAAAAAGCCCGGAAAAAAAGGTGGGGTCTTTTTTTTTACCCAGACAGGCAGCTGCTATTTCTACTTTGTAGAATTTATCATTTATCTAATGTTATCCTTCTAACTTAATATAAAATGTTTATTATGAAATTGGGAGTGTCCAAGAGAATTGCCAGCCTTTCAAGAAATTAAGGGAACATGGAAGTGTCGGAGAAATATGGTTTTGTTTTTCTTAGCAGCGACCATCAAATAGGAAGTGTATTCCTGGGATGGAATTAGGAAGAATCCTAGGATCCCTACTTTCTTGCTCTTTTTTTTTATTATCCAAGCTTAAAGAATATCCCAGAATCTTTAAGCACTAGCAGGACCAGTAGATATACCACAGTATGATGACTTAATTATTACAACGTTTGATATGTTTACTTAAGAGCTATTGCTAAAATAGTTCAATATGTAAAAAGTATAATAATCTTGATTTAACTCTCTCTCTCTCTCTCTCTCTCTCTCTCTCTCTCTCTCTCTCTCTCTCTCTTTTTCTTTCTTTCACTCCCTAGTCTCTTTAATTCCTATATTTTTTCTGTGTCCTTTTTCTTCCCTTTTTTTCTTTATAAAGAAAACAAAACAGAATGATCCACTATTTAACTGAGGTGACAACACTCATAAGAAATAAGAATTTGGTGGATAAGCAACACCAGATAATTTGCATTTCATCTTGGGTGAATTGGATGGTCTGATTTTTAACCAGAGGGTGTTGCAAGATGATAACAGTTGGAAGATTAAAGAACAAGAGTATCAATATATAAATAAGTATGAGGGTGAGTAAAAAATTAATGCCATTTTGATTAGGACAGGTATAATTACCAACACAGGAAAAATGTATCCTACATCAAAATGAACCTGGTCCTCTGTGGACCGCATCCCTACTTCTCCACATAGTCACCGTTTCTCTCAGTTATTCAGTTGCAGAATTAATGAATTGATTGCAAGAGTTGGTCCTAAATTGGAACCCATTGACATGCCTGGAACTTGAATGTCGGTTAAACAGAACAAATTATCAAGCAGCAAAATTTATGAAAAGCAAACATATCTATTTATGTAGCTGTTTGCAGTAAATTAAGATAAACATTGATCTTAGATAGAAATGAATCCCAAAACTCTCATTATTCTACAAGCAAATAAAATAAATAATTGAGGTAAGACAAGAATGAGGCTCTAAGTAAATGGATGTGTAACCAGTGGTTTTTCCATCAGTGTATCAGTGTGGACCTCAGATAGATAGATATGAACATGATGAGGTCATATATATATATACAAGGTGTGTCAAAAAAAGTAATGAGATTTTTTGTAATTTTTGACACACCTTGTATTCTGAAAAATTAACATTCCATTCATTGTTCATTTCTATCTTGGTAAATACAGCTTCAATCTCGTCACCTTTATGACACACCTCCTGTTCTGAAAAAAAAAATGAACATTCCATTCATTGTTCATTTCTATCTAGGTAAATACAGCTTCAATCTCAATACTTTTATGTCACTCCTTGTATATTTAAAAAAATTTTTTCTTGAACTATTAATATAAACAAATAATTAAGTTGATACAAAAATGAAGCTCTAAGCAAATGGATGCATAATCAGAACAATTAAATGTGGCGGAATTTTACTAATGTATTGAGCACTTTGTATTTGTTATATCGCTGACTTACCTTTCTGAATTTTGCATCATCTAAACATCGTGACCATTTTCACCGGTAAGTCACCTTTTCCATTATACATATATATATATATTATGTAGTATATTAGGAAAAATGAAAAAACACAGGTTTAAATGGGTTAAGTGGCGAGTTTATTGGCCGACGCTGCAGTGTTTCAATCTATTAATTAGATATACCAACAAATGCCCTGAAGATGATCTAATTAATAGATCGAAACACTGCAGCGTCGGCCAATAAACTCACCACTTAACCCATTTAAACCTGTGTTTTTTCATTTTTCCTAATATACTACATACCGTCGGATTCACTTCCTTTCTTCACATATATATATATATATATATATATACATAGTGATGCTGATAGCTTTTTGATTTAGTGCATCTGGGATGCACATATTTGCTTTGATGGAGTCCCCGCGAAATTTGGGTCCCAAGTAAAGTTTCTTAATAAATTGTAGGGTTTTTATTTATGATCTGGGGAAACAACTAAAGCTGCCTTACTCCTACCTTGTAACCTATCCTGTGTAATTCATTTCTAAGAAACTATTGAAATCTATTTACAGTTAGCTTGAAATGGTGAGGGAAGAAAAAAGAAAAACACTGGGATGCATGAATATGATTTTACTGCATCCTTTTAAATTTTTATGCATCAGGAATCCAGGACACATACCTGTCAGCATCTGTGTGTGTATGTATGTATGTATGTATGTATATATATATACATACATACATACATACATATATATATATATATATATGCACACACACACAAATAACATACTAAAATGCTCCAAGCAAATAAAGCATTTTTATCCAATTTGCAGCTTAACTCTTTGCCTACCAAAATTCCCCCACGGCTGTACCAAATTTTCTTGGTATTTTTTACCTGTATGATGGGATATTTAAAATTTCACTATCTATTCACCTCACAACTCATTCTATTTGTATAAAGTCTTATTATTATTGGATCTGAATCCTTCTGCTCAATTATAATGAACATCATTTTACAGTAGGATCACAGTGGTGGGAGAGATGCTGTGAGTGGCTTAAAGTAACCAAAGAGTCAATAATATTTTTGTGGGGTCTGAATTTGGGGTGAACATTATTTTTTTTGATCATTCAAATTTTAATATAATTATGAAATGTTAATTAGAATCCTTCTTTCTTATCTAAATAGAAGTACCAATATCATCATGGACCTCTGTTATAAGAGGAACGCAATCGGTTTGCAGGTCATCTAGTTAATTACCAAAATGTTTGCAATTGGAACTGGTTATAATTTCCTCTTATCTCTTTAACTTGTCTGTGAGATTGGACCTCCATATGATAGACAAGTTAAAGAGACAGTTCTTCCAGGCTGTTGTTGTGTCAGTACTGCTGTATGACTGCACCACCTGGACCCTAACTAAGTGACTAGAGAATAAACTAGATGGGAGCTGCACAAGAATGCTGCGGGTGATCATGAACAAGAAGTGGAAACAGCACCACACGAGAAAGCAGCTGTACAGCCATCTGCCATATATCACCCAAACCATCCGAGTGAGACGGACAAAACACGCGGGACACTGCTGGAGAAGCAAGGACGAGCTCGTGAGCGACCTCCTCCTGTGGAAGCCAGCACATGGACAGGCCAGCATGGGCCGACCAGCAAAAACATACGTTGATCAGCTCTGTGCGGATGCAGGATGCTGCATAGAGGACCTCCCGAGAATGATGAGCGATAGGGACGGATGGAGAGAGATTGTCATGGATATCCGTGCTGAAAGCACGACTTGATGATGATGATGATAATCTCCTCTAATAAACTAATAAAAACATTAAACAGAATTGTCCAGTTTTTACTTACTGAAGAATAATATGAACTTTTTTTTTCTTCAAGTGAAAATTACAACCACTAAATCAACAGAAAGTGTTTCATAAATGTTTATATAAAGGATGGAATTTGAAGATAATTGGCCAACCCAATTGTTGGTGGTTCAAGAATATACATTGGTCAGCAAGAAATAAGAAGGAAGGTTCCTTCTATGTATTTTTTCATTGGTCAAAATATTCATTTCACAAAATGAGGGAGGAATGTTAATTTATAAAAATGGTTGATCTAAAAAGGAAATCAATTAAGAGGATTTTACAAGAAAATGGGATTGTCTAAAATGGCAGAGACATCTCAACTGAGAATTCCTTACTCAGCAAGAAAATGGGATTGTCAGTGTGTCATATTTTTAACTTTACTCCTAGAATCCATAGCTTAACATATCATACCATTTTAGAATCCGGTTAAACTCTGTTTAAAAATGGACCTTGTGTCGCATCCTGCAAATGTCAGTGTGTCACATATTTTTAACTTTACTCCTAGAATCCATAGCTTAACATATCATACCATTTTGGAATCCGGTTAAATTCTGTTTAAAAATTGACTTTGTGTTGCATCCTGCTTGTGCAGAGGTGTTGGGTGAATACACATGGGAAAGGTATGAAACCAACTATTCTCCCTGCAGCCATGGATAAATAGTAGAGTATGCCCTTCATCATATTCAGATTATATACAAATGGACATGCTATACAGAAAAATATAATAAGAAAGAAAGAGTTGCGTAAAGATAGAGAGAGGGGGTGAGTGTGCAGAAGCGATAATGCTAATCTGTTTCTATCGAACATGATGAAAAGATCGAGGAAAAAAAGAGTTAAATCATGATTATTACACTTTTTACATATTGAACAAATTGCAATAGCTCTTAAGTAAACCTGTTTACTAATAAAGTAAAGTTGTTAGATTGTGATGGCTGAGCAATCTGTAACCTAGGTACTAAGTGGTCCCATGCAACTCTTCACTTTGGCCCTAGACAGGTGATTGGAGAGGCCCAATCTGATCAATCGGCTGGTCACGCCAAGCCCTAGCACCTATATGATTTTCCCAACCCTATTGCCCTTATGGCAAGCCCCAACCCCTTTTTATCATATGGGTGCTAGAAGGCGGTGGCTGCGGGTCTACATGTCCTGGGAATGACGTTAAACTCTATCTGATGGTAAGGTTCCAGTTTTGGAGGTTTGGGGAATGTGGAGCACCCCTTCATCACCATTGCTTCCTGGTCCACTCTGACCCGGAGTGGTAGTACCTGTTAGGGTCCCATCTATGGGTTAAATAGAAAAATGTATTTATAAAAAAATTGTATTATGCATTAAGAATTGATTTATTTCAAAACTTTATCGGCATTAAATGACCCACTGAGGTTGATATGCTGTAAAGCAAAACAAACCAAACCAAACCAAACCAACACTTTTATCTCATCGGTGCTAGAAGGCGGTGGCTGAGGATCAACCACCAATTTATTAATTCTAGCAATTTATTAAGTACTCAGGAAGTTAATGAAAAATCTCCCATTAAATTATTGCTACCAGTTTATTAATACACTTGAAATTAATGAAAATTATTTCTATCACTATAATCAACTGTCAAGCCCTAGCACCTATATGATTGTCCTGACTGTATTCTTCAAATTGCTCTTATGGCAAATAGTGGCCCCTTTTTATCATATAGGTGCTAGAAGGCAATGGCTGGGGGCCAAACACCAGTTTATTAATACATAAATGTTGTTTCTTCTAATTCATTGATACACATCAAGTTAACAAAAATTTAACATGAAATAATTCCTACCAATTTATCAATACACATAAAGTTAAACAGATCATATATATTAAAAAAACAAGATCTGACATTAAATAACCCACAAGGGTTGATATGCCATTAAACATCACCAACCAACCAACCAACCAGCCATTGATCACAAAGATCTAATATTATACGTATTTACCAACCCCTCCACATGAGTAGGATGTGACACAAGGTCAATTTCTTAAGCAGAGTTTAACAGGTTTAAATTCAGAATTTTCTGTTTCCTAGACTTGTTGCCTAACCAAGGTTAAAAAATGCAGTCTACCCTACTATTTACCCATAGCTGGAGGGAGAATAGTTGGATGCATACCTTTCCCAAGAGTATTAGTACTATGTGAAATGCAAACAGCCTCGTCCGTGATTTGAACTTATGTCACCATGTCAATTTCTTACGAGGATAACCATTACACCATGCGCTTCTACAAAGATCAAACATTGTACAATAAAAATGTTGGTTATTTCCTATAACTCCAACATAAACAAAGGGGAACCACTCTGATTGACTGATAAATTATTTATTTATTTTCCCATTAAACTAACCCAACACCCTAACCCTAACCCCCTCTTCTTTTTTCCTAGTGGATCAATAAATAAATAAATACATAATTTATCAGTCAGTCAGAGTGGTTCCCCTTTTTTATGTTAGAGTTATAGGAAATAACCAAAATTTCAACGCGTAAGTGCAACAGGCTACAGACTTATGGTCCCGTTTGCACTTCACCTTATTCTCATAGAAAACATATCAATCATCCTGGGGTGTATTTTCTTCTTGAATGTTTTTTTGTTTTTTGTTTTTTTTTTGTATGTAATTCTCTTCTACTTTCCCAAATTGTACAGCTGGTAAGAGAGAGGCAGGAACAGTGGGGCGGGGGAGTCGAGAAGAAGACGAAGGGAGGTGCAATGGGAAAGACGTTAGGGCCCTTCCTTTTACACTTTGTGCATTTTGGGATTAATGCATGAAGAAAAACAACAAAACAAAAAAGAAGAGAAGAAAAAAAAAAAAAAAAACTTTGAATGTTTTATGTGGCTCATTTCAGCCGTGGTTACTGGGTTTAAGTTTTTACAAATGGATGTAATAAAATCCCTGCTGAGAAACAGAATCCATTTTGTGCTCTGTTGATTACACCACCCACACCCCCAGCAACCACCTCCTCCTCCTTCTCCTTACCAGAAATTGTCTTCCTCACATTGGCGGCGCTTACCATTGAAACTAGGCCATTTTTTTTTAAATGCCAACATTCAGAGACATCACAAATCCCAAGATGAAGATTTCTCTGTCACATAAGTCTTCAATAAATTATAGATACTTTGTGAATAGTGAAAAACCCCTTTAACTCATTCATATATATATATATATATATATATATATATATATATATATACTTAGATACCTTATCTATATATGCTCCCCATTCACCTAGTGAGTTGAGCACTTTGGAGGGGATTTGCGCTGACGACCACCAACTAAGTGTAAAGGCAACACTCTCCAATAAAAATGATGGAGCACTCTCTGGCGGCCTTTGCATACATTCAGATGTGTGTATTTATCAGTTAAAATGCCCTTCCAATTCTGTAGGTGATGATGGTTGAACAGTTAAGCAGCCTGACTGATGATGAATTAATCAGGTTTCTATCCTGGCTGAAGGTAGCTTACAAATGTCTAGCCACACTGAAGAGACATGATACATTGGAACACTGTATCTGTGGATGATATATATATATATATATATATATATATTCATAGTCCAATAATAAAAAAAATATTTATTTTATATAACAAATATGGAGGTGCATAGTGTAATGGTAAGAATTGTAGGAAATGGACTCGTCAACCTGGATGAGACTGGTTGCATTTCACATAGTGCTAATACCCTTGGGAAAGGTATGAATACATCTATTCTCTCTTCATCTATAGGTAAATAATAGACCAGACAGGGCTCTTTAACCTTATCTAGACAACCGGTCTAGGAGAAAGAAAACTCTGAATTCAAACCTGTTAAACTCTGTTTAAGAAATCATGTGCAGGATTTGGTGTATATATATATATATATATATATATATATATATATATATATATATATAATTTAATATACCAAGCGTGTTGGTAAATCCTCGCGGTGAGAAAAAAAACAGCAAATAGTTTGATTGTAAAAATATACTACCAAACATCAACCGGGAAGAAAAAAAATTTTGTAAAAAAGAAAAGACCAAGATAATCGTACCAACAAAAAATAATCTATTAGTACAATATTTTGCCAAAAGAAAAAAAACAATTTATATGCATATATATATATATAAGATATATATATTCATACAAACCCGCCAGGAGACTAAAGCTAATAAGTAAAAAGTGCTCAATACCTAAGTAGAGCAAATAATAAAGATAAATCTAATGAGTCAGATGAACCTACTAAAAGTTTTGCTTAATGCTCTTCAGGGCTAAGATAGAGTCAGATCTTAGCCCTGTAGAGCATTAAGCGAAACTTTTAGTAGGTTCGTCTGACTCATTAGATTATTTATTTATATATATATATATATATATATATATATATAAAACAAATATTTCTTTTTTAACAAGACATATACTCTGATTCAGTTGAAGAGACAGACACACCACTAACTGGCTTAGTGGATATAAGTTAATGTGGTTAAAGTGTATCTCATTACAAAGAGGTTGAGAGTTCAATCCCTGGTTCAGTGAAAAAGTCAAGCAGTATTTCAATTAAGAAGAATTAACTGATACAAGATATCCTCTCTCTACGTATGGATGGCAAAACAGTCTACCTCCAGACTTGTCGACTGGAGCTTTAGAATATACTGACTGCCCCTCTGCAGAGAGGTAAAAAAACAAAAAACAATGGGGCCAACTGTTGGCCATGGGTAATGACCTGTGATGCTTAAAGATGGAATCCTGGTGGTTGAGCAGTCCATGATGCTGCACTCCACTTTGGCCCTTACTTAGTCTAGACAGGTGGTTAGAGAGTCCTCCTCTGATCAATCGGCTGGTCACGTAAAGCCTTAGCACCTATATGATTGTCCCAACCCTATTGCTCTTATGGTAATCCCAATCCTTTTTATATGTGCTAGAAGGTGGTACTGAGGGTCTTCATGTCCTGGGTATGATGTTAAATTCTACCTGATGATTAAGTTTCAGTTTTTGAGCTCTGGGGAATGTAATGAACCCTTTCATCACCATTACTCCCAGGTCCACTCTGACCCAGAGTGATAGTACCTGTTAGGGTCCCATCTATGGGTTAAATAAAAAAAAATGAGTTTTTAAAAAAATTGAGTTTAAAAATAAGAAATTGAATCCCCATCAAGAATGAATTAGACAAAAATTAGACAAAAACATCTTTGGCATAAAATTACCCAACAAGGGTTGACATGCCATAAGACCCAACCAACCAACCAACCAACCCAAGAATGAAGAGTTAATAATACATTTCTATTAGAGAAGTGAATATTACAATCACTAAAAAATACTTGAACTATTTAATTCACTTTTCCACTTCATAATTGTGTGAACTGGAACACTCTTCTCTTACATAAGTTTATATAATATTTACATACTTTTACACACATATATAATATATATATATATATATATATATATGTACCTTTTGTGAGATTACTATACATAAACCCAAGTGAACTACTTCAAAGAAAACAGTGGAAATTAGGCGTTACGATAAAGAAAGGTTGCCAAACTGAATAACTAAAAGTAGTGAATTTATTATGAAAGTAGACCAGTATGTGTGTATATATATATATGAGAAGTAAATACACAAGCGATGTATTTATGATATGGCTTTTTTAGCCGACAATTTTTGGGAGAATATGTGCTTAATTGAAGTCGTACCTAATTTTGAAAGTTAATTAATCAATAATTAATTAATTAGGTGGGCATACATACAGAGACTGATTTTTCTCGATTTGTTTAGCCTTACATTTAAATAGGTATGCCCGCCTAATTAATTAATTATTAATTAATTAACTTTCAAAATTAGGTACGAATTCAATTAAGCACATATTCTCCCAAAAAATATATATATATATATATATATATATATACTTTTGAGAGTCATCATCATCAGCATAAATTCCCTTGACTCTCTCTCACAAACATTCCCTAAAGAGGCTTACAATCAAAACATGTTGAAAGCACCAGTTCCTGCTAGATCACCAAAGTTAACTTACTCAGGTTAGATATTTTTTTTTTAAATGAATAAACACAGAATTAGTTTTAACTAGTATAATTAACTTAAACAGGTTAGATATTAAAAACAATAAATAGATCCAGATTTCAGAGGTTGCTAACCACAATACCACAGTTTAGTGCACAATGAGGTTTATACAATTACTAAGTTAATTCAGAACCATTAGTCTAATAAATTAGACTTTTAACTAGTATAATAAATATACACAGGTTAGACATCTTATTATAATGGAGATTGTGGGTTTGTCTGTCTGTAACCGAAACTATATTGATATACAAGTCACAATTCTTTTAGTTATTTACATCATATTCTCCATGATTTTATTTTTATTTAAACCTCAATTATTAATAAGATTGTTTTACATTACTTACACTGTTGACCATATCTACATACTTGTAACATGCAATTGTATTTATATATACAACAAAATAGAGGTTTACAGTGTGAATGGGAAGGCTAATTTGCATATTGATCTTAAAAAATTGATTTTAATAAATATATGCTTAGTATTATTGATTTCTAATTGTTTGGTTTTATCTTATTGAATATGAGCAAAAATCTCTTCAATAAATCTTAAGAGAAATCCCTTAACAAGAAGAAATAACTGTAATATTATTCTTTACTTCCTATTTTAACTAAACAGTTTAATTAGGAAAATTTACCAATGAAAGACGGGAGTAACGGAAAATGATGGAAGAGTTACTTTCAAAGTTGTTCTTTTTTTCAATCATACTCCCTCTGTTCAAAATCTTTTTATCTTCATTCTTATTCAGTTTCATTAGCCTTTCTAATTTAATATGATATTTTATTATAAAATTTAACTAAAATACTTGCACCGGAGGGTGCATATATTTGCTAGTTAACATAATTGAATAAATACAGGATTAGACTTTTACCTAATATAGTTAACTTATACAGGTTAAATGTTTAAAAATTAAAAAAACCCTAAATAAGCCCAAATTTCCAAGCCAGCTGGCAACAATGTGTAAACCAAATGTTGAATGTGAAATTGCTTAAACCTGTGTTAGTGCATTTTGTGAAAGGACGGATATGTTGTTCATTTTACCCCTGGGGGTTAACAAAGCCATCTGGCCCCACTTTCATCTCTCAGGTGAAGTACAGTTACATATTGCCCCTTTATATATGCACAGTGTTTTGAAATTCTTTCATTTCTGTCCTTATTGACTGACAAATGAAAATAAACCAAAAAGTTTTGTAGATTTTTCATTTCCCTTCTTCATCAATCAGGTTTTTTAATGGAACTTATGTCACATGACTCCGGTTTCTTTTTTCAGGTTCAATTTTATTCCTTGTTTTTTGGGGGGAGTCATTAAATTTATTTGAACATTTTTTGAACTTATGAATGCCCCAATTTATGTTATATATATATATATATATATATATATATATATATATATTATATCTTCTTATTATAATGGAGATTGTGTGTTTGTCTGTCTGTAACCGAAACTATATTCCTACTCAAGTCACAATTCCCTTAGTTATTGACATCACATTCTCAATGATTTTATTTTTATTTAAACCTCAATTATTAATAAAATTGTTTTACATTATTAATACTGTTGACCATATCTACACACTAACAACATGCAATTATATTTATATATACAACAAAATAACGGTTTACAGTGTGAACGGGAAGGCTAATTTGCATATTGATATTAAAAATGTGATTTTAATAAATATGTGCTCAGTATTATTGATTTCTAACTGTTTGGTTTTATTCTAATGAATATAAGCAAAAATCTCTTCAATGAATCTTAAATGAAATCCATTAACAAGAAAAAATAACTGTCATTTTATTCTTTACTTCCTCTTTTAACTAAATACTTAAATTAGAAAAAATACCAATGAAAGACGAGAGTGGTGGAAGAGTAAGTTTCAGTTGTTCTATTTTTCGATTATACCTCCCTCCGTTTCAAATCATTTTATCTGCATTCTTATTTAGTTTCATTAGCCTTTCTAATTTAATATAATATTTTATTACTTTAAAACTTAAATACTTGCACCCGGAGGGTGCATATATTTCCTAGTATATATAAATATATATAGGTTATTTCCTATAAGTCTAACATAAACAAAGGGGAACCACACTTTACTTGATAAATTATTTATTTATTTTCTCATTAAACTAACCCTAAACCCTAACCCCAAACCCTAACCCCTTTTTTCCTAGTAGATCAATAGATGAATAAATAAATAATTTATCAGTCAAGAGTGGTTCCCCTTTGTTTATGTTAGATTTATAGGAAATAATATATATATATGGAAGAGCGTGGAAATGGACTCGTCGATTCAAGTTCAATTCCTAGACGAAGCTGTTGGCATTTCACATAGCGCTAATACCCTTGGGAAAGGTATGAATCCATAAATTCTCCCTCCAGCTATGGGTTAAATAGTAGGGCAGACTGGTTCCTTCAGCCTTAGGTAGGTAACCAGTCTAGGAGAGGGATACCTCTGAATTCAAAATTCCTGAGGTTGGTCGTTAATTGGGTTTGTGGCAACCCTTGATGCACCAATTCTTTCCTATCGACTATGCCAAAAAGTGTGGATGGTCCAACACAAGCCTTCACCACTATAAACAAATCACTGTGTGGGTGTTCATTGTGTGTGTGAACCCTCATGCGTCGAAAATCAACGAGAGAGTCCATAAAAAAAAAATAATAATAATAATAATAATATATATATATATATATATATATATATATCAGTGTTTTATAATTTGCTTGAAGCATTGTGTCTATATTAGTTTGTTGGTTGGTTGTGAAGTCTATTACAATGCAAGTGTAAAGAAAAATAAGGTAACTATGGTGTTGTTTGTTAACCTGTAATTTATTCAGAAATATTAAGAGAATAAATCAAAGGTAAACAAACAATATCATAGTTACCTTATTTTTCTTTACACTTGCATTGTGATAGCCTTCAAAACCAACCAACAATATATATATATATATATATATATATATATATTGGAAAGGTAAGCATCCAACTATTCTCTCTCTAGCTATGTGTAAATAATAGGACAGACTTGGCTCTTTAACTTTGTTATGGCCACCAGTCTAGGAGAAGAAAAACTCTGAATTCAAACCTGTTACATGAATGTGGGTCAGTTTAGCTTAGTCAGTAGAGTGTCCGCCTGTGAATCACAAGTACTGAGTACGATACCAGCTCTCGCCAACTTAGAGTATGAGTAGCACAGGGATCCATGCAGTAAAGTGAGGTAGGTGTGGCACTCCACTTCAGCAGCCAAAAACAATCTCCTTGGTCTAGCACAAATGAAAAGGGGATAGACTCCCTCGCTGTATGACTGATACTGACTTTAGGCCACCCAAAAAACTTTACGTATTATTATTGATCACTTAAAACCATACAACTGTTTGCAAATTATTTGAATTAGCAAAACTTGATATCATAACTGTGTGCAAAAAATAAAGCATTTTTAACTCTTTGCATGCTTTAAACCGCTCTCAGTGGCTCTCTATTTCTACGCATACCACACTCAAGCAAAGTACAAAAACTGATCGTAAGTTCATTATAATTGATCAGAAGGATTCAGATTACAATAATAATAGGACTTTATTTGAATAGAATGAGTTCTGAGGTGAATAGATACTGAACTTTTGAAATATCCCATCATACAGATACAAAAACTGATAGTTCATTATAATTGAGCAGAAGGACTCAGATTACAATAATAATAGGATTTTATTTGAATAGAATGAGTTCTGAGGTGAATAGATATAATAATAAACTTTAAAATAACCCATTATACAGGTAAATAATACCAATGCAAAATTTGTGGTCGAGAATGTTTCTCAAACATAGGACTTCATAGTCACAGGAGGCGCTGCAACCTCAGGGGCACACAAAAACTTTTATCATAGTCTTTCGAGACTGAATTGCCAATGAATACCAAGAAAATTTGGTACAGTTGGGGAGGCAAAGAGTTGAGAAATAATTACACAAAAATATGAATATGAAGATACAATGAACATGATTTCCTAACCTGTAGGCATAAAATAACCCTAGGTGGGTTGCGGGGAAAAATATTCAGAATTTGGAGCTATAACACTTACACAAGGGCAACATACAATGTATTTCTTTTTTATTAAAATACTTATGTAATTGATACCAACACATAGACAAATTCTTCTAAACAGTTTTGTATCAAGAAATGAGTACTTTTCTGGAGTGATGGTACCAAATGGAATGTGGTGACATATTGACATAACACTGTGACATCAGTATCAGTATCGCGTTTCTCAACATAAAAATGTATTCTAATATTTCCTTTAAATTTTGAATTTTAAAGAAAAAAAAATGTTATTTGTCTATATTTTTGTGACTAGTACAAAATAAAAACGCCCGCTGGGCGATGTAAAAATAGATTTCCCTGTCAAATCTTTTTAAAACTATTTTATTCTAAACAATTATTTTATCAAATAAATACAAAACGAATATTAACCCTAACGAGAAAACACTTATACATTTATTAAACAGAAAATTCTAGTTAATTTCCCAACAGTATTGTTTTTTAGAGACTATCACTAGTAAGTATAATGTTTTTTAAAGGACTATTTTATTATAAACTAGGTACGTTCTATCGATTTTACACAATATATGTACTAATGACGGGAATAAATTTCTATTTTAGAATATTTAATCTTCCTTCTATATTGAAATAGATCACTAAGTAGACCTGAGCCTATTCTAGTAGTGACCAGGTTTGAATTCAGAGTTTTTCTTCTCCTAGACTGGTTGCCTAACCAAGGTTAAAGACCCAGTGAAATAGATCACTAAGTAGACCTGAGTCTATTCTAGTAGTGACCAGGTTTGAATTCAGAGTTTTTCTTCTCCTAGACTGGTTGCCTAACCAAGGTTAAAGAGCCCAGTGAAATAGATCACTAAGTAGACCTGAGTCTATTCTAGTAGTGACCAGGTTTGAATTCAGAGTTTTCTTCTCCTAGACTGGTTGCCTAACCAAGGTTAAAGAGCCCAGTGAAATAGATCACTAAGTAGACCTGAGTCTATTCTAGTAGTGACCAGGTTTGAATTCAGAGTTTTTCTTCTCCTAGACTGGTTGCCTAACCAAGGTTAAAGAGCCCAGTGAAATAGATCACTAAGTAGACCTGAGCCTATTCTAGTAGTGACCAGGTTTGAATTCAGAGTTTTTCTTCTCCTAGACTGGTTGCCTAACCAAGGTTAAAGAGCCCAGTGAAATAGATCACTAAGTAGACCTGAGCCTATTCTAGTAGTGACCAGGTTTGAATTCAGAGTTTTTCTTCTCCTAGACTGGGTGCCTAACTAAGGTTAAAGAGCCCAGTTGACCCACGGGTATTAGCGCTATGTGAACTATGGCTTCATCCAGGAATTGGACTCAGGTCAACAAGTCAATTTCCTGCAACTCTAACTACTACACCACTGTGCTTCCCTCCATTTTCTCGCGCTATTGAAAAGAGGATAGACTCCTTCGCTGTCTGGCTGATACCGACATTAGGCCGCCCCGACGACTTTACTTTTTTTTTTTTATATCTATCATTTAATAGAATTTACTATGAATTTAGATCTAGCCAATATATTAATCTATGAAGACTTGCTAGGGACAGGTGGTGATGTTGTATACTCTCTTTCCTTACTTTCTTATTTCTATTATTCTTCTTCCAGCGTCTCTTCTAGTGTCTGGACTTCGTCTTGGGGACTTCATGTCTGGTCTTCCATTGGGGATTTCTCTTTATCAGAAGACCTGTGTCATTGGTAGTTTTTAGATAATAACACAAGACTTCGATTTACTTAGATCATATTTTATTCTGAAATCCCCACCAGACTACCTGCGCAGATTGAGTCGGCACCGTGCATAACACGACTTACCACCGTCATGGCTTTGGCCGATCTGACTAAAAATCTCTTTCTAATCTAAACTGGAAGAGGGTCTTCTCCACCGATTCTCACGGTATCCTCCGGAAAGGACTGACGTCAAGCCTTGTCATTCAATCCTTCAAGGCCGCCGGCTGAACTTATAACAGCCATTTTGGTTTCTACACTACTGTACATAAATATTAGGAATCTAATAAAAAAAACAGGAAATTTCAACCATTTAAAAAAATTACAAACACACAATATATAACAAACCTATTTATAAAATTTATGTATCAAAATGTGAAAATAGAAAATCTGGAAAATCTATCAACACTTGATGGTGATGATGATATTCCTGTGTGATGTCAGTTCATACGTCTAATGAAAAGGAGATAGACTCCCTCGCTGTCCAGCTGATACCGACAATATGCCACCCTTCTGACTTTAAAAAAATTCAATACAGTGACAGTTGGCAGGATAACAATTATCAGCAAGGAAAACTTTATGTGGTGGCTTGCTGACGAATTGCCAACAGCAATGACCAATAGGGACAGGTTGCGAGAGAGAGTCATGGGAATTCATGCTATCAACACAACTTGATGATGATGATGATGATGATGACTGTGTGGTGTTAGTTCATACGTCACCACATTCTAATTGGGACCATCTCTTCAGATAAGTACCAAGAAAGAGGTTTTTTTTTTCACTTCCGAACATTTGGTGTTAGTAAAAGCAGCTGAATAGAGAAATCTTTAAGATAAATCTTTCTGATGAGATAAAAACAAAAACAAAAAACAAACAAAAGTAACAGGGTGATTTATTACTTTCTATGTAGTACTATTTCCGAATGAAGTGGGGAAGAGAGAGAAGAGAGAGGGGGGGAGACCAAAAAAGGTTTGTATAAATTTGGTATCCTAGATTGTCAGATAACTTGATTGAAGATTGAAGGTTTTTTTATTCTTTATTCATTTTATTTTTTTCTTAATTCTTAGCGCCATAATCCTTTCACTACATCTGATTTTAAGATGCTATTAATGAAATAAAAAAGTCAAACTAAATAAGATTTAACCATTATATCTCTTCCCATAAGGAATTTAAATACATTATAATATGGAGGCGCATGGTATACTGCTTAGAGTCATAGGAAATGGACTCGGCGACCCAAGTTCAAATCCTAGATAGAGTTGTAGTTAACATAGTGCTAATACCCTTGGGAAATGTATGAATCCAACTATTCTCCCTACAGCTATGGGTAAATAGTAGGGAAGACTGGGCTCTTTAACCTTGATTAGGCAACCGGTCTAGGAGAAAGAAAACTCTGAATTCAAACCTGTTAAACTTTGCTTCAGAATTTGACCTTGTGTCACATCCTGCTTATGCAAAGGTGTTGGTAAATATATACATTATAATACTATGTAACACAATTTGTTTCTGGATTTGTATTACTCAAACCTGAATAATGCTATGTAACACGGGGGGGGCAGCGGGTGATTCCTGTGGTGTAGTGGGTAACATACAGGACATTGTAATAAAATTACCTTCAATTGTTTTAATAGTGCAGCCCACCTGATGATCAGGTATGTTTCCTTATGCGGCCCAATTCTTGGAAAAGGTTGCTCATGCCTGATCTATGTAGTTTTGGTTTTTTTTCATAAAGATAATTCTTTCACTCGACATGTTGTTAAAATGATTAATTCCGTCTTTGTCTATTTTTAAGCTGATTGTGAAAGTAGATAAAATTGGTATGTGTTAGCTTCAGATCTGAAATCCCCAAAATAAAAATGATTGTCTGCGAGATAATTTTTATGTTGTCTGGTGGGGGGGGGCGATATTTTTGGCAGTTGTCTATTTGGCAAATTCAACATTTAGGTTTATATTTTGCCAAAAAAATTTTTTTTTTTTTTTTTTTGCCTTGGAGACAACTTGTGTGGGATTATTTTTTTTTTTAAATCAAATATTGAAAGTGTTCATTTCTTTGGGATTTTTTTAATCTATTTTATATCACATTATAAATCATTTTTAAAAATTCAACATTTAGGTTTACATTTTGCCAAAAAAAAAAAAAGAATCTTTCTTTTTATCTGCCTTAGAGACAACTTGGGTGGGAGTTTTTTTAATTAAAGACCCCCAGGTCCAGTTTGGACTGTTAGAGTCCTATGTGGGTCAAATAGGTCTGTTTCAAAATTCTTTGTATTCAATAGGGGTCCCTTGGTGTGATGGCTAAAAAGCTAGAATGCAACATCATAGTAAAATTACCTTGAAGTATTTTAGTCGTGCTGATACCACGTCATACTGAGTCATGTTACATTTTGCAAAAAAAATCTCTTTTTTTTGTCTTAGAGAGGACGTGTGTGGGATTTTTTAAAAATCAAATATTGAAAGTACTCATTTCTTTAGGATTTTTTTTTTTTTTTCATTTTTACTATAAAAATGCATTGGACAATGATTTTTACTATAAAAATGCATTGGAAAATGATTTTTACTATAAAAATGCATTGGACAATGATTTTTACTATAAAAATGCATTGGACAATGATTTTTACTATAAAAATGCACTGGACAATGATTTTTACTATAAAAATGCACTGGGCAATGATTTTTACTATAAAATGCACTGGCAATGATTTACTATAAAAATGCATTGGACAATGATTTTTACTATAAAAATGCACTGGGCAATGATTTTATATGAAAATGCATTGGACAATGATTTTTACTATGAAAATGCATTGGACAATGATTTTACTATAAAAATGCATTGGACAATGATTTTTACTATGAAAATGCATTGGACAATGATTTTTACTATAAAATGCATTGGACAATGATTTTTACTATGAAATGCATTAGACAATGATTTTTACTATGAAAATGCATTGGACAATGATTTTTACTATAAAATGCATTGGACAATGATTTTACTATGAAAATGCATTGGACAATGACAATGATTTTTACTATAAAATGCATTGGACAATGATTTTTACTATAAAAATGCATTGGACAATGATTTTTACTATAAAAATGCATTGGACAATGATTTTTATGAAAATGCATTGGACAATGATTTTTACTATAAAAATGCATTGGACAATGATTTTTACTATGAAAATGCATTGGACAATGATTTTTACTATAAAAATGCATTGACAATGATTTTACTATGAAAATGCATTGGACAATGATTTTTACTATAAAAATGCATTGACAATGATTTTACTATAAAAATACAAAAGACCTGCTAGGATCAGTGACCAATAGGGATGTGTGGCAAGAGCAAATCATGGGAATCTATGCTGTTAGCACAACATAATGATGATGATGATGATGAAGAATCCTTTTTTAAAGTGCCTAAAAAATCCTTCCTTTTTTTTTTTTCACGGAATTCATGTCTTCAAACCAATTCTTAAAATCTAAAGAAACAAGATTCTTCCCAAAATATGTCTGTAGATAATCAACATTTTATTAATAAGTGTCGGAGGAGGGGAGGTCATTATCTAAATACGTTAAGCGTTTGGGTTTATTGTCTGATACCTCAAGTGCTCCAAAAATAGAAATGCTGATAGAACTAAGCTATTTTTGGCACATTTCTCAATGAGGGTCTCTGTTTTAAACTTGACCTTGTGTCACCTCCTACCTTTAGTAGAAAGGTCACGTAAATAACATTTGATTAACAAATTTATGGGGGGAAGGGGGTAATCATCTAAAGGAGATAAAGAGTTGGTTCTATTTCCTGAAATATTAGAATTTGATCTGTATCCTCATCATGTTGCACTAATATCGCACGGATATCCATGACAATCTTCATCATCCCTATCATTCATTGCTCTCAGGAGGTCCTCTGCGCAGCATCCAGGAAGAGCTGGTCAATGTAGGTCTTTGCTGGGCAACCCACACTGGCATGCCCATGTGCTGGTTTCCACAGGAGAACATCACTTATTAGTTCGTCCTTGCTTCTCCAACAGTGCCCGATCGTTCATCTCACTCAGATGGTTTGTATGATAGGTAGCAAGTGGTCATACAATTGCTTTCTTGTAGGATGCTATTCATAGTGTATGTCTTGTATAAAGATTCTTTTCTTCTTTTTTTTTGTTTTGTTTTTTGTTGATGTTTGAAGATAGAAAAAAAGAAGATGCCCTAGGAGTCATAACAAACAAACAAACAAATTTGAAGCATGTTTATAATTAATTTTATTAGTTACATATTTTCTTATAAATTCCACAACCCCCCAAAAAAGGTGAATCTGAAGAGAGAACCAGTTCTTGAAGATATTGAATACCACCATTATGTTGGGGGGGGGGGGGCTGACAAAGATCAGAATTAAGCTCAACAAATTTGTCATTGGTCACTATTATTGAATTAATAGGTACATCGATTGCTACATCTATACTTGATCTGCTTATCTGTAGACGTTCGCCAATGAGACATCCTAGCCTTCCTTGAGGTTTTATGTTCTGTGTCAGGATGTGGACAGAGAGGGCCAGAGGGCAACATTACGAGCGCATACGATACAGAAACAATAGAAGATAGAGACAATAGTGAGTAGGATGACGGTCAATATAAATGCACGTCTATTGAGAAATAATCAACATGAGTACATTCTGCAAGTAGTTGCAGAAAGAAGCTATTCGCGAACAATGTATGCATCACATTCTGATTATTGTTCGTATCTCGAGTCTGACAAGTTCGGCGCTAGCTGCGTGTAAGAGAAACACGGATGTAATGCAGTGCGAGAATACGTGGTAATGTATTACTTGATAACAATGCCATTAAAAGTCGAGCTACAACTGACATTTTTTTACTAAGATCGAAAGACGCGACTTGGAAGATGTGATATCTTTTAGGATATAGAGAACAGAATGCGATTATAAAACACTGATTTTTAGTAGCTACCGACAGAGAGATTGTGCTTGCTCAGATTAGTACGACACGGCTGTAGAGTAGTATATTACGAGGCTGAAAGATTGTGCACATTGGAGTACACAAGTCTAGATAGTTCTACTAGTGAACAATGAGACGATAACTTGGAGATGATTCTAGTGGTACCTTGTATAGAAATTAATAGACTCCATTTGATCCACATGTGTTTAGGCTTATACAAAATTCGCATTGAGCGCAATGTATCGTTTACTTAGTGAATAATGGCATTGAGGTAGCCGCTAAGTGGATTTGTACTAACCAGTGATGTCATTAGGGGAATAATATCTCTTTCAATCTATATCTTGACGTTCATAAACTCATAGGCTGAGGTATTAGGCAATTCAGGCAACACGCTATATGTGTTGTAGACTCGCAATTAGATGGTAAAGAGCAATCGCAGTTGGAAAACACAGAGAGATTGTCTGCAGCGGATAATAGACGTAATGAATCGCTGATCTGGAAAATAAATGGTCGAGATTGTTGCATCCGTATAAGTACTCAATGCTATATTCGGACATCCTTATATTTTCATCGATAGTAGGACCACTATAGTAGTCATTGGGGACCAGATTTTTAGCTAATAAGAATGTCATGTGGAAACTGAGTTTTATAATTATAACAGAAAAGATGGTCATGTGACAGACTGACATGGGTTCTCGTCTACTATCGAGTATAACGAGGATTGCAGTTGGGAAAATCCAATGATTTTATTCTTCTAACGTACAGTATGCTAACGGGGAGACTTACTATAGGACAATATTTTTTTTACTATAAGGTAAGTCCATCTGACAATGATTTAGTCTACTTATAGAGAGAATGCATTGGATCAAATTTTTTACATATAAGAATGGCATTGGACATGCATTGTTATACTATCAGAAATGCATTGGAACAATGATTTTTTATTAAAAGCATATGGGACAATGATTTTTACTATAGACAGATGCATTGGACAATGATATTTCTTACTTAATATAGAATGCATTTGGCAATGATTTTTTACTATAAATTAGAGAGAGAGTGAATTTTTATGTACATATATCGTGAGAAATGGCATGTGGACTATGATCTTAACTATAAAATGCATTCGACAGATGATTTTGAAATAGTGTAGAATGCATGTCGACAAATAGATATTCTTTACTATAAGAATGCTTTCGAATGATTTTTTAATAATAAGAAATGTTTTCGAAATGGTTTTACTGATAAAAAATGGCATATAGAAATGTTTTACTATAAAAAAAAGCAGATGGAAATGGGTTTTTTCTATAAAAGGCTTGCGACAATGGTTTTTCTATAAAAAGACATTGGGAAATGATAATTTAATATAAAGGAAAAACGATTGGAAATGAGATTTGTTCCTTTTTTTCTTTTTATTTTTTCTAAATTCTGATATGGTATTACATATGGAATTTAAACTTCATTTTAATGAAATCTTCTTCTTTCCCCAGAGTTGTTTTTTGTGAGTGGGAACAAACCAATAACATGTGTATCTATGATGAGAACATGTTATATATGCTGTCATATATTTTAAATGGCGTCTGCCATGCGAGGGCTATCAAGATAAGAGAAAGAAGCAAACACATAAATGCGTCTTTGGGAGAAAATTGTCTCCAGATGGGAATTGAAAAAATACTATTACAGGAAACACAGTTGGCTAACACAGTTGGCTGTTCAGGTAACACATAAGCACAGCCTAGACACAAAGTACAGTTCCTTTGAACACTCTTTTATATTGATGTGTTAAACTAAGTTCTGTAATGGTGTCAGTTGCAGAAAGAAACTAAATCTCTCTCTTCTTTATCTCTCTCTATCTAGTCTCGTTTATCTAATCTATGTCTCTCTCGTCTCTATCTGATCTCTCTATCTCTCTATGTAGCATCATCTACTCTATCTATCTATCTGTCCCAATTCTCTCAAATCTCTATCTCTGTATAAGCTCAAGTCTCTATCTACTTAGTCTATCCTACTCTCTCTATCAACTCTAATCCTCTCGTCTCTCCCAGCTTACTATATCATCTATCATCGCTAATCATGCATGTTCTTGTCATGTTCTCCGTCCGAAATCTCTTCAGTCTCTCTCGCAAATGGCCTCTTTCCCTCTCTCCGTTCTACTCTTCGTTCTATCCACCTTCATTCCATCCTATCTAATCTTATTATATCTCATTCTCTCTATCTAATCTATCTACTCATTCTCTCTCTCTCCTATCTATCTATATCTCTCCATTTTCTCCTTTCGCTACATCTATCTATCATCTAGCTATTATCTCATCACTGGAAAAAGGTTAGCGATTACTCCCTTTAAATTCTTATGTCATCAAGGTCCCCATCTGTTTAACTTTGATTCATTTACTAAAAATATTAATTCAGTCAATTTATATCTATGACCGACAAAATTCTCTCTTCTCTCTCTCTCAGTCTCTCTCGTCTCTCTCCGTCTCTGCCTCTCTCTCTCTCTAGAACACCCAACAAAAGTTGTTAGGCTGCCTGACGACACGATGCGTCTTTAAATTGTAGGGTCAATTAGATATATTCCAAAAAATTATTGACCAGTAGATCACAATCATCTATATCTCCCTCCCCCCCGCCTTGCTCTCGTCCTTTAAGCAAAATGCTCTTAGCTTGAACACACAAAGAATCTCTCTGCCTGGTCCGCCTTCTGCCCTCGTGTCCAATCTCCACCCCCCCTCTCGTCCTCTCTCTTTCAGCAATTTTGCTTGACCATCATAACAAAAATCTCTCTCTGCTTCTCCCTCTCGCCGTCCTCCATATCGCCCTCTGTCTTCCCTCCTCATCGTGACAACTTAGCTTGTCCACGCAAAGATTATCTCGTCCGCTCTCCCATACTCTCTCCCCTTGCTCCCCAGCCCATACCCCTCTCCTCTACTCTTCTCCACAATCTAGCTTTGATATAAATCAGTGATAGATGTATGGTGATCAAAAGGACCACCATATGTTTGTTCGTTGTGTAACGACCAGTTAACACTTCCTTTGAAATTATTTTCCTTTTAAGAATATTTCTAATAAATTCTTCCATGTAAAATCAGTTGATAGAGGATATGAGCGAAACGGTAATATGCTTTGAGTGATCGGAGAATGCATGTTCTCCGGTCTTTTCGCCGAATCTCGGATGGGTTCTCAAAAATTGCTGAGTCCGCGTGGACTATTTAAATACACCAGTCTCAGTCTATTCAAAATAACTACCCTCTCCATATCTATCTATTCTATCTACTCTCAATTTGTTTCAATGTATCTATAGCTTAAAATATTAAGATTTTTTTTATTAATGGTTGTTTAATGTCCTCGTTTTTAGTTTAGAAATACAACTAGAATTTACGACAAAAAAGATGCGACCCCCCAAAAAACAAATACATTTACATTGTCGAAAATTCTATCTATCTCCATTTGTTTGTATCTATCTATATTTTTGTTTTGTGTTTATTATTCAATCTCAGTCTATTCAACTATATATCCAATCTTCATATCTATACAAGAATAACACAATTTACGATAGCTGGGTTGTTAATTTTGTATAGTCCCGGGTAGCGGGTTTTGAGGTGGAGACCGGGAGCGCACTTCCCTTATTAATTAGCGCAGAGAAGACTATAAAATTCTATTCTTTACATAAAACATTGAAATGAATCTATCAATGAAAATCTTGTTAGATGAAATGGTTTGTGTTTCCAAAATTTCTCGACACTACAAAAAGTCTGAATTAAAAAGCTGGTCCAAGCTATGGGGTGCGGCCACACTTGGATTCTGCATCACCGTCTGGAACCCCTATCTGCCAGAATAATTAAACCGTCCAACTGGTACAAGACGCAACCCAAACGAATGACCTCCATCACGGCATCTGCATCTGAATGTGAACGTCTCCCGCTGCCCCTGGGGAATGATTCGGCTGAACTTCGGCACGGCAACTGACCTGGTAACAACTCATCAAGGTCATTAACATCTTATATTAACAAACAGCAAAGCAAACTTAAGAGCAACTTTTGGGAATAATATCTCCATTCCAACAAACGATCAAATTCATCAGTGGGCATGACCTACAAAAGTCAAAAACAGCCAGGCATGCTCATGTGACTTTCGGGAATACATGACATTTTTCAACAGCTACAAGTAATTGCGGAAGACAGGATATATAGAACTTTTTCGGCCACGCTATGTCTGTTTAGGGCTGCGACTGCGAGAGCATGACTGAGTCTTCATCAAAAACACAAAAGCCTCCATGCTTCCTTGCGCTTGGTGTCGCCGAGACACACAGATGTGAGTCCTTTAAACGACCTATGCGACTTTCCCATACATAATCAACACATTAAGTCATGCGTACATAAAGATGCCATATATATAGACTGAAACTGTTCCATGTTCCTTGATACTAATACAGTTATTTCTGTGTACTTGGACCTAACTATTGATGATTGGTGCAAAACCTGAGCACTTGTACTAACAATGCAATTAATTCAATGAAAGACCTAGATATTTAAAACATGTTGTAAAAACAGATCATGACAGCTAAACATATGTGTTAGA
>CM042165.1:7085965-7111721 GCA_023376005.1 Doryteuthis pealeii
AATCATTTTAAGAGTACCTCCCTTTGATTTGAGCTGTCTATATTCTTACATAATCAAGAGAAATGTCTAGTTAAAATCTTCATTTAAATAAGAATTATTCAAATTCAAGTAAATTTAAGTCTAATGGTTTAAAGAAATATTGTTAAAAAGATAATTTTCTATTAAAACTAAATCTGTTTGAGATGTCCTATGATTTAACTCTTTCACTACCAAATTTCCGCAATGGCTGCCTACCAAATTTCTTGCTATTTTTTACCTGTTATGATGAGGTATTTTAGGGTTCACTATATATTCACATCAATTCATTCTATTCAAATAAAATCTTGTTATTATAATCTGAGTTTGTAATTTATGAGGAAGTGCGCCTGGTCCCCTGCCTCCGAAATTGCTGCCCGGTGAATTTTAAAATAACGACCCCAATCTTCTGCAAGTTTCATTGTGTTAAATATAGGGGAGTAAATTTCACGGGGTAAAATAGTTTACCTATTGTTATCTATCTATCTATCTCAGTCTATTCAAAACTATCCATCTTATATCTATCTATCTATTAAATACTAAGATTTTCTTTATTACGATAAATAAATAAGAACTACGATAAATAAACATGAATTATGACAAAATACGGTAAATAAACCAGAATTACGACAAATTACGGTAAATAAACCAGAATACGACAACTTACAGTAAATAAACACGATTACGACAAATTCTATAAATAAACAAGAATTAAGACAAAAAGAGAACCCCCCCAAAATACATTTAACGCCCTAATGGTTGTTTTCTTTCAATAACACGGATGTGGCTCCGAAGCTTGGGGTCATTATTTTAAAATTTCACCGGGCAGCAATTTTGAGGCAGGGGACCGGACGCACTTCCTCATAAATTACCCTGAATTCTCTCTCAATTAATGAACTAACTATCAGTTTTTGTACTTAGCTCGGTGGAAGAACTGCTGTGAACAGTTTAAAGTAGGCCAAGAGTTAAAATAAGAAAAGAAAAAAAATTAGTATTATCTGTGTTATTCGGACTATTGTCCCCATTTTTATTGTTATTTGTACAACGTTTCGCCGATATTCCCTCCAGCCCTTTTCAGGTATTTCTTGTCAGACTCGAAACCTTCTTGTCGTAATCGGAAGCCATCACGGAACTTTGAACCTAACCTTTATTTAGTCCACGGGGTATCTTGTTCTCATTCTGCTAACCATAGCTGGTAGAGTTGTGTTAATCATTTTTCTATGTTACTGCCTCTACTCAGGATTGAACCTGGAATCCAGAGATAACTGTCACTTAAAACTGTCTTAACCTAACTACCTTATCCACTAGGCTATGTGTCTAATTAACAATGAAGATGGAGACAATAGTCCGAATAACACCGAGATACTAATCATTCAAGCCTCATCTCAAACATTTCAGAAAAATAGAAAAAAATGTTTAATATAATTTTCAATCACAATGTATTATTTCACCAATTATTTCAGTGATAATAATCCATAACTTTTAGCAGATTTCATCTAAAAAATAATTGTCAAGTATTCATTAATATCCATATTTACCAATCCCTCTGCATGAGTAGGATGTGATACAAAGTCTTTCCAATGGAAATAATAAAATTCTAGTATTTGTTATATATATATTTACCGACCCCTCCGCATGAGCAGGATGTGACACAAGGTCAATTTCTTAAGCGAGTTTAACAGTTTGAATTCAAGTTTTCCTTTCCTAGACCAAGGAAAGAGCCCAGTCTGCCCTACTATTTACCCATAGCTGGAGGGAGAGTAGAATTCATACCTTTCCCAAGTATTAGCGCTAAGTGAAATGCAATTACCACGTTCCAGGATTTGAACTCGGGCGACGAGTCCATTTCCTATGACTTTAACCATTACACCACGCGCTTTCTAGTATTTTTATTATAGAAGAAATTAACTTTTTATAAAACAATTGTTAGGTGTGTATTATTTTGGATGACACTGTAATACCTAATTATATCAGTTTTATTTTATAATGTTCCACTAGAAATAATGAAATCCAGACATTTTGTTTAGAGGAAAAATAACTTTTTATAAAAATTGTGTGCAATTTATTGATTTATGGATGATATCGTTTATCTTTAATGATAATGACATATAAATACGCCTAGACATATGATTTTGTTATTTTCTAAAAAAGAAATGAAGAATTTTAAATTATTTCTCTGAATGTTTGAGATGAGGCTTGAAAAAAAAAAACAATATGAGTCTAGGTAAAAAATCATACATAAGTAAATAGGTAGATATTCTAGCCAAAACAAAACATTAGGTTTATAAGTCCCAAAATCACACTCAATGTCCAATTGACACATGCCGAGTGGATAAGGTAGTTAGTTGTGACAGTTATTTCTGGAACCCGAGTTTAATCCTGAGGAAAGCAGTTAGAAAAATAATTAATTAACACCAACTCCTACAGGATACCCCCGTGACTAAATAAAGGTTAGTTCAAAGTTCTGTGATGGCACCCGAATATGACAAGAAAGTTCCCGAGTTCGAAAAGAAGGTTCCTGAGTCCGAGAATGAAGATGGGACAAATAGTCCGAATTAACGCAATAATACTAAGAATTTAAATATATTACAAGATTTTCAGATTTATCAGTGCTTGTTTAGATCACTCGCTTAGGAATCACAAGGTTCCAAGTTCAATACCCAGTCCCTGCAAACCCGGTGCATGAGTAGCACAGATTGGGTAATCCAATCTGTGCGGTAAAGTGGGAGCTGATGGTAGATGTGTGCTCCACCTCAGCAAAAATAATCTCCCTGTCTAGTGCTAACGAAAAGGGATAGACACCCTCACTACCATAAACCACCCACCAATAACTTAACTTTTTTTTATTCATATCTTGTATAATTATATGACTTTAACACGTTATTTATCGCAAATAATACTTTTCATATTACGTACGGATAGTAAGATGTTGTATTAAATATAAAACGATGCAGAGTCACTTTATTTGAAGTTTAGATAATTTTTTTTAAAGGACATTTTTATTTTATTTACTATCGTTTTCAACCTTTCAGGAAATACGAAGACAAATTTGGTTTGTATAAAGATCTCAGATAGGATGGTAAAAAAAAAAAGAATAGTGAAAAAATATTTCTTTTCTGAAAAAATCTGTTGCAGGCTGACCTGGGTCTACACAATAGATTGCTTAAATTGCTAACAAAAAAAATATGTAGGAGAAACTTCTAGATCTTTATCTAAACGGGTCTCTGAACATAATATCATATAAACGAGGTTTTCTAAACAATGCCCTAGCTAAACATATTTTAGACAATAACCCTACCTTTGATTTAAAGTGCCCAAAATATTAACTCACATACACAATAGAACACTACGTAGAATTATGAAATCTGTGTTATTCTCACCCATCAAACCATCCCCCAAAGACAAGCTTTTTAATATATCCCCTTATTTAGCGACACTTGTACTCAGAAATCATAAAATCCCCTTCACATAACCATTTCTAATGTATACTTCTTAACAAATTTAAAATTCACATTATCGCAATAAACCCTTACACCATTCATATTTTTACATTAAAAAGTAATATAATAAAAAAAAAAGTTGAAAAAAAATTTATTTCTGAAAAAATCCGTTGCAGGCTGACCATGAACGGGTTAAAAACTCTTCCTGTTTGAAAAAAGAAATTTGTCTATTTTGAATTTGAAATATGTCTTCTTCTTTCAAAAACTTTACACTAAAGATATACAAATTATGTCGTTGGTGAGAAACGCGTAGCGGATGTGCTAATGACGAAACCATTGCATGACTTGCACGCTTTTTGGAACGTCAATGCTTTCATTTGAATTTAAATTATTTCTGCTTTTCTCTCGATGAGTCCGGATTAAAAACAAGCTCTGATGATGATTTTTATAAATCGGAATATTGTTCAATATTAGCTATGAATATTATATAAAATATTTTTATCTTAACAGCATATGTGTGTTTCATATCCTTTTATATATATATATCTTAATGAGACCAATATCGTGTATGAATTCAAATGTACTGTAGGAGACTGTCTCTCCAAAATCAATAATACATATATTGCCACACGACGACAACATTATCATGTAGATTAACCCTACACTTATCAGATTCCAGTCCATTAATCAACATCTTAAAACACATTGCCCCCCCCTCTACCTACGCAAAATTCTAACTGAAAATACACACACACTACATAGAGAAAAAAAAAACAAACAAAAACTTCAAATAATTGAAGCTTTATATATAAAACAAAAAAACCTACCCTAAACAAAATAAACTTTGAAGTAAGTCAACATATCCTAAAATACTTATAATTTCTGCCTACATTACTTCCATTATCCTCCCCCCCATCACAACCCGTGCCCCCCACTCAAAAAAAAAATCACCACTGCTTTGTTCAACTACTACATTCCAAAAACCTCCACTACCAATGATATTACCTCCACTAATTCCTTGCTTCTACTCGTTCTCGTTAAAAACGAGACATGAAAACTATTCCATCGTTTCCCACCTGAGGATGCAAAGTGTATTGCCGAAGCGCTAGTGTTAAAAACTTTGTGGACTGTTATACCAGTTCCACCCTGACACCAAAGGATGCCCGAAGATTGGAAAGGATCAATGAAAGACTTGTCAAACAGGAATTGTCTGTTCAATTCAATGAAACCTGTATATGGTATATATATATTATAATATATACACACACCCTTTTGTTGAAAAATGATGAGTGAGAGTAAAAAAATAGGAAAAGTGAGGATGATTTATTGATAGATTTGACAAAATATGCCACACTTAGCGTTTGATTGGTGACTTACAGAATCAAACACAATATTGAAATAAATATTTATTTAGACATGTGTTTCTAATCTTTATCAGGATAAAACAAATATCATTTGTCTATTCAGACAGATGAGGAATACAAGAAGAAATATATATATATATACATTTTCTCACCTACATACCCCTTTTACAATGAAGGTGGGGGCAGAAGACACGGTGAGAGACAGATAGTTTAAAACTTCCCAGCATGACTTTAACAATTTTTGAAGTTTGTTAGAATCAAGCTGAAAATGGCAGCATCCTAAGTGCTAGAACATTTGCTGATGTATTATAAAATCATATCAGTATGGGAAAAAATTACAGATATTTTTCAATTCTTCTTTTTCTCCTTTTAAAAAAAATTTTTTTTTTTTTAAAGAAAATTAACAAAATCACATGTCTAGATGTATGTACATATTATAACATTAACCCTTTGCCTACTTTATGCCACTCACAGTGACTCTCCCACCACTCCAATCCTACCATAAACTACTGCAGCATCTCTCATTATAATTGAGTAAAAGACTCAGATTACAATAATAATAGGACTTATTTGAAGGAATCAATTCCGGGTGAATAGATAGTGAACTTTGAAATTTCCCATCTTAAGTAAAAAAAAAAAAAAACCTAAAGAGTTAAGATATACAATATCACCCATTAATAAATACATACCTAACAATTCTCCCCCCTAAGATGTTAATTCTTTTCTAACCAAAATACAAACATTTTTAGTATTTTTAGCAGAATTTTTAGGTATGTATTTATTAATGGTGATATTGTATATCTTAACTCTTTCTAGGTTTTTTTTTTTTTTTACTTTAAGATGGGAAATTTCAAAGTTCACTATCTATTCACCCCGGAATTGATTCTCTTTCAAATAAAGTCCTATTATTATTGAATCTGAGTCCTTTTACTCAATTATAATGAGAGATGCTGCCAGTAGTTTATGGTAGGATTGGTGGTGGAGAGTCACTGTGAGTGGCATAAAGTAGCAAAGGTTAAATGTTACTAATATGTACATACATCTAGACATGATTTTGTTAATTTTCTTAAAAAAAAAAAAAATTTTTTTAAAAAGGAGAAAAAGAAGAATTGAAAAATATCTGTTAATTTTCCCATACTGATATATCTTATAATACATCAGCAAATGTCTCTAGCACTTAGGATGCTGCCATTTTCAGCTTGATTCTAACCAAACCTTCAAAAATTGTTAAAGTCATGCCTGGGAAAGTTTTAAACTATCTGTCTCTCACCCGTGTCTTACTGCCCCCCACCCTTCATTGTAAAAGGGGATATGTAGGGAGAAAATGTATATATATATATTATTTCCTTCTTGTATTCCATTCTGTCTGAATAGACAAATGATATTGTTTTATCCTGATAAAGATTAGAAACACATGTCTAATAAATATTTATTTCAAATATGTGTTTGATTCTGTAAGTCACCAATCAAAACGCTAAGTGTTGGCATATTTTGTCAAATCTATCAATAAATCATCCTCACTTTTCCTATTTTTTACTCTCACTCATCATTTTTCAACAAAAGGGTGTGTGTATATATATATATATATATATACACATATACAGGTTTCATTGAATTGAACAGACAATTCCTGTTTGACAAGTCTTTCATTGATCCTTTCCAATCTTCGGGCCATCCTTCTGGTGTCAGGGTGGAACTGGTATAACAGTCCACCAAAGTTTTTAACACTAGCGCTTTCGGCAATACACTTTGCCATCCTCAGGTGGGAAACGATGGAATAGTTTTCATGTCTCGTTTTTAACGAGAACGAGTAGAAGCAAGGAATTAGTGGGAGGTAATATCAATTGGTATGGGAGGTTTTTGGAATGTAGTAGTTTGAACAAAGCAGTGGTGATTTTTTTTGAGTGGGGCACGGTTGTGATGGGGGGAGATAATGGAAGTAATGTAGGCAGAAAATTATAAGTATTTTAGGATATGTTGACTTACTTCAAAGTTTATTTTGTTTAGGTAGTTTTTTTGTTTTATATATAAAGCTTCAATTATTTGAAGTTTTTGTTTTTTTTTTCTCTATGTAGTGTGTGTGTATTTCAGTTAGAATTTGCGGTAGTAGAGGGGCAATGTGTTTTAAGATGTTGATTAATGGACCTGGAATCTGATAAGTGTAGGGTTAATCTACATGATAATGTTGTCGTCGTGTGGCCAATATATGTATTATGATTTTGGAAGACAGTCTCCTACAGTACATTTGAATTCATACACGATATTGTCTCATTAAGATATATATATATAAAAAGGATATGAAAAACACACAATATGCTGTTAAGATAAAAATATTTTATATCATATTCATAGCTAATATTGAACAATATTCCGATTTATAAAAATCATCATCAGAGCTGTTTTTAATCCGGACTCATCAGAGAAAAGCAGAAAATAATTTAAATTCAAAATGAAAGCATTGACGTTCCAAAAAGCGTGCAAGTCATGCAATGTTTCGTCATTAGCACATCCGCTACGCGTTTCTCCACCAACGACATAATTTGTATATCTTTAGTGTAACAGTTTTTGAAAGAAGAAAGACATATTTCAAATTCAAAAATAGACAAATTCTCTTTTCAAACAGGAAGAGTTTTAACCCGTTCATGGTCAGCCTGCAACGGATTTTTCAGAAAATAAATTTTTTCAACTTTTTTTTTTATTATATTACTTTTTAATGTAAAAAATATGAATGTGTAAGGTTTATTGCGATAATGTGAATTTTAAATTTGTTAAGAAGTATACATTAGAAATGGTTATTTAAGGATTTTATGATTTCTGAGTACAAGTGTCGCTAAATAAGGGATATATTAAAAAAGCCTTGTCTTTGGGGATGGTTTGATGGGTGAGAATAACACAAGATTTCATAATTCTACGTAGTGTTCTATTGTGTATGTGAGTTAATATTTTGGCACCTTTAAAATCAAAGGTAGTTATTGTCTAAAATATGTTTAGCTAGGGCATGTTTAGAAAACCTCGTTTAATGATATCTATGTTCAGAGACCCGTTTAGATAAAGATCTAAAGTTTCTCCTACATATTTTTTGTTACAATTTAAGCAATCTATTGTGTAGACCCCAGGTCAGCCTGCAACAAGATTTTTTCAGAAAGAAATATTTTTTCAACTATTCTTTTTTTTTTACCATCCTATCTGAGATCTTTATACAAACCCAAATTGTCTTCCGTATTTCCTGAAAGGTTAGAAAAACGATAGTAAATAAAATAAAAATGTCCTTTTAAAAAAAAATTATCCTAAACTTCAAATAAAAGTGACTCTGCATCGTTTATATTTAATAACAACCATCTTACTATCCGTACGTAATATGAAAAGTATTATTTGCGATAAATAACGTGTTAAAGTCATATAATTATACAAGATATGAATAAAAAAAAGTTAAGTTATTGGTGGAGTTTTATGTAGTGAGGGTGTCTATCCCCTTTTCGTTAGCACTAGACCAGGAGATTATTTTTGCTGAGTGGAGCACCACATCTACCATCAGCTCCCCACTTTACCGCACAGATTGGATTACCCAATCTGTGCTACTCATGCACCGGGTTTGCAGGGACTGGGTATTGAACTTGGAACCTTGTGATTCCTAAGCGAGTGATCTAAACAAGCCCACTGATAAAATCTGAAAATCTTGTAATATATTTAAATTCTTAGTATTATCTGCGTTATTCGACTATTGTCCCCATCTTCATTCTCGGACTCAGGAACCTTCTTTTCGAACTCGGAACTTTCTTGTCATATTCGGGTGCCATCACAGAACTTTGAACCTAACCCTTATTTAGTCCACGGGGTATCCTGTAGGAGTTGTGTTAATTAATTATTTATTCTAACTGCTTTCCCTCAGGATTAAACTCGGTTCCAGAAATAACTGTCACAACCTAACTACCTTATCCACTCGGCCATGTGTCCAATTGGACAATTGAGTGTGAATTTTGGGAACTTATAAACCTAATGTCTTGTTTTGGCTAGAATATCTACCTATTTACTTATGTATGATTTTTTTACCTAGACTCATATTGTTTTTTTTTTCAAGCCTCATCTCAAACATTCAGAGAAATAATTTAAATTCTTCATTTCTTTTTTAGAAAATAAACAAAATCATATGTCTAGGCGTATTTATATGTCATTATCATTAAAGATAAACGATATCATCCATAAATCAATAAATTGCACACAATTTTTTATAAAAAAGTTATTTTTCCTCTAAACCAAAAATGTCTGGATTTCATTATTTCTAGTGGAACATTATAAATAAAAACTGATATAATTAGGTATTACAGTGTCATCCATAAATAAATACACACCTAACAATTGTTTTATAAAAAGTTAATTCTCTTCTATAATAAAAATACTAGAAAGCGCGTGTGTAATGGTTAAAGTCATAGGAAATGGACTCGTCGCCCCGAGTTCAAATCCTGACGTGGTAATTGCATTTCACTTAGCGCTAATACCCTTGGAAAGGTATGAATTCTACTCTCCCTCCAGCTATGGGTAAATAGTAGGGCAGACTGGGCTCTTTAACCTTGGTCTAGGAGAAGGAAAACTCTGAATTCAAACCTGTTAAACTCCGCTTAAGAAATTGACCTTGTGTCACATCCTGCTCATGCGGAGGGTCGGTAAAATATATATAACAAAAATACTAGAATTTATTATTTCCATTGGAAAGACTTTGTATCACATCCTACTCATGCAGAGGATTGGTAAATATGGATATTATGAAAATACTGACAATATTTTTTAGATGAAATCTGCTAAAGTTATGGATTACATTATCACTGAAAATAATTGGTGAAATAATACATTGTGATTGAAAATTATATTAAAACAATTTTTTTCTATTTCTCTGAATGTTTGAGATGAGGCTTGATGATTAGTATCCTCGGTGTTATTCGGACTATTGTCTCCATCTTCATTGTTAATTAGACACATAGCCTAGTGGATAAGGTAGTTAGGTTAAGACAGTTCTAAGTGACAGTTATCTCTGGATTCCAGGTTCAATCCTGAGTAGAGCAGTAACATAGAAAAATGATTAACACAACTCCTACCCAGCTATGGTTAGCAGAATGAGAACAAGATACCCCCGTGGACTAAATAAAGGTTAGGTTCAAAGTTCCGTGATGGCTTCCGATTACGACAAGAAGGTTTCCGAGTCTGACAAGAAATACCTGAAAAGGGCTGGAGGAATATCGGCCGAAACGTTGTACAAATAACAATAAAAATGGGACAATAGTCCGAATAACACAGATAATACTAATTTTTTTCTTTTCTTATTTTTAACTCTTGGCCTACTTTAAACTGTTCACAGCAGTTCTTCCACGAAGCTAAGTACAAAAACTGATAGTTAGTTCATTAATTGAGCAGAAGAATTCAGGGTAATTTATGAGGAAGTGCGTCCCGGTCCCCTGCCTCCAAAATTGCTGCCCGGTGAATTTTAAAATAATGACCCCAAGCTTCGGAGCCACATCCGTGTTACTTGAAAGAAAACAACCAACTTAGGGCGTTAAATGTATTTTGGGGGGGTTCTCTTTTTGTCTTAATTCTTGTTTATTTATAGAAATTTGTCGTAATTCGTGTTTATTTACTGTAAGTTGTCGTAATTCTGGTTTATTTACCGTAATTTGTCGTAATTCTGGTTTATTTACCGTAATTTGTCATAATTCATGTTTATTTATCGTAGTTCTTATTTATTTATCGTAATAAAAGAAAATCTTAGTATTTAATAGATAGATAGATATGAAGATGGATAGTTTTGAATAGACTGAGATAGATAGATAGATAAACAATAGGTAACACCTATTTTACCCCGTGAAATTTACCTCCCCCCTATATTTAACACAATGAAACTTGCAGAAGATTGGGGTCGTTATTTTAAAATTCACCGGGCAGCAATTTCGGAGGCAGGGGACCAGGACGCACTTCCTCATAAATTACCAAACTCAGATTATAATAACAAGATTTTATTTGAATAGAATGAATCTTGATGTGAATATATAGTGAACCCTAAAATACCTCATCATAACAGGTAAAAAATAGCAAGAAAATTTGGTACAGCCATTGCGGAAATTTGGTAGTGAAAGAGTTAAATCATAGGACATCTCAAAACAGATTTAGTTTTAATAGAAAATTATCTTTTTAACAATATTCTTTAAACCATTAGACTTAAATTTACTTGAATTTGAATAATTCTTATTTAAATGAAGATTTTAACTAGACAATTTCTCTTGATTATGTAAGAATATAGACAAGCCTCAAATCAAAGGGAGGTAACTCTTAAAATGATTTGACGTTTGAAGAAAAATTCTGAAAAGTAAATTTGATAAATATATTTTTTTTTTAAATCTTGCTACCATTAAAAAAATTATTTTTTTCATCCACTATGTAAATGAAATTATACATTGAAATCAAACATGATTGTAAATAAACTAATCGTAGATTTGAATCACAGTAGTTTTAATTGTTTAATTGTTTTTGTATTTAATATTTATAGCTCTGCTGATGAGGCTTAATAGGCCGAAATGTACATACAGAGATTGATTTTTCTCGATTTGTTTAGCCTTACATTTAAATAGGCATTCCCACCTAATTAATTAATTATTAATTAATTTTCAAAATTAGGTACGACTTCAATTAAGCACATATTCTCCCAAAAAAGTAAGTTAAGTTGACAGGGTGACCTAATGTCAGTATCAGCCACACAGCGAGGGAGTCTATCCCCTTTTCACTAGTGCTAGACCAAGGAGATTGTTTTTGCATATGAGGTGGAGCGCCACTCCTACCACCAGCTCCTCACTTTATCGCACAGATCCCTGTGCTATTCATACGCCGAGTTGGTGAGGGCCAGTATCGAACCAGGAATCTTGTGATTCCTAGGTGAGGGCCAGTATTATCGAACCTTGCAATTTCTAGGCAAGTGCTCTACCATGAATAATTCTGATATTTCGGACTGTTGTCCTTGTCTTTATTGTGTATAAACACAATGTTTGGGTCACAGTAACCTCGGGCACTGAACAATGTCCAAGATTACTGTGGCCTAAAAAAAAATTTTTTAAATGGAGATAAATCTACAAGACTCTCTTCTAATGTGAATTTAAAATGTGAATTGTTTACATTGAACAATAGTACTATCTGTCCCATAATAAATGTTACATTTGCATATACATTTCATACAAAAAAGGTAACAACCATTATGGGACAGAAGTAGCGTAGGTATTTCTCTTACCTATTCACCGCAGGTAGGATGTGACACAAGGTCACAAAGTATGTGGAATCCAGCAAGGATTGAACTCGTTATTCAGTAGTAATGGATTTGTAAGGTAAGATTGGCTTGATAAACTTTCTACCTCAATGGGACGCTCTTATCTACCCAACTCATTCACCCTGGATAGATCGTGACTTAAGGTCGCATGTATTGAGGCATCCAGTGAGGATTGAACTCGCTATTTAGTAGTAACGGATCTGTGAGACTAGCTTGCTAACCATTACACCACGATGGGAAACGCCCTGGGATATATATACTCATGTGTCATGCGACTTTCTGGGATTTAAATTTTTGCCTAATATTAAAGTGAGGTTTGTTACCATACACGTGATACATACTTTTGGTGCGTAAATAATTCACCAAGGCCTAGGCCTAATTTGTATCGTGCGTATCGTATGACCCCCCCCCCCCCAAATATTAGGGTAAAAATTTGCGTCTTAGAAAGTCGCATGATATATATGTAGTATTTTTTAAGTTCTTATTCTTTCTTAGCTATTTCATTTTTTTTTTTTTTTTAAGTTTTAAGAGGGAGAAAAAAAGAGGGAAGTAATTTGTTTGTCTTTTTTTTTTTTTTTTTTTAAACTGTCTTCATCTGTTTACTATTTGCATTTCTCACTTCAGAAAATAGTTATCATGTGTTTGCATTGTTGAATTAATTTCTTACTTCAAATTGCCCATTAAAAATATAAAAAAATTCAGGATTCTTTTTCTGACATAAAAAAAAAAAAAAACAAACTTAAATCTTGTCATGGGAAAACCAGAATCTGGGTTGGCCCATTCGTTTGTTTTTTTTTTAAACTACGCATAAGCTTTTTCTTTTAATCTAAAAAAAAAAAAAAAGTCTTTAAAAATTAGTAACCAACCTACTGGTTGGTTGGCTGGATTTTATGGCATGTCAACTCTTACTGGGTTATTTCATGCCAAAGACATTTTGTTTTATTCATTCTTGTTAAGTTTTCAATTTTATTTTAATACTCATTTTTTTTTTAATTCTCCTCTATTTAACCTATAGATAGGACCCTAACAGGTACTACCACTCCAGGTCAGGGTGGACCTGGGTGTAATTGCAATAAAAGGATACTCCACGAGTTCCAGAATTGGAACTTCACCATTCGATGCAGTTTAACATTATACCAGGGACAATAAACTTACTCGTTCAGATGATATTTTTTTTGTATGAAATGTTGGCTGAAAAGTTAATAATCTAACCAGAAAAGAGAAAAAAAAACAGTAAAAATGCGCCATTTAGACACAAATTTTGATTTATAAAATTCTCCCGTTTTAAAGACGATAAAACAAATAATTTCTACATGTGATTTTAAAAAAAAAACTTTCTCCAATATAATACGGTAAAAATTGTTAAGTTTCATTCAGTTTTGTTGAATTTTAATTCATGGGGGGTTAAAAACATGTGAAATTTTGGCCATACCTCCTCTCAAGGAATGTGATTAAATGAGGTTTATTTTTTTCAGTCCTCTTTTCAGTCCACACGCATCTTCCAATGGTGTTGCAGTGCTTGGATCCCACGTTGTGAACTTTTCAGCCCGTCCTTGTAAATAACTAATCATTTCTATGAAAGATATTCAGATTTTAAATAATTAAATAATTAATTACTTCTATGAGGAGGCACACTTGTGTAATGGTTATCTTCATAGAAAATGAAATTAATGACCCAAGTTCAAATCCTGGACAAAGCTGTTTGTATTTCACTTCACTTGAGAAAGGCATTAATCCATCTGTTCTCTCCTCCCCCAGCTATGGGTAAATAGTAGAGCAGACTGGTTGCCTAATCAAGGCTAGAAAAAAAAAAAAAAAAGCTTATGGTCAAGTCATGTGGAAAGGTTCCTGCTAGATCAATGAAGTTAAGCAGTGATGAGCCTATTCAATACTTAGATGGGTGACTATTTAAGCAACCTAGTATCAAAATGACTTGTTTTAGCATTAAATGACCCAAAAAGTGTTGATATGCCATAAAATAAAACCAACCAACCAAAACAAAACAAAAAATCTAAATACAAATCAGCTTCACTATGTTTAACTCTTCGCCTACCAAATTTCCCTCCGGTATTTCCATTCGACTGGTCCCCTGTTGCAAAACGATCAAGTACCAGTCTCAGGGTTAGTTCACAGACAACACAAAAGATGGCAGGGGTATTCACATACTGATTTTTCAGTGTAAACAAGTGACATGTGCAAGAGCCATTGTCGGCGAATTACAGTAGGATCACAAATGGTGGGAGAATTGCTGTGAACAGTTTAAAGTAAGCAAAGAGTTAAAATTTAACATTGTGGTGGGGGAAGGGTGGGTAAAGAAATACTTCCATGGAAGGTGCTCATGTAATATAATGAGTTGGGGGAGAGCGGGGAATGTAAGAGTTACGTATAGTTTAGCATGGAAAGTTTTTAGGATGAGTCAGCACAACATGACATGGCATTTTCTTATTGGTCAAGAGGTGTCACATGGTGAAGTGTGGAAGAGTAGGAGGGAGAAGTGAAAGTGTGGGGTCAGTTTTGCAACAACTCCACACTTTAGTATCCGGGAGTTTCCAGTCAAAACATGGTTCTTTAAGTCTTTCCAATCTCATACAGGATTTCTTGACACAAATTCCAAGAAAACCTGAAATATGAAACAAACACCCCTGGAAGAATTTTCCAACATCACATTTCTTTGGACACATGGCCTAGTGGATAAGGTAGTTAGGTTAAGACAGTTCTAAGTGACAGTTATTTCTGGATTCAATCCTGAGTAGAGGCAGTAACATAGAAAAATAATTAACACAACTCCTACCCCAGCTATGGTTAGCGGAATGAGAACAGGATACCCCAGTGGATTGAATAAAGGGTTAAGTTCAAAGTTCCGTGATGGCTCCCAATTATGACAAGAAAGTTCCAGAGTTTGAAAAGAAGGTTCCCCGAGTCCGAGAAAGTTCCCGAGTCCGACAAGAAATATCTGAAGAAGGCCGGAGGGCATATCGGCCAAAACGTTGTACAAATAACAATAAAGATGGGGACAATAGTCCGAATAACGCAGATAATACTAATCATCAAATCTCATCTCAAACATTCAGAGAAATATCACATTTCTTTGATCTCAAAGTCTAAAACTAATATCTTATTAGTTCTTAAACAGCACCAAGTCAATTTCTTATGCAGAGTTTTACAGTTGCCATACCAAGGTTAAATAATCCAGTCTGCCTTAATATTTACCCATAGCTGGAGGGAGAATACTTGAATTAATACTTTTCCCATATACTTTTTCCAAATGTATCAATTTTATGTGAAATGCAAACAGCCCCATCCGAGATTTGAACTCGGGTCACCGTGTCCATTTCCTTACGGTTATAACCATTACATCATGATTGCTTCTATTGGAGATGAGAATATTTTTTTCATATTTATTTACAACAAATTATCACTATATTTTCTTAACCCTTGTTAAGGGTAAATAAAAAAAATTATTACATAAAACATTGTAATTTCATATTACACATTTTTTGCTATCATCACTGATCCAGTAATCTAGTTTGGTCATGGGGGTATTACTCATTCTAGCAAGAATATGTACACTCTGTATTTAAATTTTAATGTAATGAAATATATTAAATTAGAAAGACCTTCAAAATTAAATAAGAACACATATAAAAAGAATACACTTGTTTTAATTATATTCCAATTGGTTACTATATAAAAATCATTCATAGGATTGATTTTAGTATGTTGAGGAATAAAACAATATTATATAATATTCAATAATACCAAGTAATTATTTATTAAACCCAGTTTTGTTAAAACCAGAATGCAAATTAACCACACCATATATTATGTAAACCTTTATTTCTTAGTGATAGATAACACATTGAATATGGGTTGTTTTGAAGCAAATCTACCTCAGCTTTTCAGAGACATTGTTAATAAATAAGAATTATTCTACATATTAATGATTTTTGACTATAGATTAAATACTTATTAATAAGCAGCCTTACTAATTTACCCATAACTGGATTCATACCTTTTCCAAGAGTATTCATACTATGTGAAATGCAAACAGCCTTGTTCAGGATTTGAACTCATTTCCTATAAGGTAATAACCATTACAATATGAGCGTCTGTTTTTTTTCTCTTAAATAACACTTTTCCTCATATATATATATATATATATATATACACACACACACCCATACCAACGCCTCCGCACAAGCAGGATGCAACACAAGGTCAATTTCTTAAGTAGATTTTAACAGATTTGAATTCAGAGTTTTCCTTCTCTTAGACTGGTTACCTAACCAAAGTTTAGAGCCCAGTCTGCCCTGCTATTTACCTATAGCTAGAGGGAGAGTAGTTGGATGTATACCTTTCCCAAGAGTATTAGCACTATGTTAAATGGAGACAGCCTCATCCAGGATTTGAACTCAAGTTGACGAGTCCATTTTCTATGACTTTAACCATTACACCAGGCACCTCCACTTTTTTCTTTTATAAGATTTTCAAATGAAACACTTCATCCTTCAAAACTTTTATGCTTCCTGTAAATCAACATTATACCTGATATACCAGTTCCATACTCACACACACATATTGAATATACACTGTTCATTTTCCTGACATTTGTAGATTATTCTACGTACTATACATGCACCTTTGATGAATTCTAGTGCACCTGACCACGGTACACAATAATTTCATTATCATTCATAGCCGTACAAATCTCACTTCAACTGTACATTAACTAAGATAATATTTGATACATTTTCCACTGAGCATAAAACATGTAGCTCTGTTTTTGATTAACAAACTATTTACTAAGTTTAGAGCCCCCCCCCTCTACAGATGAAACTTAGTAAATAGTTAACGTTGAAAATAGAAATTTGTCGTAATTCTTGTTTATTTATAGAAATTTGTCGTAATTCTTGTTTAGATATGAAGATGGATATCTATCTATCTATCTATCTCCATTTGTTCATTTTTTACTTTGTTTATATATATCTATCCACCCATCTCCATTTGTTCATATAAAAAAAGAGAAGCCCCCCCCTCTCTAAAATACATTTAACGCCCTAAGTTGGTTTATTTCTTTCAAGTAACACCGCCGAGACGACATAGCTGGGGACGTTATTTTAATAGTCACCGGGTAGCAATTTTACCATTATTAGACCAACAAAATTTGGGGCTATTGGCACAAATTCAGTTTATAAACATGCCCAAACACTGCTTATATATATATATATATATATATATTATATATATATATATATATATATAACCAACCCCTCCACACAAGTAGGATGCAACACAACTTCAATTTCTTAAGTGAAGTTTAAATAGGTTTGAATTCAGAGTTTTCCTTTTAGCCTGTTTACCTAACCATAGTTAAAAGAGCCCAGTCAGTCGTATTTACCCATAACTGAAAGAGAGTAGTTGGATGCATACTTGATACTCCCCCCCCCCCCCAAAGGTATTAACGCTAAGTGAAAGGCAAACAGCCTCATTCAGGAATTGAACTCGTGTTGACGAGTCCATTATTTATAAGGTTCATTTTTTTTCTCACTGTTAGACTAGCCATGACAGAGCGTAGTCATTGTATCTTGTGAGCTCAGTATCTTTATAACATATCTTAACCTAATGTCAATAAATCTTTCTTCCACATCTTAAATTGAGTATGTATTTATATTTTGGTAATTTATGAGGAAGTGCATCCCGGTCTTCTGCCTCAGAAATTGCTACCCGGTGACTATTAAAATAATGTCCCCAGCTATGTCGTCTCGGTGGTGTTACTTAAAAGAAAACAACCAACTTAGGGCGTTAAATGTATTTTTTGTCGTAATTCTTATTTATTTATCGTAATTCTTGTTTAGAAATTTATTTATAGAAATTTGTCGTAATTCTTGTTTATTTATAGAAATTTGTCGTAATTCTTGTTTAGATATGAAGATGGATATCTATCTATCTACCTCAATTTGTTCATTTTTTACTTTGTTTATATATATCTATCCACCCATCTCCATTTGTTCATATAAAAAAGAGCCTCTCTAAAATACATTTAACGCCCTAAGTTAATTTATTTCTTTCAGTAACACCACGAGACGACATAGCTGGGGACATTATTTTAATAGTCACGGGTAGCAATTTCTGAGGCAGGAGACCGGGGCGCACTTCCTCATAAATTACCTATATTTTTTCAGCAAATTGAATTATATTTTTGTTACCCTTAACTCTTTGCCTACTTTAACTTGGTCACAGCAGCTCTTCTACCATAAGCAAAGTACAAAAACTGACGGTTAGTTCATTATATTTTAATGAGTTTCAAAGTGAATAGGTAATGAACTTTGAAATATCCCATCATACAGGTAAAAGATGCCAAGAAAATCATAATGAACAAACCATCAGTTTTTGTATGTTGTGGGAAGCCACTGTGAGAGTTTAAGGTAAGTGAAGATTTAAAGGAAAAAAAGTTCAAGTGATTTCCCCTCAAAAGAAAAATATCCAATTTTAATCAAAATTCAAACAGGAAAAAGATGAGTATTTTTTAATAACAGCATCAACATTTTTTTTTTTTTTTTACAGCAAATCCTGTTGGATCACAAACATGTTTTACATCATTCAGAAAGTTTTAAAGTTTCATTACAATAGATACAGGTCAGAGGTCAGATTCTTTTATGGAGGCAATTGTTGTTTTAAAAAAAAAAAAAAAAATGTTCTATAATCTAAAATATTAAAATCCTTATTTAAAAATTACATTCATTAACTTTAAAGTATTTTTTAGATGAAGCATTGTGTCAATTATTAATTTTGACTAATATTTTCTTCTTTTTGTTTATTTATTTATTTCTTCAACAACAAGAAACAGAGAATAAAGAGTTCTCATTTTGCTTTCATTATTGTCTCTGATTTACTCTATCATAGAAATAACACAAATCAATTGACAGAAAGAATTAAAAAAATCAATTAAGATGTAAAAAATAGTCAAAATTAATGATATTGGAAATGTCAATTTTTCTATATCAACCTATAACTGTCTTATCTACCTATGTAGGTAATTCTTGATTCTGTTTTAAACCCTTTATCTACCAGAGTACCCCAACCACTCAAGATGGTTAGCACTTAGAAAGTGGTTTTAGAGTTTTAAAAATATAGAATGAATTGTCAATTGTGAATGGCAGTGGTAGATAAAGGGTTAATGAAATACATAATGAATCCCACCCCCTCAATATATAATCCTTTTGGCATGTGGAAATATCTAAAAAAAAATTTATAAATTGTCTCGTTAACATCAAATCTTTAACACTTGTTTTTTCTAACAGATTTCATGTTAAAATGAAATGTATTTACCCACCTGGATGTGACACAAGTCACAAGTATGGAGCATCCAGTGAGGATCAAACTCACTATTCAGTAATAAGATGGCACACCCACATTTCATGTTAAAATGAAGATGTTGAGTATCATATAAAGAAAATAATTTTCAAAGTTGATTTTATTTTCATATATATATCACAATTTACACGTGTGATATTTATTGAAAATTAAGTTTCACATGATTTGTATAAGAAGTTCACTTTGAAAGTTTCAATTTACACAACTCTTTTTTTTATATCCATACCAATTTAGAAGAAAGAGAAAAAATAAAGTTAGGGGGAGTAGAGTTGATCATAAATAAATTAGGAATTTTTTTCTTTTTTTTTTTTTTTCAATTCTTTTGAAGATTCTCAAGATTGGCATGAAAAAACAAAATATAAATACATTAGACACTTTCACTTTCATTTTGAATTAAATGGTTTATAAAAAAAAAAATAAAAAATCTCGGTTTTTTTTTGCTTTTTTTTGTTTTGTTACTCTTTATAAACAATGCAACAAGTAAAAAGATCAAGACTTTAATTCCCGCATTCATGTGATTTGTTGGACATTAAGACTGACCATCTAAATTAAATGGACTTTCTTTTTTTTTTTTTTTTAAGAAGTCAAGTGTTCCTTTTTTTTTAAAAGAAATTTACATAAAAAGCAAGAAAAAACAGACAAGATGTAGGAATTTTGTTGGATTCATTCCATGTGAAATTCTTTTTGCACAATAAAAAGGAGAAAAAAGGAAAATATAACAAATGTCAAAAGAGAATTTCTTTCCCTTTTTTCTTTGATCTGTTGATCCAGTTGAATTGCTGCACTTCTAGTTTATCACAGAATATTAACAAAAAAAAAAAAAAAAAATTGCTTTTTTTTGTTTTCACTTAGACCTGCTGTCATTTAGCCATTTGTGTATTTTTTCTTCAGTTCTGTATTTGAATAACCATGTCCATTGTTAATGGTTTCCTGTTAAATGGATCAGATTGGTCACTGCAAGAAAGAAATTAACAAGTGTTAGAATTAGAACTCAGATTTACTCAAGATTAAAACATACATTTGTATTATTCGGACTATTGTCCTCATCTTTTTATTATTTGTGTCACACTTTGCATGCGACATGAATGCAATTGGGGCACCCAAGTGTGTGTGTGTGTATATATATTATTATATATATTATATATATAATATATATATATAAAATAAAGGCGTATAGTTAGTTATATGAATATGTAGTAGGAGAGGGAGACCATTCACATATATATATAATAGATATAAATCTATAATATATATAATATATATTATATATATTCTTGTTGTGTGTGTGTGTGTGTGTGTGTAGATTGGAGATAGTGGATCGTGTGGCGTGTATGTATATATATTTATATATATGCAGTAGTAAAAAGAAATTCTATTGGAGAAGGAGAAATAAAGATTAAGAGTTGTGATAATTCCTTAAGGTAGAGACAAAATGTTAGTGGTATTAAACACAAAACTTTTCAAATCACGCGGGGGTTGACAAAACTCGGAGGATGAGATTCGGTGTGAGATTACAAATGAGAAATTGGAAGGGTGAAAACTTTCTTTTTTTTTTTTAAAGTTTAGTAAGTCAGTTTAGATCTGCCTCCCCCCTCTGGCGACAGAGATAATAATATGAATGGAAGAATGACTGAGAGAGTCCTATGTACATCTCTGCGTTTGTCTCCTCTCTCTTTGATTGATTGATTGATTGTTTAAAACTCTTGTGAGAGCAGTATTTCTCCAGGAAAGTATTGCAGACGGACAAAAGTGAGGGTTTAGCTAGTCGGATTCGATATCAGACAGCGAAAGATGAGAAATATGCAGTAAGGTGTGCAGCGATGTGCTCTTGTCAGACTCTTTTGTGAAGACCCATTGGCCGGAACAAAAAATGAGTAATACAAATTATCAGCCTCATCTCAAAAATTCAGAGAAATTAAAACAATTTTATAGAGTTATAGTAAATTATTAACAGACAGAGATTGCAAAATAATCAAAAGTATTCAGATTGCATTTTAGCACTTATTGAACTCCAATGACCAAAATCAGGATAAATAGTAGAATGTTATTTAACAGACGGATATTGAGGCTTATACGAGAAAAATCACAAAAAACAATTTTTATCTAAATCAATCTAAGGTAGTGTTTTTTAAAAAATAGTGTATAAAATAAGTGTATCCTTTTTTAAATGTTTTCACTGATAGCAGAAGATATTAACATGAGCATTTATCTAGCATAAATTGCCACTGGTTGCAGAAAACAGAAATAAACCAAGTTATTAATTTCAGTTATTTACAAAGAGAAAATCATTGCAAAAAAGATTGAAAGAAGGTAAAGATGGGAAGTATAATTCTCAAATTATTTCTTTATGAGAACAAAAAAGAAAGATAATTATATAATAATTTTAAAAGAGACAAAAAAGAGACAAATAAGGATGAATTTCTATCAAGTCAGGACTTGTGTTCCTATTTGTACATCCATTATCATTCTTGCAACCTCCATGCAAAAATGTTAAATTTCTTAGGAGGTGTCCACCTCATCTAAAATAGATAGGACCATTATGTTTCATTAGAAAGAAAAAGAAGCAAGGACAATCCTACTAGAGAAAAAAATATAAAAAGAAAGAGTAGGGTATATTACGAGAGAGGGGTGAGTGGCACAGGAAGTGAAAATGCTAATTCTGTTTCAATTGAACTAATTAATCGTTTGTAGCAAAATATCATCGCTGTAATATATCCACAGGTCCTGCTAGGTGATCATTATATCAGTTATATATCATAAAAATATCTCTTTCTTCGTGAAAAAAGTTGATTATCAATTCTCAAGAGCTATTGAATCCGTAGGAGGCAATGACTGTCCTGATCAACAGAATTGTTTTGAGATGTGGGTAAAATAAGGATCTTTGTCTCATGCAGTCCAGTCTCCATCAATATTGGATCAAGGAATTCGATATCCTGGAGGCTATTTCAGCAAGGGCCATTTAATCCCTCTTTTTGTTCCTCCAAGCTGAGGAAATATAATTCTTTCTTATTACTATATGAGAATAAATAATAAATGAATATTAAAATATTATTTTTTATGGATCATGAAGATTTATGGAAACAGTTGGCGATTAGACAGTTTGCTCTAGTTTATGGCTTCTGGTTAACAAAGTTTTTTTCAATTACGCTATAACCTTGAATTTGACTAATTTTTTTTCATAGTGTATTGAGTACTATAAAATTTCACAATTTTATTTACCAGGTTAAGAAATATGAAAAAAAGGAGACTCATACACTCAGATACACAATTGTCATTCTATAATTGGTCACACGCAGTTATTATTGGGGGGAGGGGAGAAGGGGGGTTGCAAGGTGACACACTCACATTTTTCTTGAGCATGTATTAACTGTGTAGTATCACACGACTTTTTTTCGTTTGCTTTTTCCCATAATGCTCTGGTATATTCTAATAAAAAAAAAAATCACATGGCCAATGTAGTTTGTTTGTATAACGCGAGAAACTGTCGATATGACACACATGTTGTATTCACTGCACTACAGAAAAGAAAAAACAGTCTAAAAGGAGGTTGGAGCACAGCCGCATAAGAAAAAAAAAAGAACAATATATAACATGGAAGATTCCATGTACTTACTAAATTTAATGAGTTTCAGTGTCGTGTTTAGATTTTTCGCCGCAAAAATTGCAGAAGCATCTATGTTAAGTCTAGAAGTGTACAATCTCAAGTTGCGGGATTAGCAAAAAACAATTCCTTCAGAATTCCATTAGCTTTCTTCCTAAAATTCTTTCTCTTACGGAGGTTTCAAAGTCTTTTCAGTTTTTATCTTAAACTATTGTAAAAGATCATACCTGTTCAGTCTAATAGCTAAATTTCTCTCCTACACTAAGATTATAATTCATGTGATATTTAGGCTGAATATGGGAGAATATGTGAATTGAAATATTGTTCGTAGTGAAGGAATCATGTTGAAAAATAAATTGCTCTTTCCCAGTCATTTTGTCTATTTTCTAGACGCTCAGAGACATATATTAGTTATGCACTAGAGAGAGTAGGAGGTACATATGAGAGAGAACTATGAGTTAATTACAGATATACTATAAAATACAAGAAGTGATTACCCGATCAGCCACACGGGTAAGAGAGCAGGTATTAAACCCTGGTGTATTGAGAATTTTACCTATACTGTTTGAGAAATCACAGAATGCTCGGACGGTTTTCTTTTAAAGAATCGTTCAATGCTATATTGCTGTCTCTCTCAATTTTCCATAATGTGACGCGGGGAATCCCACAGGTCTAGATTCTTTCATATTTGATTCGAGAAGAAAAAAGAATGTCCTTGCAGACTAATGATGTTCTCTAACTATAAAACTCTTATAAGCTTGACATCAAAAATCATCCAGCCAGGGGCATAAGCGAAATATGTTTTCATTTGGCACTTAACCCTAAAGTATTCATGTGAGGTATATTTGATACCGAAAAAGAAAGAAAAAAGAAAATGATACAAATACTAACCTTAAGTTTATCAAACACGTTCTCAAACGTGTCAATGAATGCGGAAGACGTAACATTTTGCGCTAAAATATTGCGTTGCTTTAGCAAGCAGTGCATTGAAATAGATCGCAAACCATCCCCAGATGAAACAGGCTAAAACTAAAATCCTTCAATTCTTACGAACACACAGATGATTGAGGAATAATGTTTCGACAAATTACTGAGACACACAAATCGTGAGGGTTTAATATTCATATTCATTTTATGTCTTTTGACAAGTTTAAGAGATTTTTGCTGATATTTCTTGTGAGGTGGGCACCAACCGGAAAAAAAACAGCGAAAAAAATTACATTTTTAAAATTGATCTAAAGCTTTAGGAACTATGTGCCTTTAATTTATCATCCGACGTTACATAAGAGTCAATAGAAGAGAGCTAAAAAAGTACACTTCATACGTAGTCTAATCCTATTCATAGAATCAATTAGTAATTAATGGAGAATTGGTTGTAGTGTCTGTCATTTTGGTGGTAACCTGTAGAAACGTAAACTTTTTATATACTTTTGTTGTGCGAACGGTCACAATTCCCTTGTTATTTTACATATCACGTTAGTTCTCCGCAGTGATGTTATGATTTGTCAGTATTTGAAAAGTCTGCTCGTAGCTCAAGTGCATGAACTAAAATTTTACACTCTCGAGTTTACAGCTGTTTGACCATATGTATCATACGCACCACATAATCACATGCAATTGTAGTTATATTCTCAATAAGCGGCAGCTTTTAGTCGCACAACAAATTAAGCACTGTGATTCTAACAGTAGTGATGGGAAGGCGAAATTTGCAATATATGCATACTTAAAAAAATTTAGATTTTTCAAGATTAAATTTTCTTCGGAAGTGGAACATTACGTTTTATTCTATGCTATACTTACATTAATTGTTTGGTTATAATCATAATTGAGAAATATCTTTAGATGTCTACACAATTCTCCTCTCTAATAAATTTCTTAAAGAAATCCCTAACAAGAAGAATAACGTAAATATCATTCTGTTACTTCTATATTTACACTTAAGATCGGCAGGAGCTATAGACTGGGTATGGAAAATTTAACCAATTGAAAGACGGGAGTAAACGGAAAATGATGAAGGTTAAGCTTGTAGAAGTTTGATCTAGCTTTTGTCAAGTAATTTCCATACCTTGACCCGTCTCGTGTTCAAATTCTTTTTATCTACATTCTTATTCAGATGTTCATATGCGTTTCACACATTGTAATAATGATATTTTTATTATAAAAAATTTAACACGTAATATCACCGTGAGGGAGGTTATATTAACAAGCTAGTCGATATATATACAAAATATAGCTTTCAGACACAGGTGCGGTGAGTTGGTGTATACAAATTAGCTTAGTCAGTAGAGACAACCGTCAAGGATTGTAAATTCCTGGGTTGATACCATTCTCAGCCAACTTATCGCGATGAGTGGGAGAGATTGGGTGATCGGTATCTGTGTGAGGTGAGAAGCTGGCCTTTGCAGGAGTCTTGTAACAGGTTTGTGTGGGAGATGCACATTGCAAACCCTCACACACACACACACCTCCTCGGCTCACCACCCTCACGCTCGCCACACAGCGCGCACACTCCCCCCTCTTTTAAGGTTAGATTAGAGTGGGCGGTGATGTAAGAGGGGTTGAGTGCCAAGACATGGTATATCATTGTGGTCAATTTGATACTGACGAACTCACGGCAACTTTGAGGTACATTGCTGAGGTCCATCGACTTTACTTTTTATAT
>CM042165.1:7111821-7346821 GCA_023376005.1 Doryteuthis pealeii
AGTTATGAGGGCATATCCCAGTGAAGATGTAAACTGACGCGATTAGTAACAATGGTTGTTAATGCTAGTTTGTTAAACCATTACACCATGTGTATATACATGAGTTTTTGACAACTTAATTTGATTTTAATTTACCGAACATGTGTCAAAATCTTGTAGAGATTTTAAAATTTATATAATGAATGCCACTTGCTCAAAAGTAATTATTTTTTTTTTTTTTTTTTTTTTGTGTACCACAAGTTCAAGTTTTAAACAGAGTACAGTTGGTTTGAATTCCGAGTTTTCCTTCTCCTAGATTGGTTGTCATTCTGTCAGTGAGGCTTAGAATATACTGACTGTATTCTCTGCAGAGGGGTAAGACCACCCGATAAAGGGGATGGCCTGGGTATGACACCACTAAACTCCCTCTGATGTTAAGGCTCCAGTACTGAGAGATCTGGAGAGTGTGGAGTGTGGAGTGCCCCTTAATTACCATTACTCCCATGTCCACTCTGACCCGGAGTGGCAATACCTGTTAGGATCCTATCTATGGGTCAAATAGATGTTTGAAAATTATTTGTATTCTAGAGGAATACTTGATACTATATAACTGTAAATTATTTGTATTAAGAATATTTATTTGAATCTATAATTGTTTACTAAGGATTATTCATTAGTTACTTGAAACCATATAACTGTGTGTAAACAAATGGCTAAATAGCCATTATTTGTACTAAAAAGATAGTTTGATATTTGCTCAGAACCAAAGCTATAACATCAGTTAAAATTTTGCAAATCAAAAATCATTAATAACTTAAAATTAGTTAACTTTAAGACTTTTTTGACAGCAGTTTTGGATTTCTTGGACTAAAATGCTCTTAGAAACCAATTTTTAGGAGTATGGAAGCTCTAGAACTCATTTTACAGACAAAAATAGATTACAAAAAGTCGTCATTTTTTGTGACACCCCACCCAAATTTGAAGAGTTATGTTGATTTAAAATCAACATAACTCCATCAAGTTTTGGAATTGGAAGCTCAAATTTTAGGGATTGGCTAGCTTTAAGATAGTTCGCACCTGTACAAAATTTCAGAAAAATTGAAGTTAAATGTATTAACAAATTTTTGAAAAATGTTGTAGCTTTGGTTATGAGAAAATATCAAACTATCTTTTTGGTACAAATAATTATCAATATTTGTGAAATGATTATAGAAAAAATTGTTGTCATAGATGCAGTGCCACATCGAGATATTGATCTTGCTAGGAAAAAATCAGAAATCATCAATAACTTAAAATTGGTTGATTTTAAGATTCATTGATAGCATTTTTTTTTTGTTGTTGGATTCCTTGGGCCAAAATGCTTTTATAAACCAATTTTTAGGTGTAGGGAAACTCTAGAACTCATTTTACAGACAAAAATAGATTATAAAAAGTCACCATTTTTCGCGAACCCAACCAAATTTGGAGAACTAAAAATCGACATAACTCCACCAATTTTTGGAATTGGAAGCTCAAATTTTGGGAATTGTCTAACTTTATCATAATCCACATTTGGACAAAAAAATTTTTAAATTGAAGGGGTGGGTGACATGGCCTGTATGATTTGATATGGAAATACCCTATTATTAAGTTGAAATAATTACTTGAAACCATACAATTGTTTGCAGATTATTTGTATTCAATTGGAATACTTGAAACCATACAACTGTTTGCAGATTATTTGTATTCAATTGGAATACTTGAAACCATACAACTGTTTGCAGATTATTTGTATTCAATTGGAATACTTGAAACCATACAACTGTTTGCAGATTATTTGTATTCAATTGGAATACTTGAAACCATAAAACTGTTTGCAGATTATTTGTATTCAATTGGAATACTTGAAACCATACAACTGTTTGCAGATTATTTGTATTCAATTGGAATACTTGAAACCATACAACTGTTTGCAAATCAAATTAGATAGGAATACTTGATATCACAACTCTGTGCAAAAAAATGGGAATATAAATGCACAATGAATGTGATTCCCTAACCTCTAGGCATGAAATAACCTTACATAGGTTGACATGCCATTAAAATCAATCAATCCTAGACTTGTTGCTTTACCAAGGCTAAAGAACTAAATCTACCCAACTATTTACCCATGGCTGGAGGGAGAACAGATTGATTTATGTCTTTCTTAAAAGCATTAGAGTGTGATGAAATACAAACAGCTTCTTCCAGAATTTGAAACCCTGAAATGAATTACCTCCGGATTTGGATACAAAATTTCAGCACTGATCCTTATGATCCAATCGATTGTTAGACAACAGTAGATAATCAAAATACAAGAGTAAGTTAATTCAAACTTTTTTTTTTTTTCATGTTACACATTGTTGTGCTCTTTTAAACAGCATTGTACTCTTTTTTTGTGGTTTGGGACTGAAAGATATTTTGTCTTTTAGTATTATCTGCGTTATTCGGACTATTGTCCCCATCTTCATTGTTATTTGTACAATGTTTCTGCCGATATCCCCTCCGGCCTTCTTCAGGTATTTCTTGTCAGACTCTGGAACCTTCTTGGACTCGGGAACCTTCTTTTCAAACTTGGGAACTTTCTTGTCATAATCGGGAACCATCACGGAACTTTGAACCTAACCCTTTATTTAGTCCACGGGAGTATCCTGTTCTCATTTCATTAACCATATCTGGGGTAGGAGTTGTGTTAATTATTTTTCTATGTTACTGCCTCTACTCAGGATTGAACCTGAATCCAGAGATAACTGTCACTTAGAACTGTCTTAACCTAACTACCTTATCCACTAGGCCATGTGTCAAATTGGACAATTGAGTGTGAATTTGGGGAATTTTTTGTCTTTTTAAATAAATATAATTTTAATATCCTTTATAGATTGACTTTGTCTTTTCCTTACAGAAATATTCAGTGTTAGGTTATCATTTTAAATAATTATAGAAAATGTGTGTGTTAGCTTCAAACTAATACCCCACTAATCATTATAGGGTTAAAGACATATCTTCTACTGAAAAGTAATTATTCTTTAGCATTCAAAGATTTCATGAATAAAGAGGTGGTTGTGATGTATTTATAAATAAGGTCGTCGGGGTGGCCTAAAGTCGGTATCAGCTAATCAGTGAGGAAGTCTATCCCCTTTTCACTAGCACTAGACCAAGGAGATTGTTTTTGCATCTGAGGTGGGGTGCCACACCTACCATCAGCTCCTTACTTTACTGCACAGATTCCTGTGCTACTCATACACTGAGTTGGCGAGGGCCGGTATCGAACTAAGAACCTTGTTGTTTCTAGCTGAACGCTCTACTGACTGAGCTAATCCGGCCCAAAAATTTATATTTATATTTATAAATAGTAGACTATTACTAGTGAGTTTGATTCTCACAGTGCCCTATATTCATGACCTTGTGTCAAACTAAACTATACTAAGATAATAATTGATAGCCTGATTAACAATGGATGTTCCATTGAGACTTCAACACAAGACAATATGTGTGGTCGGATTGAATGAATATTTGAAAGTTCACTTTCTATTCACCTCTGAACTCATTCTATTCAAATAAAGTTTTATTATTATTGCAACCTGAATCCTTCTGCTCAATTATAATGAACTAACCATTAATTTTTGTACTTAGCTTGTGTGTGGTTGGCGGTAGAGGGAGAGCCGCTGTGAGCAGCTTAACTCTTTGCCTACCAAGTTTCCCCTATGGCTGTTCCAAATTTTCAGGTTTATTGCTTAACTTTGATGATCCAAAAGGAATCTGTGCTTTTAGTGTAACTTGACTGTAATCCTAATATTGTGGGCAAGGTTGGTTGGTTGTTTTACAGCATACCAACCCTTTTTGGATCATTTAATACCAAATCAAGTCATTTTGATATGTGGTTACTTACAGTACCTGCTGTTGCTTAAATGGTCACCCAATTAAGTATTGAACAGGTTTATTGCTTAACTTTGATGATCCAAAAGGAACCTGTGCTTTTAGTGTAACTTGACTGTAATCCTAATATTGTGGGCAAGGTTGGTTGGTTGTTTTACAGCATACCAACCCTTTTTGGATCATTTAATACCAAATCAAGTCATTTTGATATGTGGTTATTTACAGTACCTGCTGTTGCTTAAGTGGTCACCCAATTAAGTATTGAACAGGTTAATCACTGCTTAACTTCAGTGATCTAGCAGGAACAGGTGCTTTCAGCGTGACTTGACCGTAAGCTGATCTATTGAGTTCTGAGATGAATAAATAGTGAACTTTGAAATATCCAATTATACAGGTAAAAAAATACCTCGAAAACTTGTTACAGCTGTGTGGGAAATTTGGTAGGCAAAGAGTTAAGCCGTTCACAGTGAACCCTATAGAATGAGTTCTGAGGGGAACTTTGAAATATCCAATCAGACAAGTTTTGGTGCAAACGTGGAGAAATTTGATCGGCAAAGAGAAAAGGTCACTTGATTTCTTTGTATAGAATTCTTCCTTTCAGCCTACCAGCTGGGACTTTAGAATACACCAATAGCAGAGGGGTAAGATCCCCCCAATGGGGCTACCTTTTGGCCATGGGTGGTGACCCATGATGATTAAGGATGGAACCCTGGTGGCTGAGCAGTCCATGACATGCAACACTCCTCTTTGGCTCTTATTTAGGCTAGACAGGTGGTCGGAAAAGGCACCCTCTGATCAATCAGCGGTCATGTCAAGCCCTAGTATCTATATGATTGTCCCAACCCTATTGCCCTTATGGCAAGCCCTAACCCTTTTTATCATATGGGTGCTAGAAGGCGGTGGCTAAGGGTCTTGATATCCTGGGTATGACATTAAACTCTATCTGATTGTGAAATTCCAATTCTGGCCCACTCTGATCCAGAGTGTTAATACCTGTTATGGTCCAATCATTGATCGGTTAAATAGAAAAACAATGAGTTTAAAAAATTGAATTTAAAAAAATTGGGTACCCATCACAAATGAATAAAACAAAATGACTTTGGCATTAAAATAACCCAACAAGGTTTGACATGCCATAAAATCCAACCAACCAATATCTCTTCTGTCCCAGTCTATTCAAGACTGGGACAGAAGAGATATTGGTTGGTTGGATTTTGTCACCCTGAACTAGGAATTTCTCACTTAATTTTCTTCCTGTAAAATGGCGGTTGCCCTCTTTTAAACAGTTTTACACAAGGAATTAATCTAATTTTAATGACAAATATTTTGTTTACAATAATTTCGGTAAACATTTTTTTTTTTCCTCAATCAAAACATTAGTCTCATGTTTCTCCGGGTTAAATTAATTTTTGCTCTTAGATTTGTTGTTTTATAAAAACTTGTAATTACATGGTTAGTTAGTTGGATTTTACGGCATGTCAAACCCTATTGAGTTATTTTATGCCAAAGATATTTTGTTTTATTCATTCTTGATGGCAGACTCAATTTTTTAAAAAAACTCCTTTTTTAGAACTGATTTTGTTCTATTTAACCTATAGATGGGACCCTAACAGGTACTACCACTCCGGGTCAGAGTGGACCTTGGAGTAATGGTGATGAAGGGGTACTCCACATTGCCCATGTCGGAAAACAAACCAAACCAATTTTAAGTGTTTGAGTTCATCAAATTGATAAATGATGAATTTGCTCTTATAAATTACTTGAATTTAGTGCTAAACATAATCATAGGATTGATATATATATATATATATATATATATATATATATGTATTGGTTAGGAGGTAGATTTAGAAGGCTATCACAATGCAGTTTGGAATAAATAAAAAATAATAATACGGTAACAATGGTGTTGTGTGTTGACCTGTATTTTTTTATTCTTTCTTGAATTTTCGAGGTAATACCTCTTTATCAAAAGAATTGAACTGAAGCAGTCCAGCTATGGCATTTCTTCCCAAATATATATATATATATATATATATATATATGTGTGTGTGTGTGTGTGTGTGTGTGTGTATTTGGGCAATATTCTTTCATTTATACATGTAGAATTAAACAAAAGACACGTCTCCTGTTTAACAATTTTATTTTTGATCTTTTCAAGCTTTCTGGCCAACTTTTTTACATTTGGATTTTTTTTCCCCCAAGTACTTTCAGCACTTCTAAGTGCCATCATCAGGAGTGATGTGTTTCTGTTCCATTTTTTTTTCAATTTAAATACATAAACACAAACACATCACTCCTGATGATGGTACTTCGAAGTGCCGAAAGTGCTTGGGAAAAAACTTTGGTGGACTAATCCACAGATTCCATCCAAATGTAAAAAAAGTTGGCTAGAAAGTTTGAAAAGATTGTTAATAAAATTGTTAAACAGGAGATGTGCCTTTTGTTTAATTCTACATGTATGTGTGTGTATATATATATATATGAAGTGGTCAAACAATGTGTTTGAAATGGCGACGGCCAACAATTTTTAGAGAGATTATGTGCTTAATTAAAGTCATACCTAATTTGTTAATTAATTATAATTAAATGAATTAGGCGTGCATATTGGTTTAAATGTGAAGCGTAAACAAATCGAGAAAAAGTCGATCTCTGTATGTACATTTCAGCCCATATCAGTTTAAAATAAACAAGAGATTCTGGGGAAGCCAGCTAGTGTAGTGATTAGAATGTCCGCCTGTCAGCCTGAAAGGTAGGGTTCGAATTGCGCACAAAGCACTGCCCTATCTATAGCTCTGCTGATGAGGCCTAATGGGCTGAAATGTACATACAGAGATCGACTTTTTCTCGATTTGTTTACGCTTTACATTTAAACTGATATGCTCGCCTAATTCATTTAATTATTAATTATAATTAATTAATTAACAAATTAGGTATGACTTTAATTAAGCATATAATCTCCCTAAAATATATATATATATATATATATATATATATATAGGTGAGATAAGTCTGTCGGTAAACAGATGTGTAACCAGAGCAATTAAATGCGGCAGAAATTTAATGTCATACCTAGGACACTTTTTTCTTTTCTTTTTTTTTGGGGGGGGGGGTTACCTCTTTGCAGAGGAGGTCAGAATGGACCTGAGAGTAATAGCAGTGATGGAGGACTCCACACTCCCCAGATCTCCAGAACTGTAGCCTCACCATCAGATGCAGTTTAGTGTCATACTCAAGACACCTCCTTTTTTGAGCGGGTACAGGAGGGTCTTACCTCTCACCAGGAGGGAGGGGGGTACAGTCAGTGTATTCTAAGCCCCGATATTTAATTCAGTTCATAAGTTTATAAGAATCATAGATTATTAAGTTAAATCAATTATTCTCCAGAACTGGAGCCTCACCATCAGATGTTGTTGGGTTTTATACACTGGGCACCACTTTTTTGAGCAGTGGGTGGGTGGGGGGGTCTTACCCCTCAAACAAGGGGATAAAGTTTAGCATCTAAGCCGCACCAACACGGCACCAATAATTTGGCTGCATATTATGTAACTGATACAAAAAGTCTACAAGTTTTATCTTCAGACTTTTCCCGAAAATTATTCCAAGAACAAAAAAAGATAAAGAATAAAAGAAAATCGGTAATTCCATTTTCTTCTTTTATTTCTTTTTTAAATTAGGATTTTATTTTTATTTTTTTATTTTTGGGACTATTAGTATAAGAATAAAATAGAATTATCTTTTAGCGTAGATTAAAATGAGACAAGTTATAGAAATTATCAGCCCATATTGTCAGCTCTGTGGTAGACAGGCACCCCCACACACACACACACACACACACACTGTGGCGGATTCTAGAATTACCGTTTATTGGCTGACATCTGTTCGCACACATCTACAAACACACACACACACACACACATATGTAATTTTATATATATATATATATATATATATATATATATTACTATATTATACAAATCCTATTAACAAACCCTTGTTGTAAGGAAAAACCCCGGCAAATATATTTATATATATATTTATTGTTACCCATCTGATGAGGCAAAAACTTGGGGAGCCGGTTTAAATCAACTCAGATTTATATGGGCCCCAATTTTTGTCGAAATAAATTTATTATGGGATTACTGTATTGAGTTCTTCCTTTATTGATAAATATTGCTCTGTATATAATCTAAAAGGTTATTTTACATTGAGCTCTCTTTAGTGATTTAATGATTCACTGTATTTATACATATTGGATCATCAATATTAGTACAGTGGATCTTGAAATCACATATAATCATCCCTTACTACAAGTTTTGGATAAATCTCTATATATATATATATATATATATATAATATATATATATATATATCTACGAGGGTGGGCTGAAAAGTTTATAGGCTGACATCATACCTGCTGTTGATGACATTTTTTACCAACGGGATTCAAGCACTGCAACACCAATGGCAGAGGTGTGAACCATAAGAGGAACTATGTTGAAAAAATAAATTTCATTCAGCCATGAAAGTATCTTGGTCAGCTTATGAACTTTTCAGCCGACCTTCATCTCTCTCTCTCTCTCTCTCTCTATCTCTCTCTCTCTCTCTCTCTCCTGACGCACAAAAATCTAAAAGGATACAGTAAAATTGTTGTGGTGCACCTGAGCCCTGTACACTATAAATTTCATTATTATTTTAAAATCATATCCATGCATCTAGTGTTTTTCTTTTTTCTTCCCTCACCATTACAAGCTAACTGTGAATACATTTCAATAGTTTCTTAGAAATGAATTACACAGGATAGCTTACAAGGTAGGAGTTAGACAGCTTTAGTCATTTCCCCAGATCATAAATAAAAACCCTACAATTTATTAAGAAACTTTAGTTGGGACCCATAATTATTGTACCATTATCGCACGCAGACATGCATGTATGCACAATGTTATAGAGATTGAAATATTTACTTATATTAGTTCTAATAGATAAATATAGATTCAAATAAGAATAGATACATTATAAACAAAATGAAATAACTCGATATGAACTGTGTGAAAAAGGGAGATAGACATGAACTGACTGAGCGAGATAGATAGATATGAACAAAGATAGATAGATATGAACAGACAGACAGATAGATAGATAGATAGATAGATAGATAGATAGATGTGAACAGAGATAGATAGATAGATAGATAGATAGATAGATAGATGTGAACAGAGATAGATAGATAGATAGATAGATAGATATTAACAGACAGAGATAGATAGATATTAACAGACAGAGATAGATAGATAGATAGATATGAACAGACAGACAGAGATAGATAGATAGATATGAACAAAGATAGATAGCTATGAACAGGTAGATAGATAGATATGAACAGATAGATAGATAGATAGATAGATAGATAGATAGATGTGAACAGACAGATAGATAGATGTGAACAGACAGATAGATAGATGTGAACAGATAGATAGATAGATAGATAGATAGATAGATCTGTGCTCCTACACATCACAAAATAAAATAAAAAAATGTTATTTTTGTTGAAATATAAACAATTTTTAAAAAACAGGGTAGACTGTTCTCATTCTGTTAACCATGACCTGATACAAGTGTAGGTTGCAGGTTCAATCCTGGCCAAGGGCAATAATAACATAGAATACTTTAATAGCTTAACACTTGTACCTGGTCATGATTAATCGAATGAGAACATTCTACCCCCGTGGATTAAATAAAAGGGTTTGGTTTGAAGTTCTGTGAAGGATCTCGATTATGACATAAAGGCTCCCAGATTCAACAAGAAACACCTGAAGAAGGTGGGAGGGCACATCGGCCGAAACTTTGTGTATATAACAATAAAGATGAGGACAACACTCAAAAAAAATTCAAATAATACAAATTATCAAGCCTCATCTAAAAAATTCAGTCAAATCTTGTCAAAATTTTTTTTTTCAACTAACTTCTTTTTTATTTATATAAGGTGAACAAAAAAAAATAAGACAAACATTGATACATGGATATTTCTTTATAATCCTTTTTTTTTTTTAATTAATCTATCTCAACATTAAAAAGACATAATAATTTACAAAAACATTTTTTCAAAAAATTGACGCATCACAAAAGATTTAATGAAGGAAATTGAAATGTTTAATAATAATAATAATAATAATAATAATAATAATAACAACTGGAGATCTGAAGAAGAATTGTGACCATCAAGACCACAGCACTGTTAAAATCATCTAGAATACTTAGAAAAGTCTTGGAGACCTGAGGATACTTGTCAATAAGCCTCCATTAAAAGACCACAATCTAACACTTGAGAAAAACTCTTAGGGGGTGAAATAATGATAAGAAGAAGAAGAAGAAGAAGAAGAAGAAGAAGAAACAACAAAACAGTAAATGTAGACTGTGTGGTGACAGAGATGAGACCATAAACTATATATTAAATAAATGTAGCAAACTAGCACAATGGGAATACAAAGCTAGGCACGATTGAGTTGGAAAGGTGATCCACTGGGAATTATGCAAAAAATTAAATTTTGACCATACAACAAAATAGTATATGCATAAACCAGAATCTGTTCTTGAGAATGAACACATGAAATTCTCTGGGACTTCAAGATAAAGATGGATCACCTTATCCCAGCCCAGAGACCAGACCTGGTATTGATTAACAAAAAAAAAAGAGAGACTTGTCAACTGGTAGATTTTGCAGTTCCATCAGATCACAGGGTGAAGATGAAGAAAACGAAAAGATAGAAAAATACCTGGACCTTGTCAGAGAATTGAAAAAGCTGGGGAATATGAGGGTAAAAGTGATACCAATTGTAGTTGGTGCACTAGGAACAGTCCCAAATAGCTTGGAAAAAAGACTGGAGGAAGTGGAAATGAGAGGAAGAATTGAGACCATCCAGACCACTGCATTGCTGAGGTCGGCTAGAATACTCAGAAGAGTCCTGGAGACCTGAGGAGACTTGTTGTCACTCTATCTCCAGTGAAATACCATCAGCTAATGCTGGTGTGAATAACTCATAATAAAACAACAACAGTCCCTATTTGTTAAAAAGTAGAAAACAGATTTTTTTAAATAAAAAAGATAAACTTTATTTTTCATTTTATTTTTTATAAAACTTTTAAAGCGCATAACTCAGTCGGTAGAGCATCTGTATCACAACCACAAGGTTCTAGGTTCAATACCAGCCCTCGCCAACTCAACACAACTTAGGTTTATATGGTAAAATGAGGAGCTGATGGTTGGTGTGGTACACCACCTCAGATGCAAAAAAAAAAACAATCTCCCTGGTGTAGTGCTAGTGAAAAGGGGATAGACTCCCTCACTGTCAAGCTGATACCAATAATAGGCCACCCTGCTGACTTCACTAACTTTATTTGGAACAAGTTTAAATAAAATTATTCATCACTGTTGTTAGATAAAATTAAAAGTAAGTAAAAGGTCTATTGTTGGTATCAGCTGAACAGCGAGGGAGTCTATTTCCTTTCGCTAGCACTAGACCTGGGAAATTGTTTTTGCTGAGGTAGAGCACCACAGCTACCATCAGTGGTCTACTTTAGAACATAGATCAGATTACCCAATCTGGGCTACTCATGTGCTGAGTTGGTGGGGACCGGTATCGAACGAGGAACCTCGTGGGTGATAGACCAACTGAGCTAATACCTCATTCAACAAATCTTAGTCAAATGTTGTCATTTATTTAAATGTTGTATTATTTAAATGTTTAATAATTAAGTAAGAATTTAACCAAAGAAAAAACAATTAAGAAATGCACACACACACACACACACACACACACACGTGTTTATGAATATTGTATGTATGTATGGAAGTATATATTCTGAACATAATAAAAGACCAAGAAAATGAATGAAAAACTTTCAAATACAGAAAAAAAAATATTAAAAAGATATTTCAACATATATATATATATATATATATATATATATATATATATATATTCTTTGTTGGTGTACCAAGTTTCTTGGTACAAGGTGATTCTAGGCTGGTCCTATTCTCTACCAGTAGTTTGTTGTAGAGTTCAGATTCCGTATGAGAGCTCAATGTTTAATTATTATAAACAGAGCAAATTTATTTGTGAATAAAAAGGCCTTAAATACCTGTCTGAATAAAATAAAAACGTGGTCTGATGAAGCTCAGTGGGCCCCAGATACCCACGAGTGGAAATGGTCCATAATCACGATACCCATGATATTTAAGACCTTTTTATTCACAAATTATATATATAATTTAGTGTAGTGTAGACATGGAGTCAACAGCATTTGGTTACTGATAGTTTCTTGCATATATGATTATTCAAACGAAGACATGGTTTGAATAATTGCGTAGGCAAGAAACTCTCAATAATTAAGCACCATTGACTCCATGTCCACACTACCCTAAATTAGATATAAATGCTTTATCAATGATATTGATGTCTGTTTACTTATAGATATAGCACCTATATTATCTATATGCATATATATATATATATATATATATATATATATATATATATATATATATATATGTAGGTAAGGAAAATGAATGAAAACTTTTAAATATGGAAAAAAATGTTAAAAAGATATTTCAACTTGTACTCTCTCCATATATATAATATATATATATCTGTGTGTGTTTTGTTGAACACGACAGACATTTCATGTCTGACGAGTTTCTTTTCCATCCTTTCCAATTGTCTGGCCATCTTTTTTATGTCTGGGTGAAATTGGTGATATATATATATATATATATATATATATATATATATACACACACAACAAAAAACACGTGTGTGATAGCTGTTTCTTGACTTTATGTAAAAATATACCACTTTTCATTCATTGTTATGAATGTATGGGTACTTATATAGTAATATAAGCACATACATATATATGTATATATATCTATATAAATATATTTCACATTATATATTTCTTTGTGTGTGTGTATATATATATATATATATATATATACACACACATATACACAAGTACAGATACATTCATATCTATGTATCTATACTGAACAAAATGTCACCATGAGAATGAATTAAAAACTTTAGATAATGCAAAAAATGTAAAAAATATATTTCACATTATATATTTCATTATGTGCATACATACATACATACATACATATATATATATATATATATATTATATATATATATATTTACAGACATATCCATAACAATAAATGATACATTGATTTTACTGAAACTCGAGAAACAGCTAACAAGAATATAATGACAGAGCAAAAGAATGAATGAAAACTTTCAAACTCTGAAGAAAATGCTAAAAAGATATTTCAATCTATATATCTTACTATATATATATATATATATATATATATATATATATATATATTCATTTATGCACATACACAAAAGAGATATATTCCTGACAAATGATAAGAGGCACATAAGGAAGATGTTCCCTATTAATAGACTCTAAGTGCCTTAAGTTTCCTTAACTCTTAAAGAGTCCTTATGGACCATAAAGGTCCTTAAAGCATACAGATAGAAACAGGAAAGGAAAGAAAGAAAAAAAACAATATATCTTTTTTTTTTCTCTTACCTGGGTCGTGAAAAGGCACCAGCACATAATTGTATAAGGGCTTTTCTCCTCGAGCCAGAGTTGTGGTCAATATTTTTGCTGCTCCTTCAATGACCTGTCGCAGATCGTCCATCATCGATCCGGTAATGTCAAAAACAAAAGCTAACGATGTGGCCCCGATGGGGACATTATCAAGGGAAACCGTATCATCTTCAAACGCCAGAGTTCTTCCGCAGCATCCAAGGAGCAAAAGTATTGAAAACACACATATAATTATCTGGATCGATATTATTCCTCGGATATACATCTTCTAAAATTCCAATATAGATAAATCCAAGTTGTAATCATGAGAGTTTGTTTTTTGAGTTCTTTTTTGTTTGTTTTTTTTAATTGTATAACTTACTCCTTACCGATATTAATTTATTACTATTATTGTTAATTTACTATATATCATTATAGTAAAAAAAAAATATTACTTAATATATAACTATCAGTTTCATTCAAAAATCTTATAATTAGTTTTTTATAAATATCATGTTTCTTTTTTTTTTTTTTTTTTGTAAAGTGATGACAATTCTGTAGAATTTATGAATAAAAGTTTTTAAAATTGTAGTACTTATATCTACTGCTAATTAACTGTAAGTATTAGATTACCTATATGCTCCATTAGTGAGTGAAGATTTTCCTGCTGTATTTTGTTGTTGTTGTAATTTTTGCATTGGTGTTCTCCCAATTCAACTGTAGGAAAACTTACTTACTACTGACTATACTTACAGTGGTAAGTAAGAAAGTGTATGTAACTTTGAGGTTGTCAAATTTAGCAATGCTTTCCCCTTGCTTACTAAAAGAGTAAGAGAGGAAATGTGGGTTGGCTGTCCCCTGAGATCAGTCAGTGGTTTTATTAACAGAGGAAGAGGGTAAAAAAAGACTAAAAGAAAAAAGATGGTTGGGATGAAGAAAGGAAGACAGGGGTAAAAAAAAAAAAAAAAAAAAGGAAGGGTAAACTTAGGGGGAGAAAAAAAAAGGAAGAAAAAGAAAAGAAAATGGGTAGAGTTTGGTAAAGTCTAAGAAAGTTGCTTCTTCATTCTTAGGTAAGAAAAAGAAAACAACATTAAACAAACATACTATATATATATATATATATATATTATATATATATATATACATACAGCAGCTGATTATTATTGATGGTTATACAAAAAGATGAAGATACTGTCACATTTTTTTTTAATATAATGGGAAAAGTTTAGAACTTTTTAATCAAGAAAGAAAATTATTTCATTCATTTAAGAATTATAATATTTAAAAAAATATTTCATTCATTCAAGCAAAAAATAAAGAAGGAATCTCATTCATCTAAGAAGGAAAATTTTAAAGGTAAAATATTTCATTCATTAAAAAAAGAATATTTCATTCATTAAAAAGTAAAATTAAGAAAGAATAAAACTTTATTTATTTGAGAATTGAATTAAGTTAATATTAATTATCTTGATTATGACCATTTTGAATTCTATTGGCCAAGCAAAGTCCATATAAAACCAGTAAGTGGGATTTGATTCTAAAATGTTGAAAGAAAAAAGAAAAACTTTTTGTATATTTCATTTAGATAAACTGTTGTTATACAATTCTTCTTTTGATTTGGTCTACTTTGTTTAATGACATTTCAACTCCTTATGGGTTATTTAATACTTATACAATTATTACCTGATATTCTCCCTCCATACACATATGCACATACACATACATATCTTCACATCTAGGTAAATCAATCATCAATAGCTCCAAAACTACAAACCCTGGCCATTGCAACAACACATGATATATATATATATATATATCTTATTATAATGGAGATTGTGTGTTTTTCTGTCTGTAACCGAAACTATATTCCGACTCAAATCACAATTCTCTTAGTTATTGACATCAAATTCTCCATGATTTTATTTTTATCTAAACCTCAATTATTAATAAAATTGTTTTACATTATTAATACTGTTGACCATATCTACACACTAACAACATGCAATTATATTCATATATACAACAAAATAGCGGTTTACAGTTTGAACGGAAAGGCTAATTTGCATATTGATATTAAAAATGTGATTTTAATAAATATGTGCTTAGTATTATTGATTTCTAATTGTTTGGTTTTATTTTAATGAATATAAGCAAAAATCTCTTCAATGAATCTTAAATGAAATCCATTAACAAGAAAAAATAACTGTCATTTTATTCTTTACTTCCTCTTTTAAGTAAATACTTAAATTAGAAAAAATAACAATGAAAGACGAGAGTGATGGAAGAGTAAGTTTCAGTTGTTCTATTTTTCGATTATACTCCCTCTGTTTCAAATCTTTTTTATCTGCATTTCCCATTTAGTTTCATTAGCCTTTCTAATTTAATATAATATTTTATTACATTAAAACTTAAATACTTGCACCCAGAGGGTGCATATATTTGCTAGTATATATAAAATAGTTAAACAATTAATACTCATTTTTAAACATTGGTATCTATACAGAATACATTACACCTTTTCAACATCTCCTCATGGGCTTTTCAACTTCACATGTTCCTATCACATTTTTGCTTTTGCATGTACCAATCACGTCATTAACATTCAATTATGAACGCTAATCAACAAACAGTAACAAACCTTTTTTACACATTTTCAAACTCAACGGATTCAAAATATCCATCATCTTTTTAACTACATAAATCCTTTTTTCTCCTTGACTAGTTTCATATTGTCCTGAAGAAGGTTTCTTTATAAACCAAAATGTTCAAACATCGATAATACAACTAATAAATTTCCATCCATTGTAACATCCCATGTTTGTTCTACATTTTCTCCACATACATATACGTGTGGAAAAAATGAGTAAAGAAAAGAAATGTAGATGGATAAAAATGAATTTTATCGATATTACTTTTAATCGATATCACTTACACATGTGTTTCGGTCCGTTTATCAAAATGTATACGGATTTACGTTATTATTATTATTAAAATAATCAGATGGAGTTGAAATGATGATGATAATAACAATAGGAAAAATGCATAAAATTTTAATAATAATAATAATAATAACGTAAATCCGTATATATTTTGATAAACAGACCGAAACACATGTGTAAGGGATATCGATTAAAAGTGATATCGATAAAATTCATTTTATCCATCTACATTTACTTTTCTTTACTCATTTTTTCCTCATATTGTCGGATTCATTTCCCATTCTTCACATATATGTTTATATAATTACTGTATGCTATTCATTTTCCTGACGTTGGTACATCATTCTATGTACTATACGTGAACCTTTGATGAGTTATGGTGCACCTGAGCATTGTACGCATTAATTTCATTATTATTATTAAGTTAAATTACAATCATAACTATTTATATTTTCAACATTCCATTGCTATAATTTTAATAATAGCTAATAATAATTATAATCTTTAGTAAATAATTATAGTTTCAAGTAACTATTCTTAATACAAATAATTTGCACAGTTATATGGTATCAAGTATTCCTATCTGATACTAATAATTTTCAAACAGATCTATTTTACTCATGGATGGGACTCTAACAGTTACTATCACTCTGGGCCAGAGTGGACCTGGGAGTAATTGCAATGAAGGAGTATTCTACACTCCCCAGAGCTGCAGGTATTTTTGATGCATTCAGGGCAGGGCTTCTTTTCGGACTTGTATCTGTATTTTGGATGTTTTTTTATGATATTACCCTCGCGTTCTGTATTTTTTAACAAACAAATTCAAGTTCCGTTGACGGGCCTGATAAAATGCCTTTGCGGGCTGGATCCAGCCCACGGGCCGTAGTTTTACAACCCCTGATATACACCAGTTGCCCTTTATGTATGTATAGATGGATGGTAAACATCTGAAATTAGTAGACTAGTTCGCATTCATTTTCATTTTGGTGGAGTGGCTTATTGTTGGTATCAGCCGGACAGTCAGGGAGTCTATCCCTTTTTGCTAGTGCTAGACTAGGGAGATTTTTTGCTGAGGTGGAGCACCACACTTACCGCCAGCTCCCCACTTTACTGCACAGATCAGATTATCCAATGTGCTATTCATGTGCTGAGATGATAAGGATCGGTATCAAACCAGGAACCTTGCAATTCCTAGACGTTTGCTCTACCAACTGAAAGTGATGTCTATATATATATATATATATAAAGGCATGAACTGATAGATTATTGATCTGATCACTCTGATAAGATAAAGTGAGAAATCTTCCAAGATGTAGCCATGTCAGTGCTACTGTATGACGGCACCACTTGGACTCTAAAAAAAACACTTGATGGGAAATACACAAGAATACTGCATTCTGTCTTTAAGAAAACTAGGAAGAAGCACCTCACAAGAAAGCAGCTGTATGGCCACTTGCCTCCTATCACACAAACCATTCAATGGACTATCACCATAAATTAAAGAAAGACTAACACACATTAACTTTTCATTTAACACTCATGCTCAAATCTTATTATAATGGAGATTCAGTGTCAGTCTGTAATTAAAATTATGTTACTGCTTATTGTAACGTATTGTTATATGGTCACAGTACCAAAAGCGATATACGTAACGTTCTAATATGATATACGTTGTATAGCGGGTCTTGTCAACGTGCCTCCAAATTCACGACACTAAAAAGGTATTCTGCACGTGGCGGTCATCTTGTTGATAAAAAAGTACAAGTGCAAGAAATATATCATCACAAGCTGCTTAGCTTTTATTTCCAGGGCTAGTCTCGTGGGCTGTGTCGGAGAGGAGGAAAGGCAGAGAGAAAGAGAGAGAGAACACTGTTAAATTACTGTGACCCCATACTAGGGTCCAGAGGCCCATCCGTTCCCCTAGGCCTCCGAAAGCAAAAAGAGGCTGATATTTTCTTCGTTGTTCCACGTCACCACGTGACTTCCAGATTCCGGTAAACACCCAAAACTTCCGGTTGACATTCAATTCTCCATTCGGGGGGGGGGGGTCACATCCCGGTCAAAATCACGACAACTGTTTTGTGCTCATCACTATTTTTTTAAACCTTTACTATCTCTTATTTCTTCTTCTCTCTTTTCTAATATAGTAGTTCTCGCTCAGGATAATCCCCATCTTGCTATATTATGTCAGTATACCCTCAGGAATTGCATAAGTTTATCAATGGGTATTCAATTTATAGTCAAAATCATTAATACATACAATAAATCTTATTTATCAATGAGGTCTCTATGAAAATTTAGATTTACTTCAAAACAGGCCATGTTATTAGTGCATTTAAAATTCTGCAATGTGTCTTATATATCACTAAGAAATAAAGGTTTACATAATATATTGTGAGGTTAATTTGCATACTGGTTTTAACAAAACCGGGTTTAATAAATAATCACATGGTGTAATTGATCTCTGATATTATTATTTCATTCTCCAAAATATTAAAATCAATCCTATTAATGATTTTATATAGAAAACAATTAAAATATAACTAGAATTTTATCATAATAGAGATTGGGTGTCTTTCTGTCTGTAACCAGAACTATGTCACCACCAATGTCATAATTCCTTTAGTTATTTACGCTGTATTCTCAATGGTTATTAAATAATCATTATTTAATCTTAATTAGCATCTTAATTTATTAACAATGCCTGTGTTAAGGTCTAGCTTAAATAGATGTGCCTCAAAACAGCCCATGCTATTAAGGAGTTTAATATCGTGCAATGTATGTTATATATCATTATGAAATGAATGTTTACATAGTATATGGTGTGAATAATTTACATATTGTTTTTTTGATAAAACCGTGTTTAATAAATAATTACTTGGTGTTATTGATTTTTAATATTATTGTTTTATTCTCAAACGTATTAAAAGCAATCCTATGTATAATTTTATATTGAAATCAATTAAGATAAAGTAAAAATAAGTGTAATCTTTTTTGTGTTCTTATTCAATTTCATTTATCTTTTTAATTCAATATAGTATTTAATTGTATTAAAATTTAAATACTTGTGCCTCAGAAATTGCTACCCGGTGACTATTAAAATAACGTCCCCAGCTATGTCGTCTCGGTGGTGTTACTTGAAAGAAAACAACCAACTTAGGGCGTTAAATGTATTTTTTGTCGTAATTCTTATTTATTTATGTAATTTGTTTAGAAATTTATTTATAGAAATTTGTCGTAATTCTTGTTTATTTATAGAAATTTGTCGTAATTCTTGTTTAGATATGAAGATGGATATCTATCTATCTATCTACCTCAATTTGTTCATTTTTTACTTTGTTTATATATATCTATCCACCCATCTCCATTTGTTCATAAAGAGAAGCCCCCCCCCTCTAAAATACATTTAACGCCCTAAGTTGATTGTTTTCTTTCAAGTAACACCGCCGAGACGACATAGCTGGGGACGTTATTTTAATAGTGACCAGGACGCACTTCCTCATAAATTACCCTATAAAGATGAGGATAATAGTCCGAATAGTCCAAATAGATACTAATATTGCTTCATTTTGGCAATTCAGGGGGGCCGGGTTATCTCAGTCGGTAGAGCGTTCGGCTAGAAACCACAAGGTTCCTAGTTCGATACCGGTCCCCGCCAACTCAGCATATGAGTAGCACAGGGATCTGTGCGGTAAAGTAAGGAGCTGATGGTAGGTGTGGCGCTCCACCTCAGATGCTAAAAACAATCTCCTTGGTCTAGCGCTATTGAAAAGGGGATAGACTCCCTCGCCCTGGCGAGTTTACTTTTTACTTATGTCCGCAACTACTATTTGGACAACAAAAATAAGATGAAAAGAAAAAACTTTTGAAAAATTAAATAATTTTCTTCATTTTGGCAATTCAGAAGACTTAAGACTATTAAGTGTTTAAAAACTACTTAAAAAATTAAAAAGATAAAAACTTTATATATCTACATAAATCTACATTGTAGATGTGAGTGCTGGGGTCCAAGAAAGAGTCAACACATTTTAACTGAACCATGGATAACTGCGGTGTGTATGTGTGTGGGAGGGGTGATAACTGCAGAGTGGATGTGGGTGTGGGTGATAGTCATGGGGGGAGGAGGGGGTAACAGTAAGAAGTGAAATATGACAAACATTGCCTATCATAAAAACTAAGTGGATTTTCGGATAAGTTAAAGACATTCTTAAATGTTTGCTTTTTTTTCTTTTTGTTTTAAGTTCTCCTGCCAAAAAAACTACACTACCATGCAAAAGTACACTAAACTTCAGTATTTAAAAAAACGAAAGTTTTACGTCATTCCTGAAAATTTTAAGATACAAATTCGCAATAAATGTAAAAGACAAGTTTCCCATACATATTTCTAATTGTCCTGTCAAGGGTGCTTACAATATGCCAGCTGTACTCCCTGGGGTGTCCAGGATATGTCACTAAACTGCATCTAGTGGTGAGACTCAAGTTCTTGAGATATGGGTAGTGTGGAGCACCCCTTCATTTTCATTACTCCTTGGTCCACTCTGACCCGGAGTGGTAGTACCTGTTAGGATCCCATCAATGTGTCAAATTAGATCTGCTTAAAAATTATTTATATTCAATATGAATATTTGATATCCTATAACTGTAAATTATTTGTATTAAGAATCGTTACTCAAAGCTGAGATGTCCTGAGTATGTCGCTTAACTGAATCTAATGGTGAGGCTCAAATTCTGGATCTCTGGACAGTATATGGTAACTATAGTTACTATTATTCTCAAGTCTACTCTGACCCGGAGTGGTAGTACCTGTCAGATTCCATTTATTGTTCAAATATATATTTACCAAACACTCCACACAATCAGGCTGCAACAAAAGGTCAATTTCTTAAGCGGATTTTAACAGGTTTGAATTCAGAGTTTTTCTTCTCCTAGACTGGTTATCTATTGAAGGTTAAGGAGCACTGTCTGCTTTACTATTTACCCATAGCTGGGGGGAGAATATATGGATTCATACCTTTCCCAAGGGTATTAGCACTATGTGAAACAGCCTTGTCCAGAATTTGAACTCGGATCAATTAGTCCTATCCTACAAGTCTAATCATTACACTACACATTTCCATAATACATCTGAAATCTTCTATAGTAACTTTAATCCTTAAAATCCTGAGCCCCCCACCCCCCTATGATCTTTCCTGAAATAGAATGTGATAATATAGAATCATAGAATCTTTTTTTTTTTTTTAGCAGATATTTAATACCTGTTAAATAGCAGGTACCTATATAAATAATGATATTGTAACATAATAATGCACAAACACAAAGAGGTGGAAAGGAGAGTAGCCTCGACAGCAAAGAGAGCCAGAAAGTGGGAGAGAAAACAGCAGCCCCAGTAAGCATCACAGCTTGTGTGCAGTCAGTGACCAAAAGACTGTCAAGGATTGGCCTGCAAGCCATTGCGCAGATGCTGAGAGGAGAGTAGCCTTGACAAAAAGAAGAAAGGAGAGAAAAACAGCCTGCACAGATGCAGAGAAGAGTGAGGCGGAGATGAGAGACAGCAAAGAGAGCCAGAAAGCAGGAGAAAAAAACAGCAGACCCAGTAAGCATCACAGCTTGTGTGCAGTCAGTGCACCAAAGACTGTCACTCAAGAATAGGCCTGCACAGCCACTGTGTGCAGATGCAGATTTTTTTTTTTTTTTTGGACACTACACCATTGTCCTTAGTGGACAGAAAGGTACCAACAATAAATACAACATAATAATGTACCACAACTTATCAAAGGTTCATGTATAGTAGATAAAATAATGTACTAATGCCATGGAAAAGAATAGCATACAGTCATAATATACATTGTATATTTCCCATTGAAGTCGGATGCCGAGGATTTATTACCAACTCAACCTTGGCATTTTTGTCTAAACTTGGACTTTCTCTACCAGACAAGAGGAAATACATAAAAAAAGATTCAGGAGAAAGCTCTAACCGCATCAGCGTGGATATGGCAGTCCTATATTGTGACATCAAACCGACAAAGTCTGGAGGTATCGTGAGATACTGCTGGGGCGCTCTGGGTTAGTGGTAATGATGCTTCGGCCCCGAAACCATGCCTGAACCCAGAGTCATCATCTGATGAAGGCTTTGTTAGTTGCAATGCTACTGTGTAAACAGCAGTCATTGTATGAAGATTATATGTGTGTCTGTGTATGGATGGGGGGATATCAGGTATAGTTTTGTTGAATTACGGTAAACATGATGGTTTTGTATTACATATTCATACACGTATACCCATGTTGGGTATATACACACTGGAGAGGGGGGAGAGATATAGACACAGGTAGACAGAGAGATGCATATGCATTACTTCTTTGGCCATTTGGTGATCTCTAGTCGTTTCTATTCTTTCTCTCCCTGTTGAATTCTATTTCTAGATTCTTGTTGGCTGTTCGTCTTTGATGTATTCCTTCTTCTTGGTCAGTCTTTTTGCCAAGACATTCATCAAGCAAGAACACCATATTATTTCTTTAAACTTTTATTTACTTGACTAGAATTCTTCTTCTAACTAACACAACGCGTGTGTGCATAATGAGCCCATGCTTCTCATTCGGATGTATCCAAGCAGGTACTGTCAGGTTAACTTGGTCCCACGTGACTTCACGTATTTTGCGGGCTTTCTGTAACATTCCATGGAAATTCCCGCCTGTGATATGAAAATGGGCCATCCCTTCAGAAATACAGGGGGTTGACAATAATCTATGCATAGATTATGTAACATTTGAAAGATGCAGTATTTCAGCAGCCAACAATGGATGCAGGCAGTTTATTCCATGCCTCAGCAACTGTGTGCATGAAAAAAGGTTTCTGAAAGTCATGTGAGTTATGCTGTTTTCTGATTTTGTAAATACATGTGAATACAGTGTGTGTGTGCGCATATATAAAAGTGGTCAGATGTTACGTAGATGTAAAAGAAAGGGGAGAATACCTGAAACAATATCTATTATTATACTAATCAAACGAAGCGACTAGAGAATAAACTAGATGGGAGCTGCACAAGAATGCTGCAGATAATCCTGAACAAGACGTGGAAACAACACCCCATGAGAAAGCAGCTGTACGGCCACCTACCACATATCACCCAAACCATCCGAGTAAGACAGACAAGACACGCGGGACACTGCTGAAGAAGCAAAGGCAAACTCATAAGCGACGTCCTCCTGTAGAAGCCAGCACATGGGCATGTCAGTGTGGGCTGACCAGCAAAAATGTACATTGATCAGCTCTGTGCGGATACAGGATGCTGCACAGAGGACCTCCCGAGAATGATGAGCGATAGGGACGGATGGAGAGAGATTGTCATGGATATCCGTGCCAACAGCGCGACATGAGGATAATGATACTAATCAACTTTTGCTTCCTAAAGGCTTTTTTACTGTTTAGTTTAATGACATGAAAATTATATTAAATTATTCACCTGTATTTGTTGAATCATTTGACAATTCATTTCTATTTATTCAAACAATTATTTGTAAAATGTTGTCTTAATGTTACATAATTATTAATTCCTAATATTCATGTGCAGTAGTGTAGAAATCAAAATGGCTGTTATAAGTTGCAGCCCACGGCTTTGAAGGTTGAATGGACAAGGCTTGACCTCAGTCCTAACCTTCCGGTGGATACCATGAGAATCGGTGGAGAAGACCCTCTTCCGGTTTAGATTAGAAATAGATTTTAGTCAGTCGGCCAAAATCCACGATGGTGGTAAGTCGTGTTATACACGCTCCGACTCAATCTGCGCAGGTAGTCTGGTGGGGGATTTCGAGAATAAAATATGATCTAAGTAAATCAAAGTCTTGTGTTATTATCTAAAAACTACCAATGACACAGGGTTTCTGATAAAGAGAAATCCCCAATGGAAGACCAGACACGAAGTCCCAAAGAAGTCCAGACACTAGAAGAGATGTTAGAAGAAGACGTAAGATAGAAATGACGTCAGAAGAAGAATAGAAGTAAGTAAGTAAAGAAGGATATACAACATTAATTGAAGTCGTAAATTCCTTACAAGATTTATTCCAATTTCAAAATTAACATTAAATTTTTTTTTTAACAAATTGAGTTAACAGTTCAGGCCATTGTTACAATTTATGGGCCGTCACAAATTGTGAATGTAGCCGTAGTTAGAAATTTGAATTTAGGTCTGTTAGATTAAAAATAACAGGGCCCCATGGAAAATTACCGGGGATGGGTAATAACCTTTTCACATCTTAAAAAAACGCACCATTACAAATGTTTGTTTAGTTGGCAGATTCAACCCAGCTTTCAAGGAGTGCAGACACAATTGTCAGCTCTGACAGGGTCTATCTCCCTCGGCGGCAGAATTATGGGCTAAGAAATAAAACTCGATCAAGAAACAAACAAGTTGTTGTGTTTGCTTGTTTAATAATTTAATTAACAATGTCCAGCCCAGTAAGAAGAATTAACAAAAGAAGAAAACCAACACTTAATAGAAGTCAACACAGATAACATGGCGGCTGATGACCTAGATGAGAAGCAGTCAGCAAGGACCAACAGGTAGAAGTGAAGTTATAAACTATGGCTATCATCTCTCAGTCTCTCTCTCTCTCTATTATATACATGAGAAATCTATCCACTGATTATATACAACAAAGTAAAAGGGGAGTATATTACACCACCACTTCTGACTGATATAAAGTTTATTATAGGTGATAACAACTGAGTAAATTAAGCTTTTTTAACCCTTTACCAACCCGAGCACCCCAAACTGCCCAACAATCAAAATGCCGGACCGCCCAAAAAACAATAAATAAAAGTATCAAAACATCTTTGTACATCATCATCTTACCTTATTAAAAAAAAAATCTACTTCAAGGGAGGCAACTTTTGATTAATTACATTAGTTACTTTTTCATTTTGAAGAAAATTCAATTCTAAACATATGTAAAGGTTGTAATACAATAAATTCAACAGTTTTTTTTTTTTTCTCTATTTTGATTTTTCTGAAACTCATTGGATTTTTAGATTTAACCCTTTATCTACCAAACTGCTTGCCTATTAAAATGCTGGACCACCCAAAAACAATATATAAAAGTATTAAAACATCTTTGTAAATTATCATCCTATCTTATTAAAAAAAAAATCAACTTTAAGGGAGGCAACTTTTAATTAATTACATTAGTTACTTCTCTTTATTTTGTAGAAAATTCAATGACTTTTGTGAATGGCAGTTGCGTTAAGTTTATATCCCACATTTCTTGAAAAATCTGGGTTAATTGAAGATGAAAAAAAACATTTTATCTTTTCGTTTATCTGTTAAAAAAATATTCACAATTTTTTGGCTCAAAGAAAAAAATAATTATGTAAAAGTCGAGGGAGTCTGTCCCCTTTTCGCTAGTGCTCGACCAGGGAGATTGTTCTTGCATCTGACATGAAGCGCCACACCTACCGTCAGCTCCCCATTTTACTGCACAGATCCAAGTTGTGCTACTCATGCACTAAGTTGGCAAGGGCTGTTATCAAACCCATAACCTTGTGTTTCCTAAACAGTTTCTCTACCGACTGAGCTAAATCGGCTCCTGGAGGTGGGGGGTGCATATGGCCACAGGTTGAGAACCACTGATCTAGATTATATATATATATAAAGGGCAGTTGTGTGTATGTATGTCCGGATGAAATCTATATATATATAAAGGGCAGTTGTGTGAATCTGTATGTCCGGAGGAAAGTTAAAAAATAAAACAATTAATGACAAAGTAAATATATATACACATTAAATATTGCTAGGGCTTGGTTTTTGAGCAAAAATAATAGAGATTTGATTTATATTCATGAAGATAATCAAAAAATAAAATTTAAATGATAACAGCATGTTTTTTTTTCATTTAATATTTTAGATAGTAGACATTACATTTCTTTTCAGAGTAGCTGGATCAATGCAAGGTCTATTTTCTTTTACATAGGGATTTAAATGGGGCATCCCACAATTTACGATTCAGTAATAATGGATCTGCAGGACTAACTTTAAAAAATCCCCTCTACCCAGGCGATGCTGGGTAGCCGCTGCTAGTAATGATATAGATGAGTTTGGGTTGATTAATATTTTTTGAAAACTAATTTTGAAAATTTAATCCTCTGTGAAAAAGTTTCAGATATTTAAACTGAAGAATACAACCAAAAAAATTGGAAAGGAAATAACTTTTAAAACTTTGTTTGTCAAATGACTCACGTTGGTTTTTTTTTGATTATTTGAAATATTTGTGAAGAGAAGAAAACAAATTTGAGTCACCATTCTATTTTGAGAAAAAAAGAACAATAAAAATGTTTTTGTTGTTTTGTTTGCTTTTTTTGCTTTTTTTGTGGAAAATTTTCTCTATCTAACGGTGTTATTAGGCTCCCTGAATCTGTTCTAGGCTCTGTATAAGTAAATAGAAGGCATTACTTTCAGAGCACCCTCATATGTGTGGGTGTGTGTGTATATATATATATATATATATATATATATATATGCATACACACATATATGAGTATGAGCAAGATGGAATGAAAACAACACACAATGCTGTTAAAGAGAAAACGATTTATAAAAATATATATCATTTTCTCTTTAACAGCATTGTGTGTTGTTTTCATTCCATCTTGCTCATACTGTCGGATTCATTTCCTTTCTTTTAACACATATGAGTAATATAGGCACATGATGTAATGGTTAGTGTCATAGGAAATGGACCTGTCGACCAGAGTTCAAATCCTGGACAAGACTGTTTGCATAGGTATCAATCTAAATATTCTCCCTCCAGTTATGGGTAAATAGTGGGGCAGACTGGCCTCTTTAAACCTTGGTTAGGTAACCAGTCTAGGAAAAGGAAAAGTATAAATTCAAACCTGCTAAACTCTGCTCAAGAAATTGACCGTGTGTCCCATCCTGCTCGTGTGGAGGGGTTGGTAAATAAATGAATGAATAATTATATATATATATATATATATATATAATATATATATATATATATATCTCATTCTTATACATATGAACGTCTACATGCATTCATTATCAACATACAAATATATATACACACATACACACAGAATATTAACTTCATAATATACAATCTGTGATTTTATATATATATATAATAAAATAAAATATATATATATATATATATATATATAATATAATAAAATAAGATAAATATATAAAGGTTTTACATATCTATTTATTAGGTGACAAAGGAACATAATAAATAGATATATAAAACCTTTATATATTTATCTTATTATATCAATTAACAGCTCTATTTTATATTGAGCACTCTACCAATAATACTGCCTTTGGTACACCATTCCAGCAAAAGCTGAAACAGTGACAATCCCACACTATAGCTATATATATATATATATATATATATATATATATATATATATTTAAATAGATAACAAAAGACTTATAGATCTTGCATTATAGACTATTTCAGGGAGCTTAGACAAAAATGTCTAATTCTCCCGACTCATCATATGTTCGCATATGATGAGTCGGGAGAATTAGACATTTTTGTCTAAGCTCCCTGAAATAGTCTATAATGAAAGATCTATAAGTCTTTTGTTATTTATTTAAATATAAATTTGCTCTGTGACTCTAACAATAAGAGCACACATTGAGCTCTCAAACTGCGACAAGTTGTTTTTAAAAAAAACCTATGTCGTAAGGAAGATTTCTTCTCTGGACTTTTGGATTATATATATATATATATATATATATATATATATATAATGTATATGAGTAAGGTTTGGAATAAAATCCAACAGTATGACAAAAGGAAGACTATATAGAAAATGAAATTGATCTGTTTTTCTATAAAGATAGCTTAATCAGAAATCAACTTTTTTAATCAGTAAAATGATGAAATTATCCTTGTAGCAAAACCAATTTAATTTTGTGCCACAATCCACAAAATTCGTTTGTTGGCTCAATCTACCATTTAGGAGAATTGCAGTGGCTAACCTGATGAACTCTGACATCGTAGTGAGTGAGTTCAAACTCTAGTTGTGCTATTACATTCAGTTTTGGATTAATACTCTTGGGAAAGGTATGGACCCCATACCCCCCCCCATCTATGGGTTAGATTATACTTTTGTGTTGTAGAATCAAGGATTGTCAACACACATGTAGATATAACAAGAAGGTTTATTTCCAAGAAATATGTCAACTAAGGTAACATACAATAAGTTGTACATTGCCTTTAAGCAGATCACTAAATAGTGACCAGACTAGTCCATCTTGTGGGGGGTAGTCTGTCTTCAGACTAGTCCATCTTGTGGGGGGGGGTAGTCTGTCTTCAGACTAGTCCATCTTGTGGGGGCTAGTCTGTCCTCAGACTAGTCATCTTGTGGGGGGTAGTCTGTCCTCAGACTAGTCCATCTTGTGGGGGCTAGTCTGTCCTCAGACTAGTCCATCTTGTGGGGCTAGTCTGTCCTCAGACTAGTCCATCTTGTGGGGGCTAGTCTGTCTCAGACTAGTCCATCTTGTGGGGGGTAGTCTGTCTCAGACTAGTCCATCTTGTGGGGGTAGTCTGTCCTCAGACTAGTCCATCTTGTGGGGGTAGTCTGTCTTCAGACTAGTCCATCTTGTGGGGGGTAGTCTGTCCTCAGACTAGTCCATCTTGTGGGGATAATCTGTCTACTCGACAACATACTACAACTATATCTCTGAATTTTTTAGATGAGGTTTGATAATTTGTATTATTGTCCTCAACTTTATTGTTATATACACAACATTTCAGCCGATTTGCCCTCCGGAGTTCAACAGGAGTTTGATAGGAAACACCTGAAGAAGGCTGGAGGGTATATTGTCTGAAGCATATATATATATATATATATATAACAATAAAGCTGAGGACAATAGTCCAAATAATACAAAATACTACTAATGTTCTTCTACAAGTATGGCTTTGGCATTAAATAACCCATGAAGGTTGATATACCATTAAACAAAGAAACCAAACCAAACCAAACCAATCCAAAATTAAACAGTATAAATAAATCCATCAATGAAAGTCAACAAAAATATTTAGATGAGTCCCCGTGGTGTAGTGGTTAACATGCTGGACTGCGACACTCTAGTAAGTGAGTTTGAACTCCAGTCACGCTTTCGGACAAATATGTAAATTCCCTCATGTCCCTAGCTGTGGGTTAAATAGTACTATTAGTTTGTTTGATTTGTTTTGTTTTACGGCATATCAACCTCAGTGGGTCATTTAATGCCAATAAAGTTTTGAAATAAATCAATTCTTAATGGATAATACAATTTTGTTTATAAATACATTTTTCTATTCAACCCATAGATGGGACCCTAACAGGTACTACCACTCCGGGTCAGAGTGGACCAGGGAGCAATGGTGATGAAGGGGTGCTCCACATTCCCCAAACCTCCAAAACTGGAACCTCACCATCAGATAGAGTTTAACGTCATTCCCAGGACATGTAGACCCGCAGCCACCGCCTTCTAGCACCCATATGATAAAAAGGGGTGGGGGCTTGCCATAAGGGCAATAGGGTTGGGGCAATCATATAGGTGCTAAGGCTTGACGTAGTACTATTAGTGTATTTCTACAAGGAAGGCTTTGGCATTAAATAACCCATGAATGTTGATTTACCATTAAATGAAGAAACAAAACTAATTAAGCATTTTGAAAAATGAAGGGTTAACAATCATTTCAGATTGGATAGAATGTTTTTTTTGACTTTCACATTCATTGTTTGTTGTTTGGCATTTGCTTAATTAATTGAAACTTTTTTTTTTTTTTTTTTTCGGTTCGGGAAAATTTAACTGGGAAAATTGTGAATAGAAAAAAAGAAATGATGAAGATGTATTTTTTATTTGGCATTCCAACTAAATGAAATGAAAAACCAACAAAGTCTGGTAATTATTGTTGGGTTAGTGGTAATGATGTTTCACCCCTGAAACCATGCCTAACCTCTTAGGGTTATCATCTTATTGAAAACTGTTGGTCGCACCTGCAGGTGGATTTGTTTTGTTTTTTTATTGTGGGTGGGGGTGTTTTCTTGTTGCTTTTTTTTTTTTTGCAGCAGGAGTAAAAGCATGAAATTTTTTTTTATATATATATATATATATATATATATATATATGTAAAAATGGAAATTGGAAATGAATCTGACAATATGAGGAAGAATGAATAAAGAAAAGAAAGAATAGAATGGATAAAAAAAAGATGAATTTAATCAATATCACTTACACATGTGTTTCGGGTAGTTAATCTGTGTGAAAATATTCCGCACAAAGAGAAGATTCGACCTTCATCAGAGTGAAATTTTATTTTGAATGAAAAAAATTGTTGGGGAAAAATGGAGAATTTTTAGAAATGTTCGAAGAGAATTTTTAAATAATCACTTTTGGAATGCTAAAATAGAACCGTTAGAATTTGGATATTTGATTTTTCAGGAGTTATGGTAGATACAATTTTGTATTGCAGAAATAAAGTGTTATTATTTATCCTTAACATGTGTAAGTGATATTGATTAAATTAATCTTTTATTATCCATTCTGTTCTTTCTTTTCTTCATTCTTCCTCATATTGTCGGATTCATTTCCAATTTTACATATATATATATATATATATATATATATATATATATATATATATAAAGTCCATAGTCTAATGATGAAAAGACCAATTATTTTATACAAATTTTCATTTTCAACATAATCTCCTTCCTTGTTGATGCACTTAATTCAAAGATTAAAATTAATTATAGATTATCAATTTGTGTTATTTGAACATATGTCCTCATCTTTATTGTTATATACACAACGTTTCAGCCAATGTAGCTGTCAGCCTTCTTCAGATGTTTCTTGTTGAATTCTTGAAACCTTCTCTTTGTGAAGATTCCCCCAAGTTTGACAAGAAACAGAAGACATGAGAATCAGTTGAACTGACTCAAAATACCAAAAGGGGCAAAAAAGGTTAAGAGTTGAGTGAGACAAAATTTGGATGGATAAAGACGAGAGAGAGAGAGAGAGAGAGAGAGAGAGAGAGAGAGAGCAAAGGAGAGAGAGAGAAAGCAAAGGAGAGAATGAGAGAGAGAGAGTAAAGGAGAGAGAGAGAATGAGAGAGAGAGTAAAGGAGAGAATGAGATAGAGAGGGGGAGAGAGAGAGAGAGAGGGAGGGAGAGAGAGAGAATGAGAGAGAGAGTAAAGAGAGAGAGAGAAAGCAAAGGAGAGAGAGAGAGAGAGAGAAAGCAAAGAGAGAGTGAGGGAGAGAGAGATACAAAGTAAGAAACCGTTAAAACCCAAAAATTCACCTTCACTACATTCATCTCAAATGAAAAATATTATTATTTTGCATTTTCTCTCTTGAATGTAACATAAATAAAAAAAAAAAAACAAGCAAATTTTTCTAACTCACAGTTAACACTTCTAATAAATCCCGTATTAATCCCTGCCCCCTCTCCCCCCACCCCCCAACTTCCTCGTCTCTTGGGTCACATCATTTCCAATTGACTGATTGTCACATAATAATGTATGTTGTAAGAAAGATGACATAAGTTTTATTTAGATAAATGAGATTTTATTTATGTAATGTTGTTTTTTTAACTTAACATCTGTTTATGAGGCTGGTTTAATATTGTTCAGAATTTTTTTAAAAAAGAGAGACTTACAAAGACGAGTGGAATCTGACATCCCACATGTGGTTAATCCAGATGAACTTACTAAGAATGGCTTGTGAATCCATATTGCTTGTTTTTGTTGTAACAACGTGTATAAGGTGCAATAAAAAAAAAAAAAAAGGAGGTAGGAGATCAGTGACCTGAGTTTAAATCCTTGGCTTTGGCATTAAATAACCCATGAAGGTTGATATTGTAGAAGTTATCCTCCAGATATAGAAACAATATGATACTCACCATCGCAGTGGGGTTCTAACTACCGTCGAGTTAGCAGACGAGAACAACAGGCAAGCTGTAACTTAAATACAGTCCTTGCATGCTGCTGGCATAATGCAAAGTGATGGCTGAAGAGTGGGTACTTATCCCTGTTCTTACTCACCCTGAAATCCAACAGCCAATCAGAACTCAGGAAATGAACTTGCCTGAGTTCATAATGGAACAATCCAAAGCTCCATATAAGCCACCTACCAAACTCTAGTTTTAGTCTTGCATTCATCTTGTAACAGAGTTGAATACTTTACACAAAATCCAACAGATATGTCATTAAACAAACAAACAAAATCCAACTGTTCTTCTCCAAGGGTAAATAGTAGGGCAGACTGGGTTCTTTAACCTTGGATAGACACTTAGTCTAATGGTTAATATTTAACATCATAAGAAATGAGACCAGAGACCCAAGTTCAAATCCTGGATAATGCTGTTTGCATTTCACTTCACTCTAATGACTTTATGAAAGGCATGAACCCATGTTCTCCCCCCAGCTATGTGTAAATAGCATGGACAGAGTAGACACTTTAGACATGGTGCAGTAACTGGTCTTTGCTTAAAAATTGACCTTGTGTCATATTCTGCCCATGACGGAGACGTTGGGTAAATATGTATTCTGCTTAAAAATTGACCTGGGCTTCTCATTGTAGTGTAATGGTTGAGCAAGCTCATCTCACATATTCTGGAGTGGTAGTACCTGTTAGGGTCCCATCTATGGGTTAAACAGAAGAGAATGAGAATGATTTAAACTCATATCGACGAGTCTATTTCCTACAATTTGAACCATTACACCACACACATCCACTGCAGGTTCGTAAGTAGATACAGGGGTTAGTTTTGTGCCCTAAGAGAAGGAATTATTTACCTCGCAACAAAATCTGATCTATTCCCAGAAATCCTGGATAAATTATGCCTAATACATATTTATTTCAAATATGTATTTGATATTGTAAGTCACCAATCAAAACGCTAAGTGTTGGCATATTTTGTCAAATCTATTAATAAATCATCTTTTCCTATTTTTTACTCTCACTCATCATTTTTCAACAAAAGGGTCTATATACATATATATATATATATATATATATATATATTATTTATGTTAATATTACCCCTCCACATATGGAAAACAAAATTAAATATTTATTTAAAATATCTATTAATTTTTTATGTATATGTGACAAGTCCATTTCCTACAATTCGAACCATTACACCACACACATCCACTGGGGGTTCGTAAGTAGATACAGGGCTTAGTTTGGTGCCCTAAGAGAAGGAATTATTAACCTAGCAACAAAATATTATCTATTCCCAGAAATCCTGGATAAATTAGACTCTTTTTTTTTAAATGATGCCCAAAACTGACAGAAGATGTGACGTTATTGTAATGTTGCTTGTCATTTCTAATTTGACAATTTAAATCGGACCGACAATTAACACCAAATCTTTTGGCTGAGATTCCCTTACCATTTTGTCCTGATTCCTTGCTGTTCTAGATTTCATCAGAGACAGAGTTTTATCAGTGAAAAAAAAAAAAAAACTTTCTTGTTTAATATGTTTTTCATGCCTTTGTAAAACATAAAAACATTGTTACTCACTTCAAGTGACCCAGTTCCCAACAAAGAATATATATACAAATATAATATATATATATATATATATATATATATATATATATATAAAGAAAGAAAGAAGACAATAGAGAATGTTCAATTAACATGTTTTTCGTTTTGTCAGAAATGAATATTTCAAATGGAATTATCTTTATAACAATCAAGTCAATTTCATTTTCCATTTTGTCTTCATTTTCTCATACCACCTTTTTTTATTTCATACTTTTTAAATGGCACCCCCCAAAAAAAAAACCTTTTTGCCGTAATGGCAACCCCCTCCCAACCCTTTTTATGATGTATGTGCTAGAAGGCACTGGCTGGGGGTCTTAGTGTCCTGGGTATGACGTTAAACTTCATCTAATGTTCCATTTTGGAGCTTTGGAGACAGTGGAATACCCCTTCATTGCCATTACTCCCAGGTCCACCCTGACCTGGAGTGGTAGTACCTGCTAGAGTCTCATCTATGGGTTAAATAGATAAAAAAAATGTGTTTTAAAAAAATTTGAATACTCCACAAGAATGGCTGGAGAGAGAATAGTTAGATGCATACCTTTCCCAAAGGTATTAGCACTATATGAAATGCTAAGCGACTCATCCAGGATTTGAACATGCATTGACAAGTTCATTTTGTACAACTCTAACCATTACACCACACACCTCCAAAAAACAAAAAAGCCTCTTACCCACACATCCACAGTCAGTCGCCAAGTATAGCAGGCTATTTAATCGCTATATTTCTAAGGGGAAATGACCTTTACCTAGAGTTCTCAAACTTTGTAAACAAAGTGAGATTTGGCTGATAGATAGATAGATAGATAGATAGATAGATAGATAGGCTAGTGGTTAGAGTCGGGGAAAATAGGCTCGTCAATTCGAGTTCAGTTCCTAGATGAAGCTGTTGGCATTTCACATAGCGCTAATACCCTTGGGAAAAGTTTGAATCCATATATTCTCCCTCCAGCTATGGGTTAAATAGTAGAGCAGACTGGGCCCTTCAGCCTTGGGTAGGTAACCAGTCTAGGAGAGGGATAACTCTGAATTCAAAATTCCTGAGGTCGGTCGTTGATTGGGTTTGTGGCAACCCTTGATGCACCAATTCTTTCCTATCGACTGTGCCAAAAAGTGTGGATGGTCCGACACAAACCTTCACCACTATAAACAAATCACTGTGTGGACGTTCATTGTATGAACACTCATACGTCGAAATCGATGGGAGAGTCCATCATCATATATATATATATATATATATATATATATATATATACACACATACAGATTACTACATATTCTTATTTTTAGTTACAGAGTTTTGATGTAGAGTTTAGCAATAAATAATATCGATTTTGATTGTAAATATTCTGCTAAAAATACTAAAATGTTAGTATCTTTGGTTTAGAAAAGAATTAACATCTTAGGGGGGAGAATTGTTAGGTATGTATTTATTAATGGGTGATATTGTATATCTTAACTCTTTCTAGGTATTTTTTTTTTTTTTACTTTAAGATGGGAAATTTCAAAGTTCACTATCTATTCACCCCGGAATTGATTCTCTTCAAATAAAGTCCTATTATTATTGTAATCTGAGTCCTTTTACTCAATTATAATGAGAGATGCTGCCAGTAGTTTATGGTAGGATTGGAGTGGTGGGAGAGTCACTGTGAGTGGCATAAAGTAGGCAAAGGGTTAAATGTTACTAATATGTACATACATCTAGACATGTGATTTTGTTAATTTTCTTTAAAAAAAAAAAATTTTTTTTTAAAAAGGAGAAAAAGAAGAATTGAAAAATATCTGTTAATTTTTTCCCATACTGATATGATCTTATAATACATCAGCAAATGTCTCTAGCACTTAGGATGCTGCCATTTTCAGCTTGATTCTAACCAAACCTTCAAAAATTGTTAAAGTCATGCCTGGGAAAGTTTTAAACTATCTGTCTCTCACCCGTGTCTTACTGCCCCCCACCCTTCATTGTAAAAGGGGATATGTAGGTGAGAAAATGTATATATATATATATTTCCTTCTTGTATCCTCATCTGTCTGAATAGACAAATGATATTTGTTTTATCCTGATAAAGATTAGAAACACATGTCTAATAAATATTTATTTCAAATATGTGTTTGATTCTGTAAGTCACCAATCAAAACGCTAAGTGTTGGCATATTTTGTCAAATCTATCAATAAATCATCCTCACTTTTCCTATTTTTTACTTTCACTCATCATTTTTCATCAAAAGGGTGTGTATATATATATATATATATATATACATATACAGGTTTCATTGAATTGAACAGACAATTCCTGTTTGACAAGTCTTTCATTGATCCTTTCCAATCTTCGGGCCATCCTTCTGGTGTCAGGGTGGAACTGGTATAACAGTCCACCGAAGTTTTTAACACTAGCGCTTTCGGCAATACACTTTGCCATCCTCAGGTGGGAAATGATGGAATAGTTTTCATGTCTCGTTTTTAACGAGAACGAGTAGAAGCAAGGAATTAGTGGGAGGTAATATCAATTGGTAGTGGGAGGTTTTTGGAATGGTAGTAGTTTGAACAAAGCAGTGGTGATTTTTTTTTGAGTGGGGGGGCATGGGTTGTGATGGGGGGGAGGGATAATGGAAGTAATGTAGGCAGAAAATTATAAGTATTTTAGGATATGTTGACTTACTTCAAAGTTTATTTTGTTTAGGGTAGGTTTTTTTGTTTTATATATAAAGCTTCAATTATTTGAAGTTTTTGTTTGTTTTTTTCTCTATGTAGTGTGTGTATTTTCAGTTAGAATTTTGCGGTAGGTAGAGGGGGGGGGGCAATGTGTTTTAAGATGTTGATTAATGGACCTGGAATCTGATAAGTGTAGGGTTAATCTACATGATAATGTTGTCGTCGTGTGGCCAATATATGTATTATTGATTTTGGAGAGACAGTCTCCTACGGTACATTTGAATTCATACACGATATTGGTCTCATTAAGATATATATATATAAAAAGGATATGAAAACACACAATATGCTGTTAAGATAAAAATATTTTATATCATATTCATAGCTAATATTGAACAATATTCCGATTTATAAAAATCATCATCAGAGCTTGTTTTTAATCCGGACTTATCGAGAGAAAAGCAGAAAATAATTTAAATTCAAAATGAAAGCATTGACGTTCCAAAAAGCGTGCAAGTCATGCAATGGTTTCATCATTAGCACATCCGCTATGCGTTTCTCCACCAACGACATAATTTGTATATCTTTAGTGTAACAGTTTTTGAAAGAAGAAGACATATTTCAAATTCAAAAAATAGACAAATTCTCTTTTTCAAACAGGAAGAGTTTTAACCCGTTCATGGTCAGCCTGCAACGGATTTTTTCAGAAAATAAATTTTTTTTCAACTTTTTTTTTTATTATATTACTTTTTAATGTAAAAAATATGAATGGTGTAAGGGTTTATTGCGATAATGTGAATTTTAAATTTGTTAAGAAGTATACATTAGAAATGGTTATGTGAAGGGGATTTTATGATTTCTGAGTACAAGTGTCGCTAAATAAGGGGATATATTAAAAAAGCCTTGTCTTTGGGGGATGGTTTGATGGGTGAGAATAACACAAGATTTCATAATTCTACGTAGTGTTCTATTGTGTATGTGAGTTAATATTTTGGCACCTTTAAAATCAAAGGTAGGGTTATTGTCTAAAATATGTTTAGCTAGGGCATTGTTTAGAAAACCTCGTTTAATATGATATCTATGTTCAGAGACCCGTTTAGATAAAGATCTAGAAGTTTCTCCTACATATTTTTTGTTACAATTTAAGCAATCTATTGTGTAGACCCCAGGTCAGCCTGCAACAGATTTTTTCAGAAAAGAAATATTTTTTCAACTATTCTTTTTTTTTTTACCATCCTATCTGAGATCTTTATACAAACCCAAATTTGTCTTCCGTATTTTCTGAAAGGTTAGAAAACCGATAGTAAATAAAATAAAAATGTCCTTTAAAAAAAAATTATCCTAAACTTCAAATAAAAGTGACTCTGCATCGTTTATATTTAATAACAACCATCTTACTATCCGTACGTAATATGAAAAGTATTGTTTGCGATAAATAACGTGTTAAAGTCATATAATTATACAAGATATGAATAAAAAAAAGTTAAGTTATTGGTGGAGTGGTTTATGGTAGTGAGGGTGTCTATCCCCTTTTCGTTAGCACTAGACCAGGGAGATTATTTTTGCTGAGGTGGAGCACCACATCTACCATCAGCTCCCCACTTTACCGCACAGATTGGATTACCCAATCTGTGCTACTCATGCACCGGGTTTGCAGGGACTGGGTATTGAACTTGGAACCTTGTGATTCCTAAGCGAGTGATCTAAACAAGCCCACTGATAAAATCTGAAAATCTTGTAATATATTTAAATTCTTAGTATTATCTGCGTTATTCGGACTATTGTCCCCATCTTCATTCTCGGACTCAGGAACCTTCTTTTCGAACTCGGGAACTTTCTTGTCATATTCGGGTGCCATCACAGAACTTTGAACCTAACCCTTTATTTAGTCCACGGGGGTATCCTGTAGGAGTTGTGTTAATTAATTATTTATTCTAACTGCTTTCACTCAGGATTAAACTCGGGTTCCAGAAATAACTGTCACAACCTAACTACCTTATCCACTCGGCCATGTGTCCAATTGGACAATTGAGTGTGAATTTTGGGAACTTATAAACCTAATGTCTTGTTTTGGCTAGAATATCTACCTATTTACTTATGTATGATTTTTTTACCTAGACTCATATTGTTTTTTTTTTCAAGCCTCATCTCAAACATTCAGAGAAATAATTTAAATTCTTCATTTCTTTTTTAGAAAATAAACAAAATCATATGTCTAGGCGTATTTATATGTCATTATCATTAAAGATAAACGATATCATCCATAAATCAATAAATTGCACACAATTTTTTATAAAAAGTTATTTTTCCTCTAAACCAAAAATGTCTGGATTTCATTATTTCTAGTGGAACATTATAAAATAAAAACTGATATAATTAGGTATTACAGTGTCATCCATAAATAAATACACACCTAACAATTGTTTTATAAAAAGTTAATTCTCTTCTATAATAAAAATACTAGAAAGCGCGTGGTGTAATGGTTAAAGTCATAGGAAATGGACTCGTCGCCCCGAGTTCAAATCCTGGACGTGGTAATTGCATTTCACTTAGCGCTAATACCCTTGGGAAAGGTATGAATTCTACTCTCCCTCCAGCTATGGGTAAATAGTAGGGCAGACTGGGCTCTTTAACCTTGGTCTAGGAGAAGGAAAACTCTGAATTCAAACCTGTTAAACTCCGCTTAAGAAATTGACCTTGTGTCACATCCTGCTCATGCGGAGGGGTCGGTAAATATATATATAACAAAAATACTAGAATTTTATTATTTCCATTGGAAAGACTTTGTATCACATCCTACTCATGCAGAGGGATTGGTAAATATGGATATTATGAAAATACTTGACAATTATTTTTTAGATGAAATCTGCTAAAGTTATGGATTACATTATCACTGAAAATAATTGGTGAAATAATACATTGTGATTGAAAATTATATTAAAACAATTTTTTTTCTATTTCTCTGAATGTTTGAGATGAGGCTTGATGATTAGTATCCTCGGTGTTATTCGGACTATTGTCTCCATCTTCATTGTTAATTAGACACATAGCCTAGTGGATAAGGTAGTTAGGTTAAGACAGTTCTAAGTGACAGTTATCTCTGGATTCCAGGTTCAATCCTGAGTAGAGGCAGTAACATAGAAAAATGATTAACACAACTCCTACCCCAGCTATGGTTAGCAGAATGAGAACAAGATACCCCCGTGGACTAAATAAAGGGTTAGGTTCAAAGTTCCGTGATGGCTTCCGATTACGACAAGAAGGTTTCCGAGTCTGACAAAAAATACCTGAAAAGGGCTGGAGGGAATATCGGCCAAAACGTTGTACAAATAACAATAAAAATGGGGACAATAGTCCGAATAACACAGATAATACTAATTTTTTTTCTTTTCTTATTTTTAACTCTTGGCCTACTTTAAACTGTTCACAGCAGTTCTTCCACCGAAGCTAAGTACAAAAACTGATAGTTAGTTCATTAATTGAGCAGAAGAATTCAGGGTAATTTATGAGGAAGTGCGTCCCGGTCCCCTGCCTCCAAAATTGCTGCCCGGTGAATTTTAAAATAATGACCCCAAGCTTCGGAGCCACATCCGTGTTACTTGAAAGAAAACAACCAACTTAGGGCGTTAAATGTATTTTGGGGGGGTTCTCTTTTTGTCTTAATTCTTGTTTATTTATAGAAATTTGTCGTAATTCGTGTTTATTTACTGTAATTTGTCGTAATTCTGGTTTATTTACCGTAATTTGTCGTAATTCTGGTTTATTTACCGTAATTTGTCATAATTCATGTTTATTTACCGTAATTTGTCATAATTCATGTTTATTTATCGTAGTTCTTATTTATTTATCGTAATAAAAGAAAATCTTAGTATTTAATAGATAGATAGATAGATATGAAGATGGATAGTTTTGAATAGACTGAGATAGATAGATAGATAAACAATAGGTAACACCTATTTTACCCCGTGAAATTTACCTCCCCCCTATATTTAACACAATGAAACTTGCAGAAGATTGGGGTCGTTATTTTAAAATTCACCGGGCAGCAATTTCGGAGGCAGGGGACCTCATAAATTACTGAACTCAGATTATAATAACAAGATTTTATTTGAATAGAATGAATCTTGATGTGAATATATAGTGAACCCTAAAATACCTCATCATAACAGGTAAAAAATAGCAAGAAATTTTGGTACAGCCATTGCGGAAATTTGGTAATGAAAGAGTTAAATCATAGGACATCCCAAAACAGATTTAGTTTTAATAGAAAATTATCTTTTTAACAATATTCTTAAACCATTAGACTTAGATTTAGTTAATTTGAATAATTCTTATTTAAATGAAGATTTTAACTAGACAATTTCTCTTGATTATGTAAGAATATAGACAAGCCTCAAATCAAAGGGAGGTAACTCTTAAAATGATTTGACGTTTGAAAAAAAATTCTGAAAAGTAAATTTGATAAATATATTTTTTTTTTAAATCTTGTTACCATTAAAAAAATTTTTTTTTTTCCTCCACTATGTAAATGAAATTATACAGTGAAATCAAAGATGATTGTAAATAAACTAATCGTAGATTTGAATCACAGTAGTTAATTGCCTTGTTTAACTGTTATTGTATTTAATATTTATAGCTCTGCTGATGAGGCCTAATAGGCCGAAATGTACATACAGAGATTGATTTTTCTCGATTTGTTTAGCCTTACATTTAAATAGGCATTCCCGCCTAATTAATTAATTATTAATTAATTAATTTTCAAAATTAGGTACGACTTCAATTAAGCACATATTCTCCCAAAAAAGTAAGTTAAGTTGACAGGGTGACCTAATGTCAGTATCAGCCACACAGCGAGGGAGTCTATCCCTTTTTCACTAGTGCTAGACCAAGGAGATTGTTTTTGCATATGAAGTGGAGCGTCACTCCTACCACCAGCTCCTCACTTTACTGCACAGATCCCTGTGCTATTCATACGCCGAGTTGGTGAGGGCCATTATCGAACCAGGAATCTTGTGATTCCTAGGTGAGGGCCAGTATTATCGAACCTTGCAATTTCTAGGCAAGTGCTCTACCATGAATAATTCTGATATTTCGGACTGTTGTCCTTATCTTTATTGTGTATAAACACAATGTTTGGGTCACAGTAACCTCGGGCACTGAACAATGTCCAAGGTTAATGTGGCCAAAAAAAAAATTTTTTAAAATGGAGATAAATCTACAAGACTCTTCTAATGTGAATTTAAAATGTGAATTGTTTAAATTGAACAATAGTACTATCTGTCCCATAATAATTGTTACATTTGCATATACATTTCATACAAAAAAGGTAACAACCATTATGGGACAGAAGTAGCGTAGGTATTTCTCTTACCTATTCACCGCAGGTAGGATGTGACACAAGGTCACAAAGTATGTGGAATCCAGCAAGGATTGAACTCGTTATTCAGTAGTAATGGATTTGTAAGATTGGCTTGATAAACTTTCTACCTCAATGGGACGCTCTTATTTACACAAACTAATTCACCCTGGATAGATTGTGACTTAAGGTCGCATGTATTGAGGCATCCAGTGAGGATTGAACTCGCTATTTAGTAGTAACGGATCTGTGAGACTAGCTTGCTAACCATTACACCACAATGGGACACCCTGGGACATATATACTCACGTGTCATGCGACTTTCTGGGATTTAAATTTTTGCCTAATATTTAAAGGTGAGGTTGTACCATACACGTGATACATACTTTTGGTGCGTAAATAATTCACCAAGGCCTAGGCCTAATTTGTATCGTGCGTATCGTATGACCTCCCCCCCCCCGCCAATATTAGGGTAAAATTTGCGTCTTAGAAAGTCGCATGATATATGGTAGTATTTTTTAAGTTCTTATTCTTTCTTAGCTATTTCCATTTTTTTTTTTTTAAGTTTTAAGAGGGGAGAAAAAAAGAGGGAAGTAATTTGTTTGTCTTTTTGTTTTTCTTTTTAAACTGTCTTCATCTGTTTACTATTTTTGCATTTCTCACTTCAGAAAATAGTTATCATGTGTTTGCATTGTTGAATTAATTTCTTACTTCAAATTGCCCATTAAAAGTATAAAAAAAATTCTGGATTCTTTCTGACATAAAAAAAAAAAACAAACTTAAATCTTGTCATGGGAAAACCAGAATCTGGGTTGGCCCATTCGTTTCTGTTTTTTTTTAAAACTACGCATAAGCTTTTTCTTTTAATCTAAAAAAAAAAAGTCTTTAAAAATTAGTAACCAACCTACTGGTTGGTTGGCTGGATTTTATGGCATGTCAACTCTTACTGGGTTATTTCATGCCAAAGACATTTTGTTTTATTCATTCTTGTTAGGTATTCAATTTTTTTTTTAATACTCATTTTTTTTAAATTCTCATCTATTTAACCTATAGATAGGACCCTAACAGGTACTACCACTCCAGGTCAGGGTGGACCTGGGTGTAATTGCAATAAAAGGATACTCCACGAATTCCAGAATTGGAACTTCACCATTCGATGCAGTTTAACATTATACCAGGGACAATAAACTTACTCGTTCAGATGATATTTTTTGTATGAAATGTTGGCTGAAAAGTTAATAATCTAACCAAGATATTTTCAAGTATGACCAAAATTTTGGTATGACATAGGGGATGTCATACCAAAATTTTGGCCCCTGTTTCTTTAAACTTTTATAAAACAATTTAAAATAGTTAAGTTGTCACTTATTTTTTCCTTACATAGTCTAAACTTATATATAAAACAATGAAATGAATCACATTAAAAAGAGGGAAAAAAAACAGTAAAAATGTGCCATTTAGAAACAAATTTTGATTCATAAAATTCTCCCGTTTTAAAGACGATAAAACAAATAATTTCTAAATGTGATTTTTTTTTTAAAAATCTTTCTCCACACTTGGAGTTTGCATCACCGGTCTGGAACCCCTATCTTGCTCAGAATATTAACCTCCTAGAAACTGTACAGAGATGTGCAACCAGGCGGATACCCTCCATCAGGCATCTACCATACTCTGAACGTCTCACAGCCCTGGGAATGGATTCGCTGAATCTTCGGCATCTGGCAACTGACCTGGTAAACGCTCATAAGGTCATTAATCATCTTAACAACAGCAACCTTGAGCACCTTTTTGATCTCCATCTTTCCAACACATGTGGGCATGCCTACAAAGTCAGAAAACAGCACTGCTCACGTGACTTTCGGAAACCTTTTTTCACGCTCAGAATTGCGGAGACATGGAATAAACTGCCCACGTCTGTTGTAGGCTGCCGAAGCACTGAATCTTTCAAAGCCTCCATACTTCCTGTAGTCTGCCGACACTATACCTGATGCCGCTCTCCACAAACATATGCACACACGCGTACACATACATGCATATTACTACTGTAAACTGTTCATGTTCCTAACACTAATACATTATTCTGTGTACTTAACATGAGACTTTGATGAGTTGTGGTGCACCTGAGCACTGTACACAATAAATTTCATTATTATTATAATACGGTAAAAATTGTTAAGTTTCATTCATTTTTTCTGAGTTTTGTTGAATTTTAATTCATGGGGGGGGGGTAAAACATGTGAAATTTTGGACATACCTCCTCTCAAGGAATGTGATTAAATGAGGTTTATTTTTTTTTACAGTCCTCTTTCAGTCCACATGCATCTTCCAATGGGGTTGCAGTGCTTGGATCCCACATTGTGAACTTTTCAGCCCGTCCTTTCTTTGAAAGATATTCAGATTTTAAATACTTAAATAATTAATTACTTCTATAACGGAGGCACACTTGTGTAATGGTTATCTTCATAGAAAATGAAATTAATGACCCAAGTTCAAATCCTGGACAAGGCTGTTTGTATTTCACTTCATGCTAATGACATTTCCAACCAGTCCTTCGGGGCGGGGGTCCGGTGTGTTCAATTAATAGCATAGGTCCCAGGGGGCTATTCCCCCCAGGCAATACCTGCCCCCTTGGGGGCAGGGCTGGGTTTATTGCCCAGCGCCTGAGGCACCCCCCCCCCTTGAGGGGGAATGCTGATTGGATCAACACAATTTTTGTTCTTTCCCACCCATGAGCTTCGGCTTGTGGGTGGGCCCACGTTAAAACGAGGCCTTGTGCCCAGCCCATACAAGTGGGGTATGAGGCAAATACCCACTTCATGCTAATGGCCTTGAGAAAGGCATTAATCCATGTTCTCCCCCCCCCAGCTATGGGTAAATAGTAGAGCAGACTGGTTGCCTAATCAAGGCTAGGAAAAAAAAAAAGCTTATGGTCAAGTCATGTGGAAAGGTTCCTGCTAGATCAGTGAAGTTAAGCAGTGATGAGCCTATTCAATACTTAGATGGGTGACTATTTAAGCAACCTAGTATCAAAATGACTTGTTTTAGCATTAAATGACCCAAAAAGTGTTGATATGCCATAAAATAAAACCAACCAAAACAAAACAAAAAATTTAAATACAAATCAGCTTCACTATGTTTAACTCTTCGCCTACCAAATTTCCCTCCGGTATTTCTATTCGACTGGTTCCTTGTTTGTTCACAGACAACACAAAAGATGGCAGGGGTATTCACATACTGATTTTTCAATGTAAACAAGTGACCTGTGCAAGAGCCACTGCCGGCGAATTACAGTAGGATCACAAATGGTGGGAGAATTGCTGTGAACAGTTTAAAGTAGGCAAAGAGTTAAAAATTTAACGTTGGGGTGGGGAAGGGTGGGTAAAGAAATACTTCCATGGAAGGTGTTCATGTAACAAAAGGAGTTGGGGCGGGGAGCCAGGAATGTAAGAGTTATGTATAGTTTAGCATGGAAAGTTTTTGGTATGATTCAGCACAACATGACATGGCATTTTCTTATTGGTGAAGAGGTGTCACGTGGTGAAGTGTGGAAGAGTAGGAGGGAGAAGTGAAAGTGTGGGGTCAGTTTTGCAACAACTCCACACTTTAGTATCTGGGAGTTTCCAGTCAAAACATGGTTCTTTAAGTCTTTCTAATCTTATACAGGATTTCTTGACACAAATTCCAAGAAAACCTGAAATATGAAACAAACACCCCTGGAAGAATTTTCCAACATCACATTTCTTTGGACACATGGCCTAGTGGATAAGGTAGTTAGGTTAAGACAGTTCTAAGTGACAGTTATCTCTGGATTCTGGGTTCAATCCTGAGTAGAGGCAGTAATATAGAAAAATAATTAACACAACTCCTACCCCAGCTATGGTTAGCGGAATGAGAACAGGATACCCCTGTGGACTGAATAAAGGGTTAGGTTCAAAGTTCCGTGATGGCTCCCAATTACGACAAGAAAGTTCCAGAGTTCAAAAAGAAGTTTCCCGAGTTCAAGAAAGAGAATACTTGAATTAATACTTTTCCCATATACTTTTTCCAAATGTATTAATTTTATGTGAAATGCAAACAGCCCCATCCGGGATTTGAACTCGGGTCACCGTGTCCATTTCCTTACGGTTATAACCATTACATCATGATTGCTTCTATTGGAGATGAGAATATTTTTTTCATATTTATTTACAACAAATTATCACTATATTTTCTTAACCCTTGTTATGGGTAAATAAAAAAAATTATTACATAAAACATTGTAATTTCATATTACACATTTTTTACTATCACTGATCCAGTAATCTAGTTTGGTCATGGGGGTATTACTCATTCTAGCAAGAATATGTACCCTCTGTATTTAAATTTTAATGTAATGAAATATATTAAATTAGAAAGACCTTCAAAATTAAATAAGAACACATATAAAAAGAGTACACTTGTTTTAATTATATTCTAATTGGTTACTATATAAAAATCATTCATAGGATTGATTTTAGTATGTTGAGGAATAAAACAATATTATATAATATTCAATAATACCAAGTAATTATTTATTAAACCCAGTTTTGTTAAAACCAGAATGCAAATTAATCACACCATATATTATGTAAACCATTATTTCTTAGTGATAGATAATACATTGAATATGGGTTGAAGCAAATCTCCCTCAGCTTTTCAGAGACATTGTTAATAAATAAGAATTATTCTATGTATTAATGATTTTGACTATAGATTAAATACTTAATAAGCAGCCTTACTAATTTACCCATAACTGAATTCATACCTTTTCCAAGAGTATTCATACTATGTGAAATGCAAACAGCCTTGTTCAGGATTTGAACTCATTTCCTATAAGCATGAGCATCTGTTTTTTTCTTAAATATCACTTTTCCTCATTATATATATATATATATACATATATATATATATACATATATATATATACATATATATATATACATATATATATATATACATATATATATATATATATAAACACACACCCATACCAACCTCTCCGCACAAGCAGTATGCAACACAAGGCCAATTTCTTAAGTAGATTTTAACAGATTTGAATTCTTGTTTAGATATGAAGATGGATACCTATCTATCTACCTCCATTTGTTCATTTTTTACTTTGTTTATATATATATCTATCCACCCATCTCCATTTGTTCATATAAAAAAGGAGAAGCCCCCCCCTCTCTAAAATACATTTAATGCCCTAAGTTAGTTTATTTCTTTCAAGTAACACCACCGAGACAACATAGCTGGGGACATTATTTTAATAGTCACCGGGTAGCAATTTCTGAGGCAGGAGACCGGGGCGCACTTCCTCATAAATTACCTATATTTTTTCAGCAAATTGTAATTATATTTTTGTTACCTTAACTCTTTGCCTACTTTAACTTGGTCACAGCAGCTCTTCTACCATAAGCAAAGTACAAAAACTGACGGTTAGTTCATTATATTTTAATGAGTTTCAAAGTGAATAGGTAATGAACTTTGAAATATCCCATCATACAGGTAAAAGATGCCAAGAAAATCATAATGAACAAACCATCAGTTTTTGTATGTTGTGGGAGAGCCACTGTGAGCAGCTTAAGGTAAGTGAAGATTTAAAGGAAAAAAAATTCAAGTGATTTCCCCTCAAAAGAAAAATATCCAATTTTAATCAAAATTCAAACAGGAAAAAGATGAGTATTTTTAATAACAGCATCAACATTTTTTTTTTTTTTTTTTACAGCAAATCCTGTTGGATCAACAAACATGTTTACATCATTCAGAAAGTTTTAAAGTTTCATTACAATAGATACAGGTCAGAGGTCAGATTCTTTTATGGAGGCAATTGTTGTTTAAAAAAAAAATGTTCTATAATCTAAAATATTAAAATCCTTATTTAAAATTACATTCATAACTTTAAAGTATTTTTTAGATGAAGAAATTGTGTCAATTATTAATTTTGACTAATATTTTCTTTTTTTATTTATTTCCTCAACAACAAGAAACAGAGAATAAAGAGTTCATTTTGCTTTCATTATTGTCTCTGATTTACTCTATCATAGAAATAACACAAATCAATTGACAGAAAAATTTAAAAAATCAATTAAGATGTAAAAAATAGTCAAAATTAATGATATTGGAAATGTCAATTTTTCTATATCAACCTATAACTGTATTATGTACCTATGTAGGTAATTCTTGATTCTGTTTTAACCCTTTATCTACCAGAGTACCCCAAACCACTTAAGATGGTTAGCACTTAGAAAGTGGTTTAGAGTTTTAAAAAATAGAAATGAATTGTCAATTGTGAATGGCAGTGGTAGATAAAGGGTTAAATAATGAATCCCCACCCCTCTACATAATGAATCCCCACCCCCTCAAATATAATCATTTTGGCATGTGGAAATATCTAAAAAAATTTATAAATTGTCTCATTAACAATAAAATCTATGAATCTTTAACACTTGTTTTTCTACACATTTCATGTTAAAATGAAATGTATTTACCCAACCTGGATGTGACACAAGGTCACAAGTATGGAGCATCCAGTGAGGATCAAACTCACTATTCAGTAATAAGAATGGCACACCCACATTTCATGTTAAAATGAAAGATGTTGAGTATCATAAAGAAAATAATTTTCAAAGTTGATTTTATTTTCATATATATATCACAATTTACACGTGTGATATTTATTGAAAATTAAGTTTCACATGATTTGTATAAGAAGTTCACTTTGAAAGTTTCAAATTTACACAACTCTTTTTTTTTATATCCATACCAATTTAGAGAAAAGAGAAAAAAATAAAGTTAGGGGAGTAGAGTTGATCAATTACCAATAAATTAGGAATTTTTTTCTTTTTTTTTTTAATTCTTTGATTGTAAAGAATTCTCAAGATTGGCATGAAAAACAAAAATATAAATACATTAGACACTTTCACTTTCATTTCAAATTAAATGGTTTATAAAAAAAAAAAAAAAAAAATCTCGGTTTTTTTTTGTTTTTTTTTGTTTTGTTACTCTTTATAAACAATGCAACAAGTAAAAGATCAAGACTTTAATTCCCGCATTCATGTGATTTGTTGGACAATTAAGACTGACCATCTAAATTAAATGGACTTTCTTTTTTTTTTTTTTAAAGTCAACAAGTGTTGCTTTTTTTTTTAAAAGAAATTTACATAAAAAGAACAAGAAAAAAACAGACAAGATGTAGAATTTTGTTGGATTCATTCCATGTGAAATTCTTTTTGCACAATAAAAAGGAGAAAAAAGGAAAATATAACAAATGTCAAAAGAGAATTTCTTTCCCTTTTTTCTTTGAATCTGTTGATCCAGTCACAAATTGCTGCACTTCTAGTTTATCACAGAATATTAACAAAAAAAAAAAAAAAAAAAAAAAAATGCTTTTTTTGTTTTCACTTAGACTTGCTGTCATTTAGCCATTTGTGTATTTTTTCTTTCAGTTCTGTATTTGAAATAACCATGTCCATTGTTAATGGTTTCCTGTTAAATGGATCAGATTGGTCACTGCAAGAAAGAAATTAAGAAATGTTAGAATTGGAACTTGGATTTACTCAAGATTAAAACATACATTTGTATTATTCGGACTATTGTCCTCATCTTTATTGTTATCTACATTGTCACACTATGCATGCGACATGAATGCAATTGGGTGCACCCAAGTGTGTGTGTGTGTATATATATATATATAATATATATATATATATATAAAAAGGCGTATAGTTAGTTATATGAATACGTATTAGGAGAGTGAGACCATTCACATATACATATATATATATATGTGTAGATTGGAGATAGTGGATCGTGTGCATGTATGTATATATATTTATATATGCAGTAGTAAAAAGAAATTCTATAGAGAAGGAGAAAGAAATAAAGATAAAGATTAAGAGTTGTGATAATTCCTTAAGGTAGAGACAAAATGTTAGTGGTATTAAACACAAAAACTTTTCAAATCACGCGGGGGTTGACAAAATCTCGGAGGATGAGATTTGGTGTGAGATTACAAATGAGAAATTGGAAGGGTGAAAACTTTTTTTTTTTTTTTAAAGTTAGTAAGTCAGTTTAGATCTGCCCTCCCCCCCTCTGGCGACAGAGATAATAATAGAAGTGGAAGAATGACTGAGAGTCCTATGTACATCTCTGCGTTTGTCTCCTCTCTCTTGATTGATTGATTGATTGATTGTTAAACCTCTTGGAGAGCAGTCCCAAGGCAGTATTACGGACAAAAGTGAGGGTTTAGCTAGTGGACGATACAGACAGCGAAAAGATGAGAAATATGCAGTAAGGTGTGCAGCGATGTGCTCTTGTCAGACTCTTTTGTGAAGACCCATTGGCCGGAACAAATGAGTAATAATACAAATTATCAAGCCTCATCTCAAAAATTCAGAGAAATTAAAACAATTTATAGAGTTATAGTAAATTATTACAGACAGAGATTGCAAAATAATCAAAAGTATTCAGATTGTATGCAGCACTTATTGAACTCCAATGACCAAAATCAGGATAAATAGTAGAATTATTTACAGACGATATTGAGGCTTAAAAAGAGAAAAATCACAAAAAACAATTTTTATCTAAATCAATCTAAGGTAGTGTTTTTTTTTAAAAATAGTGTAAAATAAGTGTATCCTTTTTTAAATGTTTTCACTGATAGCAGAAGATATTAACTGAGCATTTATCTAGCTATAATTGCCACTGGTTGCAGAAAAAAGAAATAACCAAGTTATTAATTTCAGTATTTACAAAGAGAAAATCATTGCAAAAAAGATTGAAAGAAGGTAAAGATGGGAAGTGATAATTCTCAAATTATTTTCTTTATGGAGAACAAAAAAGAAAGATAATTATATAATATTTTTAAAAGAGACAAAATAAGGATGAATTTCTATCAGTCAAGGTAACTTGTGTTTCTATTTTGTACATCCATTATCATCTTGCAACCTCCATGCAAAAATGTTAAATTTCTTAGGAGTGTCGTCACCTCATCTAAATAATGGACCATTATGTTTTCATTAGAAAGAAAAAGAAGAAAAAGGACATGCTACAGAGAAAAAATATAAAAAAGAAAGAGTAGGGTAAATATAGAGAGAGGGGGTGAGTGCACAGAAGTGAAAATGCTAATCTGTTTCAATTGAACATAATTAACTTTGTAATCAAAATATCATGCTGTAATATATCCACAGGTCCTGCTAGGTTTCATTATTTCTTAATAATCTTGTGAAAAGTGATCTTACCTCAAGAGATGCCGTGCAATGACTGTTCGATCAAGAATTGTTTGAGATGTGGGTAAAATAACAGGATCTTTCATGAGAGTTCCCATAATTGGATCAAGGAATTCATCTGGCGCTTCAGCAACCATTTCATCCTCTTCTTTTTGTTTCACTTCCAAAGCCTGAAAAAAATTTTTAAAAAAAATAAAATAAATAAAAATTATTTTTTATTGATCATAGATTTATAAACAGTCGACACTTTCAAAGTTTTTTTCATAACCTTGAAATTTGAATTTTTTTTTATTTATAATAAAATTTCAAAATTTTTCCAGGTTAAGAAAAAGAAAAAAAAACTAAACTTCATTGCATTCTATAATTGGTCACCAGTTATTATGGGGGGGGGAGAGGGGGGTTTGCAAGGTGACACATTTTTGAGCAGCTGTGACAACACACACCATATGTTTTGTCTACTAAAAAAAAAAAAAAAAAAAAAAAAATACAATGCCATTTTTGTTCTATAAAACTGATGTCTTGCACACATGTTGTTTCATCATCAGAAAAAGAAAAAAAAGTTAAGAGTTGGACAACCATGAAAAAAAAAAAAAAACAAATTCATGTCTTCTAAATTTAATGGAGTTTCAGTGTGGTTAGATTTTTCCCAAAAGAATCATTTTTAAAAGTTACAATTTTGGGGTTAGCAAAACAATTCCTTCAGAATTCATTAGCTTCTCCTAAAATCTTTTTACACTTTTTTTTTTTGATAATAACTGTCAGTTAATAGCTGAAATTTTTCCACTGTATATCATTGATATTCAGTATTGAATTATGTGAATTGACAATAGTGAAGATCATGTTGAAAAATAAATGCTACTTTCCCAGTCATTTTTTTTTTTTAAGTCAGCTATATATATATATATATATATATATATATATATATATAATACAAGAAGTGATTACCCAGTATCAGCAGGGTAAAAGCAGCTAAACCCCTGGTGTATTGATTTATTTACTTTTGAGATTCACAAATGCTGGACATTTTTAAGAAGAATTTCAATGCTATTTCTCTGTTTTCCATAATGTGAGGGGGAATCCCACAGGTCTAAAGATTCTTCATATTTGATTCGAGAAGAAAAGAATTTCCTTGCAATTTTCTCAACTAGAAAAACTCTTATTTCATCAAAATCAATCAGGACGATTTTTAAATTGCACTTCCCTAAAATATGAAAAAAAAAGAAAATGATACAAAATACTAACCTTGATTTTTTTATCAAGTTCTTCAAAACTGTCAATGAATTGCGGAAGACGTCCAATTTTGCGTAAAATATGCGTTGCTTTAGCAAGCAGTCCACTTGAATAAGATCGTCCATCAGATGAAACAGCTAAACAAAATCCTTCATCTTCACCAAGATTGAGATAAATTTGACAAATGTCAGACACAATCTGTTGAGGTTTAAATTCATATTCATTTTTGTCTTTTACATTAAAATTTTTCTGTTTTGGGCCAACCTGAAAAAAAACAAAACAAAATTACATTTTTAAAAATATCAAAGTTTAAACATTTGCTTTAATTTATTCAGTAGAGAGAGAAAAAAAAATTCATACGTAGTTAATCCTATTCATAGAATCTTATTATAATGGAGATTGTGTGTGTCTGTCTGTTGTAACCGAAACTATATTACTATTCAAGTCACAATTCCCTTTGTTATTTACATCACATTCTCCATGATTTTATTATATTTAAACCTCAATTATTAATAAAATTGTTTTACATTACTTACACTGTTGACCATATCTACATACTAATCACATGCAATTGTATTTATATATACAACAAAATAGAGGTTTACAGTGTGAATGGGAAGGCTAATTTGCATATTGATCTTAAAAATTTGATTTTAATAAATATATGCTTAGTATTATTGATTTCTAATTGTTTGGTTTTATCTTATTGAATATGAGCAAAAATCTCTCAATAAATCTTAAAAGAAATCCCTTAACAAGAAGAAATAACTGTAATATCATTCTTTACTTCCTATTTTAACTAAACGGTTTAATTAGGAAAATTTACCAATGAAAGACGGAGTAACGGAAAATGATGGAAGAGTTAGTTTCAAAGTTGTTCTATTTTTCAATCATACCCCCTCTGTTCAAAATCTTTTTATCTACATTCTTATTCAGTTTCATTAGCCTTTCTAATTTAATATGATATTTTATTATAAAATTTAACTAAAATACGGAGGGTGCATATATTTGCTAGTCTATATAATAAATATAAGAGGGGGGGGCCAATTTAGCTTAGTCAGTAGAGCAACCGTCAAGGAATTGTAAGATTCCTGGGTTGATACCATTCTCAGCCAACTTATCGCATGAGTAGAGAGATTGGGTGATCTGATCTGTGTAGTAAAGTGGGGGAGCTTACGGTGGGTGTGGCACTCCACAATACACAATCTCTCTGGTCTAGCACTAGTGAAAAGGGAATAGACTCTTTCATTGTCCAATTGATACTGACAATAGGCCACTCCACTGACTCTTTACTTTTTATATAATAATATTGGCATCTAATTAGTTATCTCCCTTGAAAAATTATAATAACCAGAGTGAGTACAATGCAGACTCTACAGTATTCAGTTAAAAATTGGTTTATTCTTTAGAGTATTTAATGCTATTGCACTAAAAACATTGCTGTGATATAGATAGATATATATATATATATATACTCCTTGGGAAAGGCATGAATTGATCTGTTCTCTCCCTCCCGCTATGGGTAAATAGTAAGGCAGACTGGGTTCTTTTGTCTTGGTTAGGTGATAAGTCTAAAAGAAAAACTGAATTCAAATCAGCTTTATTCCAGTTAAAAATTAACCTTGTGTCATATCCTGCCTGTAGTGTAGGGTTAGGTAATAGACATTTTTAAAAAAAAAAAATCAGGCTATAATATATAATCAAAAGATCAAGGTAATTTTATACTAATGTAAAAATGATAATAAATGTAAAATTATGTTCACTCAAAATCGATAATGTAGTATTATTAAAATGAAATAATAAACAAACTCTTCAGAATATAAAATTACCAAAATCAATAACATATTATTAAAATAATAGTAAAACAAAATAAATAAAAATCATCAAAATATAAAATTATGAAAATTACTTACTAAATGCAGAAGGAAGTAATTCAACATTTCTGAAACTCTTGTTACCATGGATGCATGAGTAAATATCGATTTTATTTCCCGAGATAAAAGTTCAAGGGCATGAATTGTTGAACTGGCCATCATGTTATGATAACGTGCCAACATACTAATTTGGCGTAGATCAGACATTCTTTCTTGACGTTGATCAGAAGGTAAATTGTTCCAGGAACCAGAATCTTTTTCTTGTTGTTTCTCTTTTATTTGCATCATAAACTGAAAAAGAAAAAAAAGAAATTATCAAACATCAAGGTTGGAAATTTTATGGTACAATTTGCCAACAGAACAGGAATTGTTATATTCTAATTAAAAGGACAAAAAAAAAAAAAGTCCAGGAAGTAACAGCCCACAAAAAAAAAAAACCCAGCTGTACAGCCACTTGCCTCCTATCTCACAAACCATCCAAGTAAGATGAATACTTTCTAGCATTCACCTAAAGGAACCACCAAGATATGGCTGATAGGGACAGATAGCGAGGGAGAGTCATGGGAATCTGTGCTATCAGTAGGACTTGAGGATATTAAAAGACCTGCTACATCTTACAATACATGAATAGGATTACGATTCACAATTTCATTATTTTAGTTTGATGGGGTTTCATTTTTTTTTTCAGTTTAAAAAGGTGTGACTTATCTATTTTAAAATATATATTATCAAATTTTTATGATTTTTTTCCTCAATCCTTCATTTTTGTTACTTAACATGCTTAGTAAAAGTTATTTTCATAGGAAATGGAATAAATTTTAGTTGTTTATTTTGATTAGAATAAAATAAAAAGATTTTTTATGTAACTTGCAAACAGTAAGAAATATAAAACTTGATTTAAAATGGAACCTATATCTACATCTATCTATCTATACATATATAAAGGGCAGTTGTGTGAATCTGTATGTCCGGAGGAAACTTCGAAAATAAAACAATTAACGTTGTAACATTAAATATCACCAGGGCTTGATTTTTGAGCAAAAATAATGAAGATTTAATTTATATGCATGAAATAATTAAAAAATAAAATCTAAATAACAGCATGGATTTTTTTTGTTTCATTAGATATTTTAGATAGTAGACATTAACATTTTCTTTTTAGAGTAGCTGGATTAATGCAAGGTTTTTTTTTTTTTTTTTTTTTTTACATAGGTATTTAAATGGGGAATCCCATGAGGATTCAACTCATGATTCAGTAATAATGAATCTGCGGTACTAACTTTAAAAAAATCCCCCTCTACCCAGGCGACACCAGGTAGCCGCTGCTAGTTAAACTTAATGCAAAGTTACATTCTATTTATATAATAGATAATTGCAAATAATTAAGGGGAAGTACTCTCTAATTAACAATTGATTTTCCTTTGAAAAATCATCAGGATCAGATTGAGTTTGAATACCAACTTTATAATCAAGTTAAAAAATATTTGGTTGGAAATTGATTTATTATTTAAAACACAAACAAAAATATTTTGTTAGCAATAACATCCAATTGATCAATATAGAAATGAAGGTGGGTGATGTTTTTTTACTTACAGATAAAGCTTCATCTAAAAGGAAAATTGCATCATTGATAAGCAGATTGATGAAGCGAAGAAAAAGGGGAGCATCAGAAGCTTCAATGTTTTCTTCGGCATAAACGGCCAATTCCTGAAAAAATAAATAAATAAAAGAGAAATTATTTTCAACCAAAAACAAAAGAATTTGTGTAGATCATAAAGTTCTGCTTTGATTGCCCAATAACTCAATAATTAATTTGATGTTTAATATAAATATTTCTAGAAAACAAAAATTACTACATGACGATTACACACACTTTACATATAACAGAAAATAGAGCGAAAGAGAATAAAACAAGGAATTAATTTGAATTGTTGGTTAGCGACAAGACATCCTACTAATTCCAACCCAGCTATGGGTTAAATAGTACCACTACTCTTCTTCTACAAGGAGAGCTTTGGCATTAAATAATCCACAAAGGTTTATATGCCATTAAACAAAGAAACCAATCCAATCTAAAATTAAAGGATATAAATAAATCATTCAACACGTTGACATAAATATTTGGGAAAGTCTCCATAGCGCACTGGTTAACTTGCTGGTCTGCAATATCCTAGTAAGCAATTCCAAACTTCAGTCATGCTATTACGTTCACTTTTAGACTAATGCCCTTGGAAAATGGGTGAACTCTCTCATCCCCAAACTGTGGATTAAATAATACCACTATTGTTTTACAAGGATGGTTATGGCATTAAATAACTCTTCAAGGTTGATATGCCATTAAACAAAGAAACAAAAACCAACCAATTCTGACTTCTTTTAACCAATCAATGTTTTGGACTGAGTGATTTTTTTAAAGAAAAAGTGTTCAATTGCAATTGATCCTGCCCACAACTTGAAACATTTTAGATTTCAGTTTTAAATGAAAAATTATAAGAAAAAAAAAATACCACAAGAAATATACAACTACTGGAAAATCAATGGCTCAGAAAAAAAGAGTTAAAAGGTTGGGACAAAACGGTGAGAATAACCAAAAAAAGATTGGGGGGAGGAATGGCATTTATTGATTGAAGGTTTATTTTCCCCCGAGGAGATTAATGAATATCAAAAAAAAATCTCACATGGTGAATGGCAATAAAAAAAGAAATTGTCTCCCAATGCAGAATAACATGTTGATTGATGACATTTATATAAGCCAACAACAACCAAAAAAAAAAAAGACCAATTGTAGCAGCCAAAGTCAAATAACTGAACTGATCTATAAACAATGTTGTGTATGGTTATAGGAATTATCTTTGCTATGATAAGAGAAATAGATTAGATCAATTTGTTTTGTTGGCAGGGTTTAGAATATATTGACTGTATGGAAGGATAAGATCACCCTCCCTAAAGAGGGTGTCTTGGATAGAACACTAAACTATATTTGATGGTGAGGCTCCAATTCTGGAGCTCTGGGGGGGGTGAAGTTACTCCTTTATTGCCATTACTCCCAGGTCCACTCTGACCTAGTGGTAGTACCTATTAGGGTTCCATCTAGGATTCAAATATATCTGTGTGCAAATTATTTGTATTTGATAGGACTATGTGCAAAAAATATAAATACACAAATATTAAAAATAAATGTACAATAATTGCACTTCCCTAACCTCTAAGCATAAAATAACCCAAGATAAAAAGGGTCACAGTTATTGTAAGCTTAATTCCATTTGTAATTAGGATTAAAAGTTTTTAATTTTCAAAAATTTCAGTTATTTCTGGTGATTTTTTTTTGTCTTATTGTTCTCCTGTTACTTTTATATTTTTAATACCCTATCTATGAAGAAGAAAAGATTTTTAATACTGTAGCTATGAAAAAGGAAAAAGATTTTGAATTCCCTAGCTATGAAGAAGAAAAAGAGGAATATGAAGGAGAAAAAAGATTTTTAATACCCTAACTATAAAGAAGAAGAAAGGAAAAAGATTTTGAATTTCTTAGCTATAAAAAAGGAAAAAGATTCTTAATACTTTAGCTATGAAGAAGAAAGAGCTATATGAAATTGTTGATAGCTAAATTCCAACCTCCAGTATGAAAGGAGGTGGGGTCTTTTTTCATTCTTATACAGCAAATTATTTTTTCAGTTTCCCATCAAAGTAAAATAGACACCTGGTCATTTTATTTTGGGGAGCTACAAACAAATCAAAATTCATATGCAGTAGTTGCAAAAAAAAAAAAAAAAAAAATGGTTGGTTCCATTATCCTTTAAGGGCATCTTAGACACTGGAACGCAACCTTTACACCATTTTTGATAAAGAAACAGGTGTTGCCTGGGGGAAGGTCCCTTGGAACCAAGCAAATAACTTTACCTAACCCACCAGACACAAATGCAAGGTATTTCTTATACAGTAAGAATCAAAGTAATTTTAAGGGGGAACAAAAAAAGGGTTGCTTACCTTAATGGCTTTCTGATGGAGTGGAATCTCCCAAATATACTCCAAGACTGCATACATTGGTCTTCGATAATTAAATTTCTGTTCAAATGCAACACTTTGGCCTGTCATCTCAATACTAACAAACACATGTAACAGTTTCTCTGCTATATGTTTTGCAAGTGGATGATTATGGAAAACTTTGCCTTCATAAAATCTACAATTAAAAAGAAATATACAATTGTTATTTAATTTAAATTAAAAATATAGAAAACAATTTTTTTAATATATTTTTTTCTTTTTCTCTAAAGGTTCAATATAAATTAAAGAGAAAGAAAAAAACAAAAATAAATCAACCACAAAAATATTCAGTCAAAAAATTGACTCAAAGTCTTAAAATTGGAAAATATTTCAAGACAGATTTCAAAAACTAAGTATTAACCAATTGGATTTTTTTGTTAGTAGAGTTAGTATAACACATCACTCAATAAGTCCAAGGCCTGACATATAGATGGCGCCACTAATAAAAAATCCATATGATTTTTTATAAAGTACTAACATTCAAATGGCACATGTCAAAATTTGAACCCAATCGGATTAAAATTTTCAAAACAATGGAAAAATCTCAATTTTGTGCATTGATAAAGTATTGCACTTTCTGATGGGAAAAAATACTGTTCAAGCAAAGCAATGGCTTGATAAGTGTTATTTGGACTCTGCTCCGTCGGAAACAATGTTTAAGAGGTGATATGCTGACTTTAAACATGATTGTACAGACACAAATGATGCTGAACGCTCAGGTCACCCAAATTATATATATATATGTGTGTGTGTGTGTCCAATGGGAGAAAATTAAATATTTTATAAAAAAAAAATTTAAAAGTCTGCAAAATGGATTATGTTTAAGAAAATTTTTTTTTTTCAAATATTCCAGAAAATAACAAGATTGTTCATTTCATTCACTTCTTAGTTAGACCAAGAACTTTTCATCTTTTTATAGTTATCAACTTTCATAAATTGTACAAATTCTCTAAAAAAAAAAAAAAAAAATAAATAAACATACGCTGAAAACATTGACAGGTTACTTCCTTGTCGATCTTCTGAAGGTGGCATAAGTGAAGAAAGTGTCTCAGCCAGGGACGCACGTAGATGTGGATTTCTCATACGTTCAGGACTTCCCATAAAAACCAGAATTAATGTCATTAAATGTTCCAATTCATCACCAGCAGCCTGGTCAAAAAAAGAAAAGAAAAAGGGGCCCAATCATTTTATGCAAATATTGATAGATTTTATCATTAGAAAGAAAATGTTACTTCAAATTAGGAATGATACAATAATAGTTTTATCAAAGACAAATATAGTAGACCACTTTCTTGCAGGTTTTTAACCAATGCCAGAAAGAAAATATACTTGCATTCAATAGGTAAGAGGTTAATAAACTTGTTTTATAATAAACAGATGTACTAATATTGATGACAAATTAGTCAACTTTTAATACTATGGTAGAGAGAAAAATTTTTTACAACTATAAAAGCTCTATATTTAACAAAATATATTGAACACTTTTGTATTAATGACTAATGCTATTACAATGAAAACGTAGCAGTTTTTGATGAATGAATGAATATATATATATATATATATATATATAATAAATATAACCTAATAAGTTATACAATGTGGATCTTCAGGGTCAACTGCAGTGAATTAATTAAATTAATCAAGAACAAAAAAATAATTTTGTTGCCTGAAACTACCACAGGCAAAAACCAAATGGTGCCAATGATTGTTCTAATGATAATAAAAAAAAGCTAAACCTTTATTATATATATATATATATATATATATATATATTAGAGAGAGGAAGTGGGTAGCTGTGGATCCAGATTCTACATAAAATAATGTCACCAATCAAATTTCCTGAGTAACCTACTATATAACTTAAAAGGGGCAAATTTTTCCCCTAAGGAGTTTGGTTAATTTACTTGGTGAAAAATAAGTCTTTCATTTTCAATGTTTATATATATATATATTTTTTTTTTTTTTTGATAGCTTTTATAATTAGTGTGATCAACATTAAACTTTCGAAAATATCAAAGGGAGATTACTTTTTATAAATAAAAACAAAAGGGAGATTATTTTTATCTTATATATTTTTTTTTTTTTAATTCAGTTTTAAATGAAGTTAACTTTTAATAATTCTTTATACTTTGTTTTCTTTTAATCTAGATTAACTTTACAACAAATGGACAATTTATTGGGGCTGAGGGAAAGCTAACCTAATTTAAAGTTTGTGTACTTTTCAACATATTTTTTCAATTCAATGTGAAATTATATATATTAGCTGAGTATGAAATATTTGTAATTTCCCAACTGGGATTAAAACTTTTAATAGAAATCAGAACTTCAAAAGTGGACAGTTTAAAGTATTATTTATTGTTACTCTGAAATAGAAACATCGTTAAATGCTTATCAAAATTACCAGCAAATAGTAATTTTCAGTTTATTTCAGTATAGGACATGATAAATTTAAAATAACAATTTCACTAACATCTGTCCAGTAGACTATGGTAAAATTTACACACCTGAATTCCCAGTCTACCATATATATAACTTAAGAGCATTTACCTGACAATAGAAACAAAAGTAGAAGCATTGTATTCTTTGTTTTATTAAACGTTTTTATTTCTTATTAACTTTCCTTGGTTGTACTTTATCATTGCAAATTTTGAATAAGTTTGATAATGAAAGTGAAATTTATTAAAATATATACTTAATAGTAAGGTTATTTCAATATTTATTTCTATTTATTGTATCATAAAATTATTGTTGAAAAAAAGAAATTAAATTTATTTACCATAGAATAGAAAATATTTCAAAAATTATTTAGTGAATCAAGAATACTACTAAGCAAATTGTTTTTTATGAGAGAATTTAATGAAATCTAAAACTGACCTGATATGTTTCACTTTTGTAGCGAGTGACAAACTGAGTAAAAACAGTGAGGTTATCAATTGTGAATTCTGGAATGACAGCCAAGATATTGGGAACTGTTGTTGGAAGAGGGAATGTAATTGGTTTAATTTCATTTATTTTCCCATATACAGCCATTTGAGAGAGCCAAACTGCTGTGATGATATGGAAATTCAGACACATCTCTAACAGGTGCGGCTCGGTTAGGGCAGCTTTTAAACTTAAAAAGATTGTCATACCTGAAAGAAAAAGAAAAATATATCAATAAACAGAAGGAAATCAAAAATGCATTTATAAATTTTAATTTTAATTAAAGTTAACAAGACATCTCATTGGTTTAGTGATTACTAAGTTAATCTATTTCCTACTGTTAGGATTTGGTTTAGTTTATTTAACAGCATATCAACTCCTTATGAGTTACTTAATGCCAACACAAGGTTTCATCACATTTGGGTTTTTTTTAATTGCCCTTTTTTTCTTTTAATTTTTCTATAATTATTTGTTTGCACACAGTCACATGATTTCAAGTATTCCTGTCTAAAATTAATCATTTATACACAATTATATGGTTTCAATCAAAACGTGGCTGAGCTCTGGATAAACATCTTGATCCGGTATGTAGCTCTAACAAAAAGAATAAAGTGAATGATTTTCTCTATGTTAAAATATTCTTGTTCAGCACTTTCTTTTTTTTTAGGGTTTTTACAATTATATCAAAATATTCAATATGCAACTTTTTTTTCTTTTTTTTACAGGTACAAAAAAACTGATGTTTGTCAAGTTCAATTTCCAGTCTAACACCTTTGCTTTGTTTAGCAATCATCTATGACCAGTGAATTGTAAAATCACTCAAAATGGGAGCCCCTATTACAGATCAAACATTGCCAATTTGTCAAAAGTCCAGCAAGCAACAAAGTATTTGGTTTGGTTTCTTTTATTTAATGGTATATAAACCTTCACGGTTTATTTAATGCCAAAGCCATTCTTATAGAAGAATGGGAGTGGTATTATTTAACCCATAGCTGGGGAGATGAGGGGGGGGTTCATATCTTTTCCAAGGGTATTAGTCCAATGAGTTCAAACTCATTTACGGTGATGTCACAGTCTATCATGTGGAAGCAATCAAAAACTTTTGTGTGAAAGGTGAAGGTTAAGTTGATCACAGTACAGTAACCAGATGGTTCAAGAAATTTTGTTTGGGTCACAACAATTGGGCTACTCCATGAAATTATAGAGGCAAATTTGGAATCTTATAGTCCAGTGTGGTTTGTCATCTTCATAACCTCAGCAAAATCAGTCAAAACTGCTGAATAGTGTGTCTTACATTACAAAAATAAGGTGTTTGTAGTATAACAGTTACAGTCATAGGAAATGGACACACCAACCAGGGTTCAAATCCTGGATGAGATTGTTTGCATTTCACATAGCACTAATACCTTGGGAAAGGTATGCATCTAACTATTCTCTCTCCAGCTATTGGTAAATAGTTGGGCAGACTGAAAAAATGTTTTTGTAAATATTATGTTTTTTTAATGTTGAGATAAATTAAAAAGAAATGATAATAAAGAAATATTCATGTATTACTGTTTGTCTTTTTTTTTTTTGTTCACCTTATATATATATATATAATATATATAAATAATATATATATATATATATATATATACATTGAATTATATATATAGAGAGAGAGCACTAATACCCTTGAAAAGGGTATGAAGCTAATTTCCCTCTAGCTATGAGTAAATAGTAGGACAGACTGGGCTCTTCAACCTTGGTATGGCAGTCAGTCTTTGAGAAGGAAAACTCTGAATTCAAACTTGTTGAACTCCACTTAAGGAATTGATGTGTTACATCCTACTTATGTGGAGAGGTTGGTAAATATCTATGTTAGTAAAATAATACAAAACTTGACTTAACCTAAAAATAATAAAACAAAAGAAACAAGAAAAAAATACAAACCAATTTCCATTTGTTGTTTAATACTTCGTGCAGGTTCTTGATTGTCAGGCACCATATCCCTTACTTCAGAATAAAGTCTTTGGATTCGATGTAAATCTTGACTGAGACGAACAAATTTATCATTGAGAACCTGGAATCCTAATGACAGGCAATAATGAGTCAAATAAAAACATTCTGAGATGAAATGGAATGTTTGACTGTTACTTTCACCAGGAAGTTCAACTCCATCTTCTTTAGGGACCAAACAAGTTTGTTTGGCTAAACCTGTTCAAATGTACAAACAAAATTAAATATAATAAATCATTAAAAAAAAAATATCTATTTTTGAAATGTTATCTAACTCATAAAGAGGACATGATGATCACTAAAATCAGGCATACACTTCAATTCTATTAATAATCAAGATTGGGTGTATTTCTGTCTGTAACCAAAACTATGTCACAGCTTATATCACAATATTCTCAATGGCTGCGTAAGTCTATTACTGAGAATTTAATTTATAGTCAAAATTCTTAATAAATAGAATAAAAACAACCCTGTTATATACACTCAAAATTTGAGTAAGCAATTTAAAAAAATATTTTTACCCCCCCCCCTTATTTTAGTAAAAAGACGTTAACTAAAAAGTTTACAAATAAATAAATACCTACGATTTTGAGTAAAATTTATGCAAAAAAAAATATTCAAAATAATTATTTAATTAATAATTAATAGATGCACGCAACATTTTATTTGATGGGGACAGAAATAAGTTCCTATTTCATATCGTTTTTTTTTTGTTTTTTTTTATCCCTTTAATAATAATAGGCATATTTTTCAGAAATTAATTTTTACACGGCCCTTAAAGTGTTATTTGTTGCTAGTATTCTAATTTACTTTTTTGATATTTACTGATTAAATGATAATTCAATAATTAAAACTCAATTGGTTTGTGGGACTCAGTTTTTCATAAGTACAAAAAGAAATAAACTATTCATAGAATAAACGGATAATTTTCCACTTAAAAATAAGGACATATTTAATTCTTGGCTTTTTTTTATTGATACATTTTTAGGAGTAAAAAGAAAATAAATCAAATGAATTTATTTTTGTCACTTTAACTCAACAAACTATTAAGAAATGAATTTTAATTTTTGTCATGTATAAAAAAGGTTTTAGAAAAATGAAATTGTTTCAAAACACAAGTTTAGGGTAACATTTTTTTTTAAATATCTTAAATGTAAAAAAAAAAAAAAATCCTAAAATAAAGATTGTTTATATGCAAATTCTTAGCAAATTTGTTTTAATTTGATTAGGAATTTGCTAAATTATTTTCCTCTCTTCCTTTCTTTCTCACTCCTTGGTGTTTCTAAAATCATTTTAGTCAACAAATGGACTGTGTACTTCTGATAGTCAAAATATTTATATATTAATACTCTTGTTCCTTAATCTTCCAACTGTTATTTTGCAACACCCTCTGGTTAAAAAGGAGACCATCCAAATCATCCAAGATGAAATGAAAAAATATTAATCCTGATTATCTGGTGTTGTACTTATTTCTTATGAGTGTCATCACCTCAGCTAAATAACAGACCATTCAGTTTTTATTATAAAGAAAGGGAAGAAAAAGGACATGCTACACAGAAAAAAATATAAGAAAGAAAGAGAGTAGAGGAAAGATAGAGAAAGGGGGTGCATGCACAAAAGTGATAACACTAATCTGTTTCAAACGAACATGATGAAAAGAAGGAAAGAAAAAAAAAAAAAGGGCAACAGAGAGTTAAATCAAGATTATACTTTTTACATATTGAACTATTTTGCAATAGCTCTTAAGTAAACATATCAAATACTGTGGTATATCCACAAATCATGCTAGTAAAAATATAACAGTCTACAATTACTAGTAGGAGGGGGGTGGGGGATAGAGAAATTTAGAAGATTTTGTTTTTTTTGTGTGTTACCTTTGGCATGCATATTTCGTTCCTTTGCTTCTTTTTCACTAGCTACAATGGCCGTCACATATGTTGGATCAATTTTAAGGATTTTAGGTGAGACACCTTGACAAAATGGTTGACATAATTTCAACATTACATAACAAAGATTAAGAAAGAAACGATCTGAACAGTACATGCTTCCAAATGTACTGTTAGCTTGAGTGGCCCAGATTCTAGCACGACCTGAAAAGGAAGAAAGAAAGAAATTAAATGTTATTTCACAAAATCTTACTGAATTACAAAACAAACATTTTCATTTTACCTTCAAAATTATGAGAACCATAGGGCATTTTTTTTTTTTTTCTTTTTTTAATAAAAAGGTTTTTATGATTTTCTCAGAAAATATTACTGGGGGTAGGTAGACATCTGCGGGAAAGACATGCAGACATTCCACATTGACACCAACACGTGGGAGGTCAGTGCAGGAAATCTAGAGGCTTGGCGCCTCAATGTCAAACAAAACACAAATAGGAATGAGGCTGAGAAGAGAGTAGCCTCCCCAGCAAAGAGAGCCAGAAAGAAGGAGAGAAAATAGCAACCCCAGCAAGCATCATTGTTTGTGTGCAGCCAGTGCACCAGAGACTGTCACTCAAGGTTTGGTCTGCTCAGTCACTTGTGCAGATGAATTTTTTTTTTTTGGGGGGGGGACACTACACCATCGTCTTTAATAGACAGTAGTATGCCCAACAACATTACTAGAGAGTGCTGAAAAGTTCTTGGACTGACCAAGAATTAAATAACCTAGAGCCATGAAGTTAAACATGTGGCACATTATTTCTCATTGTCATTTCTTTCTTGGTTAGGTTAAGAATTTTTCAGCCACCCCCCACCCCCACCCCGAAAAATAGTGTGAAGAAAAATACAATATGGCAGCCAGTGAAACAATGAAAAATCTAACAAGATGAAAGTTGAAAAAGTTGGTTGGTTGAGTTTTACGGCATGTCAACCCTTGTTGGGTCATTTTATGCTGAAGATGTTTTTGGTTGATTCATTCTTGGTGGGTAATCAAATAAAATTTTATTTTAAAAACTATCTTTTTTAAAAGCACATTTTTTTTTTCAAACTCATGTTCTTCTATTCAACCCATAGCAATAGGGTTGGGACAATCATATAGGTGCTAGGGTTTGACATGACCAGTCGATTGATCAGAGGGTCCTCTCTGACCACCTGTCTAGCCTAAGTAAGGACCAAAGTGGAGTATTACATGTCATGCACTACTCAGCCACCAGAGTTCTATCCTTAAGCATCTCGGATCACCACCCACAGCCAAAAGATGGCCCCATTGGAGGGACCTTACCCCTCTGCAGAGGTGCAGTCGGTGTATTCTAAAGCCCTAGCCGACAGAGCAGCAGTTGAAAAAAAAGATCATATATAAAACATAGCACTGAAGTGTCTGTTTAAGATCATTTGATTTATTTGATGTCTTGCAAAAGGGCACCTCACATGGTGTAATGGTTAAGTTAGGCTGGCAGACCATTGTTAGTGAGTCGGAGTCTCACTAGGTGCCTCATACTTCTGGCCTTGTGCCATAACTAAGCAAAGCTTAAGAAATAACTATTTGATGTTTTGCACTATTTACATGCCAATAACTTCTTATTGGACTATTCAATACATTTACATTAAAAAATTTAAAAATAAATAAATTACCTATGATAAAAATAAATGAATATGTATATATTTACCAACACTTCCATTTAAGCAGGATATGACACAAGGTCAATTTTCTAAGCAAAGTTTAACAGGTTTGAATTCAGAGTTTTCCTTCTCCTTCCAGCTCTCTACTATCTACCCATTAGTCCATTTCCTACAACTCTAACCATTGCACCATCTTATCATAATGGAGATGGTGAGTCTGTAACCAAAACTAAATCACTACCAACGTCACAATTCCCTTAGTTATTTACATTCACAATGGTTATTAAATAATTATTTAATCTTAATTAGCATCTTATTCATTAACAATATTAATGTGTTTAAAATCTTATGAGTGTTATATATCATTAAGAAATAAATGTTTGAATAGTATATGGTGTGAATCATTTGCAAACTGGTTTTAATAAAACCATTTTTAATAAATAATTACTTGGTGTTATTGATTTCTAATATTATTGTTTTATTCTCAAACGTATCAAAAGCAATCCTATGTATAATTTTATATAGAAATCAATTAGAATAAAGTAAAATGAATATAATCTTTTTGTGTTCGTATTTCATTTCATTAGTCTTTCTAATTCAATATAATATTTAATTATACTAAAACTTAAATATTTGTGCCTGGGAGGAGGGTGCATTTTCTTTGCTAGTTCATATAAAATGAATATGTCAATATTATGTAAATTGTAAGTACAATGAGAATGTAAATATATATTTATTTGATTTCCAAAAAGTTTAGGTAGAAATAATATACATATTTAAAAAAAAAAAAAAAAAAAAGGTTCTTACCATCATTAGCATGCATACAGTTCCCCAACCACTGCATAATTCGATGCTTCATTTCTGGTGAAACTTTAATTAGATTTAAAAACAGTTGATGAACACTGTCTCCAAGACTTGATAAGGGCTAGAAAGAAGAAAAATTATTACAATATTAATAAAAATATACTTATAATAAATTAGACAATTAGATAATTCAAATATAATCATTATAGACATCTAATAGAATTGAATAGAGTGAAATTGTTCTGGTATACAAGACTATCTCCCTTCTCACATCATAAAAGAAGAATTCTTATAATAATGGAGATTTGGTGTCTGTAACCAAAACTACATCACAATACCCTCAGGAATTGTGTAAGTTTATCAATGAGTATTTAATTTACAGTCAAAATCATTCAATACATAGAATAGAATAAAATGTAGTATCAGTTTTAATCCTTCAGTTGATCTGTCCTCGAAGTAGAAAGATGTATCAGAGTTGATCCTGTTGGTCATTCCTTTAAGCAAGTAATTTTAGGTTAATTTATCAATGCCATTGAATAGTAAATTAAATACATGTTTGGGCGTTTTTGATTGATAAATCAGCTCCTTGCTGTTTTAGAACAGTTTATAAATATAAGTTGTGATTTTTCACACACCGTATACGCAAAATATTCCAACAAACACATATTGACTAAAAACAGAGAAGATACAAATCAAAATAGGAAATAAAAATTTCTATTTAATCTTCTCTGATTGAAAAAAAAAAAAAATAGAGCCATTTAATGAATAAGATGTACATACCTTCCATATATTAGCTTCTGTAATGTCATGTTCAGCTCTTGGACTTGATGAAGGATTATTAAAGAAGTCATAAGGGCCAATATCGGAGGCTGGAATGCAACTAAATGACAAAATACAGCCAACTAATGTTTTTTCATAAGACTTTGCATTAGTCCAATCACGAGGAGAACTATATTCAATAAAAGCCTAAAAAACAGAAAGAAAAAAAAGAAAATTTCTATAGAATGATCAATATAACATTTTTTTTTCTAACTTCTACAGATGGTGCCAAAAAGTTTTACATTTTTTCCTCTTTTTTTTTTTTTTAACTATCAAAATTCTTTGAAAGGATTAAAGAAACTTAAGAAATGTACCAAATATGTTCAAATCTGGAATAGCATTTATATTTCAAAGTTATTCTCCTCTTGGTCAGGCCAGGAATTTTTCAGCAACCTTTTGAGAATTTAGCATTTGTGTAAATATCCTTTTATTTAAGTTGGCACTTTGGCCAAAGAATAGTTGGTTGGGTTTTTACGGCATATCAACCCATTGGGTCATTTTATGTCAAAAACGTTTTTTGTTAGATGCATTCGTGATGGGTACTCAATTTTTTTAAAATTTATTTTTTGGTTAAGATTAGAATGTAGTATCTGTATCTATGAAAATCTGAAGGCGTTATAAAATATATTAAAATTAGAAAATTAAAATAATCCTATATATTATGTATGCATTTGTTTTTCTTATTTTTGAGAAAGTATTAAATTTTATGCTCTTTAAAAAAAAATAAAAGCTTTTCATGTATATATTTTATATCTTATACATACTTAAATAACAGATTTATATGGATAGAGAAATTAGTAGACTAATCCAAAGGGAAGAAGTGCCAAAGAGGAACACTTTGATCTAAGACAGAATTGATCCTGAGACCACACCTTAATGGAGTTCAGCGATAGGGAATCACGAATGACCAATGATCATATCATCAATTGCATTGAATCACCACACATTCAAGATACAGTGAGTTCATTGGATGGAGCTGGTTCAACCAACCCACAGTGAATGCCATCACAGACAGAAGTATCAATTTGGCTGATACTGACAATAAGCCACTCCCCACCATTTTTATAATTATTATTGGCTACAATAATGTTATCAAATTTGACCTTTTTAAGAAATTACAATGCTAACCTTTTTAATAAAATTTTCAATATATATATATATATATATATATATATAATAAAGGACAGTTGTTGTGTATGTATGTCCAGAGGAAAGTATGAAAATAAAACAATTAACGATAAAGTAAATATATATATATATATATATATATATATATATATATATATACACACACACACACACACATCGCTATCACCAATCTTGATTTTTGAGCAAAAATGACAAAGATTTGATTAATATTTGTGAAGATAATTTTAAAAAAGAAAGAAATTTAAATAGTAACAGCATGGTTTTTTATGTATTTCATATTTTAAATAGGAGATAGTGATTTTTTTCTTTTCAGAGTCTTTGCACTTTTATTCTTGACCAAGGCAAAAGAAAAAAAAAAAAAAAAAAAAAAAAAAAAAAAAAAAAGTTATATTCAATTTTTGTTAAGATTTTATCGATTTTAAAACAAAAACCACCAATGATGTATGTTATTTATAACAAGCAGGATCTGTGGATATATCACGGTATGATAATTTAATTATTATGTTTGATATGTTTACTTAAGCGCTATTGCAATTTAGTTCAGTATGTAAACTTATGATTATCTTGATTTAACTCTAACTTAATTTTTTCTTTCTTTCCTTTTCATCTTTTCAATATGTTCAATTGAAACAGATTAGTGTTATCACTTCCATGCATTCACCCCCTCTCTATATCTTTCCCTTTCCCTTTTTTTATTATATTTTTCTATGTAGCATGTCCTTTTTCTTCTTTTTTTATAATAAAAACAGAATGGTCCATTATTTAGCAGATAATCATGATTTACATTTTTGTATTTCATCTTGGACAATTTGGACGGTCTCATTTTTAACCAGAGGGTGTTAAAAGATGATAACATTTGGAAGATTAAGGAACAAGAGTATTAATATATAGATTTAAATTTATGCATTTTGTGAAATGTCCAGGATTACAACTTGTATAGTTATAAATATGAATGTTACTTATGTTACATTTGCTATTTTTTGAAAACATCTCTAAATCATAAGTAGTTAAAGTTTTTGTTTTGTTAGGGGAGATAACTCTTCCCTAACAAACGATATCACTCTTCAGTAAAAAGATGGATATAAACATAGAGGAGCAGATCAAAGAGAAAACAAGATGGCTGCATGAACACACACGTGTGGGCAGTCAATGTCTTATCCATTTCAATCCTCCTGTACCATGGTTAGTGAGAATAAAAACAAATATTGTTGGAGTTAAAAATACATTTTACTGATTTGTATTATTTGTTGTTCCTAACATTCTGGATTTAACAGTTTTGCAATCTCTTGAAATTTTTAAGTTTATGAACTCAATAAATTACAAGCATACAATTGCATACTGGCTGTTATTAAAAAAAAAAAAAAGAGTTGATAGAGTGGCCTTTGTTGGTATCAGCTGGGCAGTGAGGGAGTCTATCCCTTTTCGCTAGTGCTAGACCAGGGAGATTGTTTTTTTACTGAGTGAAATGCCACACCTACTGTCAGCTCTCCACATTACCTATTCTGTGCTACTCATACACCGAGTTGGCAAGAACCAATATCAAAACTCAGAACCTTGCAATTCATAGGCAGGGGTGGTCTACTGAGCTAAACTGGTCCCCGACTAATTCCAATGTGAATATTTACAGGTAAACTGAAGCGATTATAAAAGTGGATAATTTTGACAAAAATCTAAATAGCCCCTTCCCCACTCCCCATTGAAATGAGAAAGAAAAATAACTGACCAGCGCCAAAGGTTCTGTTCTTGTAAAAAACATAAGTAGATCCAAATATTTGAAGAGAGCAACGTGCATTAGATTCAATTCCTTCTGCAAATGTTCTTGGATTGTTTCCAAAATTGGCAAAAAAGATTCTTTCACTGAACCATCTTCCTTGTGTTTATCGACTTCAATAGCAAGTCGAGTAAAAAAATCCAGCATCACAGTACAATTGTCTCCTACAAAAAGAAACAAAAAAATAAAATTATTTTGTAGTTCACTTAAGTCTTAAAACAAAGAAACAAAAATTACATTCCTTAACCTTTTAACTACCAGAGCGACCCTTAACCATCTGACAATCAAAATGCTAGACAACCCAAAAACGCCAGAGATTGTCAGCTCTTAGAAAATAGTTTAGAGTTTAAAAGAAAAAAAAAAAAAGAAAGAAAAAAAAAAGAGAAATGAATAAATCTTTATTCAGTAGTAAAGTATCAGCGATATGTTACTAGCTTGTCAGCCATTTGGGACAATGGTATTGCAGATGCAAGTGGTTGATAAAGGGTTAAAAGGACTAATTTAAAAAGAAAAAAAAAGTTTTAAATCAAATAAAAAGTTTTAAAAAACGTTTCTCTGCTTACCTAACACTGTTTGATAATTGTCAAAGAAGATATCAATAAATTGATTTGGAAAACTTTGCATAGGCACAAGTTCTGGTTGTTGAAGACAAGTTTTGGCATTCATTAAAATTACATTCTGACATTGATTGATACAATCTTTCCAAATTGAATTCTGAAACAAGAAAAAGAAAAAAGAAAATCAACAAGCTTTCAAAAAATAAAATAAAATATTTTGGTTTGGTTGTTTGGTTTAATGGTATACCAACCCTTGTGGGTTATTTAATGTCAAATCTTGTATATATATATATATATATATATATATATATATATATATATATATATATATATTCTGTTTTAAAAATAAAATAAATTTTATTTCTAATTTTTTAAAAATCAGAAGCATATAGTTTATAGTAAAACTCAAAAGAGTTTGTTGAAAAAATTATATAAAAAAATGTAAAGTGGGTATCAAAATTGTTTAGGATATATTTCAGCTGTTAAAAATATACAAGTCCACAGTGTAATTTGAAGAAAGATGTTAGAGTTCCAAAATTACTTGTGGTGTTGATAAGTCCGTAGAATTTTAGATGAAAGTCTTCAAGGTGTAAAATTCCAGATATATTGTTTTTCATTTGACAAATATGAAAAATAGATGGAAAATAATAACAAACACCATATGTTTTTTCAAAATGTTAAATTTCATACTGTCGGATTAATTTCCATTTCCATTTATTTTTATGAAACAAAAAATAAAAACAATTCTAAATCTTTGTTTGTCATTATATATATATATATAAACACAATATTCTAATTTATCAACACTTATGGTTAAATGTACCACAAAGTAGCATTCTTTTTAAGTCAGTCTTTGTTTTAATAGGTCATCCTGCCAAATTCTAAAAGATAAGAGAATTTTTTTTTCTCTCAGGTAAAACTTTAAAAAATATTTTTTTTTTTTTTTTAAAATGCAGATATGTAGACATAAACAATCTGTCTAAAAAAAGAAAAGAAAAAAGTCAAAAATGAAAAGACCCAAAAACTAAAAGAAGTGAGCAAAGAGGGGGTGGGTTGTCTGCTTACCTGGGGATCAATTAACATATGGGCTGCTCGTAAATAACAACTAAACAAATACTGCAGCACTTTCTCCTCAGTTGCATCATTAATTTCCTGTGTATGCAGGTGTTGATGGGAAGCTTTTACATTGTCATGGCAACCAACTAAACTCTCATTTAGATTGTCCATCATAAGGCGTTCAAACACGGCCTTTAATAACAAGAAAAGAAAAAGATCATTACATCAGTTAAAAATTTAAAAGATTGCATGGGAATTTTTTGAAAAAAAGAAAAAAAAATTTTTTTCCTAAAATATAAAATCTGCATTATTTGCAAATTTTGAATGTGTTTTGTTCTTGTAAATTTTGTGACTGAATACGAGGCCAAAGTTCAATTCTTATTACAACCCTTTGTAATAACTAACAACAATATGTGCCCTCTTGGTGTAAGTATTTAAGTTCTAATATAATGAAATAGATTAGAAAGACTAACAAAATTAAATAAGAGTGCATATAAAAAGATGACACATTTTAATTGGTTTCTATATAAAATCATTCAATAGGATTGATTTTAATATGTTGGAGAATAAAATAATAATATTAGAGATCAATAACACCAAGTAATTATTTATTAAACCCAGTTTTGTTAGTGATATATAAGACACATTACAGGATTTTAAACACACTAATAACATGAGCAGTTTTGACGCAAAACTAAATCAGATTTTCATAGACTTCATTAATAAATAAAATTTATTCTATGAATTATTAATGATTTTGACTATAAGTTAATTATTCATTGATAAACTTACACAATACCTGGGGGTATTGTGATGTAAGCAGTGACATAGTTTTGGTTACAGACAGACACCAAATTTCCATTATAATAAGATATACACATCATTTTTAGACTAGTTGTCCCAGTTCTTATGTATTTAATACTAGCTATAATTTCTGGATGTCTATGTCTATGCAAGAAAAGGTGACTATTCATTATGAACTTTCACAATGATATGAAAACTAAGATGAACTTATCCTGTACCCTCCACTTAAATTCTAGTTAGTGATATTTGGAATTGTAAAAAGTCATTCTTTGCTGGAACGGTTTTAAAATCAATTTTGTTAATATTTCTCTGAATTTTTTAGATGAGACTTGATAATTTGTATTATTTGGCTTCTTCAGACTATTGTCCTCATCTTTATTATCTACACAACATTTTGGCCGATGTACCCTCCAGCCTTCTTCAGGAATTTTTCTTGTCAAACTTGAGAGACTTCATGTCATAATCAGAAGCCTTCAAGGAATTCAAACTCAACACTTTATTCAATCCACCAGGGGTAGACGCTTCTCATTCTGTTAATATGGATTGAATAAAGGGTTCAGTTCAAAGTTCCGTGAAGGCTCTCAACTTCAACAAGAAACACCTGAAGACAGCCAAAACATTGTGTAAATAACAAAGATAAGCAGAATAGTCCAAATAATCCAAATCATTTTTGTTAATATTGAAAAGAAACATTGCAGAGAGATATAAGGAGTTTAGCATTTAAAATATCAACACAGTTAGCCTTGTATGCTTAATTTAAACTTTGACATCACAGATTGGACTTATTAAATTTAATTTTTAACTAAAACACTAGATTGATGGATTTTAACGGCATGCCAACCTGTCTGGGGTTATTTTATGCCTAGAGATTAGGATAGATCATTAAATATAGCATTATTATGGAAATTGAAATGTTGAGTGTGGTGAGTCACTGAATTAGAAATAATAAAAAAGTTAGAAATAAAAATAGTCATAATAAAGAAACTTTCTCAGATTTTTAGTCAGGAATCTTAGGAATTTTCACAAAAAAAAAAAAATCATAAAACACAAAACTTACACAAAAAAAAAGATAAATAAACAAAATAAACAAAAATAACCTACCTGGTCAAGAATATCAAAATCTAAGTAACTATGTAATTTTCCCATATCTTCCATATGAATTCGGGGATTTAAAGCCAAACCATCTGAAAGTAAAATAATTAAGTATTTTAGTAATGCAATAATGAGAAATAAGTATATGAGCATTTACAGTTTCCAATTAAGACAAAAACTTATTAAAAGTTGGATCAAGTTTATCAATAAAAGTCAGCCTTAATAATATATATATATATGTTTTTGAAGAGGGGGGATTTAACAGAGAAAACAAAAAAAAAATCGAGTGAGTTGCAATTTTGACCATCAATACAAAGAAGTAACCGAATAAGTCAGAGTTATAAAGGAATATAAAAGTGTTCAATACATTTGTAGAGCTGGTTCAGAAAAACTGATAAAATCAGAATATGTCTACCAACATTTCACCACAAGATCATCAGGACAATTCTATGTGGAATTAAAACAAGCAGAGGTAAACAAAAAACATTAGACTAGGAATGCAGCATGTTTTAATTGTTAATGGTCACGTCATTTGTTTTGATTTTTAAATGTCAAGACATGGATAAGCAACACCAGATAACCAGGATATACATTTTTGCATTTCATCTTGAATGATTTGGATGGTTTCATTTTTAACCAGAGGAGGTTACAAGATTAATAATGGCTGTACAACAATTAAGGAACACGACTATTCAACCATTATTTTTATCTTATTTTATATTTTGTTCTGTTTATTGTCAGACCTGTGAATATACCACAGTATGATAATTTAATTCATTACGTTTGATATGGTTACTTAAGAGCTATTGCAAAATACTTCAATATGTAAAAATATAATAATCTTGCTTCAATTGTCACTTTTTTTCTTTCTTTTCATTATGTTCGATTGAAACAGATTGCATTATTGCTTCTATGCACACACACCCTCTCTCTATCTTAGATTTTTTCTGTGTATAATGTCTTTTTTCTTCCCTTTCTTTCTTTATAATAGAAGCGGAATGGTCCATTATTCAGCTGAGGTGACGTCACTCGTAAGAAATAAGAACTCAAGAACAGATAATCAGGATTTACATTCTTGCATTTCATCTTGAACAATTTGGACAGTCCGATTTTTAACCAGAGGGTGTTACAAGATTGATAATGGTCATACAATTAAGGAACAAGAGTATTAATAGATGGTTATAATAAAATCCACTGACCTGAATCAAGTGTAATAAGGAAGATTTCTTCTAAATTCCATTGATCTTGATTTTTTCACTTGCAAGATTTTTACTTTCTTTTTCACCTTCATTATTTGCTGCTGCTGCTGCTGCTGCCGTTCCTCCCCCTTCCACCTGCTGCTGCTGCTGCTGCTGCTGCCCATTGAACTGAGCAGTTTGAGTTCCAGGGATTAAAAGGGCGGCAAATGGATTGCTTAAATATTCGTCAGCACTCATGATGTCATTCTGGAAAGAATTTAAAAAAAAAAACAACAATTACTCCAAATTTTAACAAAGAGAAAAATTAATACAACATCGTTCAAGAAATAAGAGTCAGTTCTTGAAAAAAATAAAAATTTAAAAAAATAAAATAATTCTTTTTTTTCATAAATGTAAACTGCGATGTTTGGAATTGTTTTAAAGCAAAAATATTTGTTTTGAGGCTATTCAAAATGGCAGCAAATTAAACCGAGCACTCTAAGCTTGAACAGAAATCTGTCATCAAATTTTTGGTAGTTGAAAAGTGCAAACCATGTGAAATTTACAGGAAAATGTGTGGATTCAGTTAATGTAGTCATTTTAGGTGGCAAAAGAGTTACAATAAAGGAGATTTCTGAACAAGTGGGAATTTCCGTGGGTTAAGCACACAAAATTGTGTATGATGATTCTTGTTTTTTCTAAGGTCAGGTGTGGTGGTGGTTGGTTTTTACGGCATGTCAACCCATTGGGTTATTTTATGCCAAAGGTATTTGTTTCATTCATTCTTGATGGGTACTCAATTTGTTTTAATCATTTTTTTTATTAACCCACAGATGGGACCCTAACAGGTACTATCACTCTGGGTCAGAGTGGAACTGGGAGTAATGGTGATGAAGGGGTACTCCACATTCCCCAGAGCTCCAGAACTGGAACATCACCATCAGATAGAGTTTAACGTCATACCTAAGACATGAAGACCCTCAGTCACCACCTTCTAGTGCATACATGATAAAAAGGGTTGGGTGCTTGCCATAAGGGCAATAGGATTGGGACAGATGCTAGGGCTTGACGTGACCAACCAACTGATCCGAGAGAGCCTCTCCAACCACCCATCTAGCCTAAGTAAGAGCCAAAGTGGAATGTTGCAGGTCATGGACTGCTCAGCCACCAGGATTCTGTCCTTAAGCATCACTGGTTACCACCCATGGCCAACAAGTAGCCTGGCAGTCATGTATTCTAAAGCCCCAGACAACAGGGCTACAATGGAAGGAAAGAAAAGATAAACTCATATACACATACAAAAACATTTCATATTTAATATATACAATAGACATACCATTGGTATTAAAAGAAAGAATATATGAATGTATCCCAACAGTTTAAAAATATACACATTGTTTCATGAACAAGCAGTATGTGAAAGAGGTACAAGAACAAAAAAGGGCTTAGTTGATAAGGATAGGTAATATTGCCACATGGATTTACCATTCCCTGGCAGAGGACCAGGCAATTGATCGGAGGAGACTGCTCCATCCAACAGTCCATCTCAGCCTAAGTAAGGGCCAAAGTGGAATGTTGCACGTCATGGACTGCTCAGCCATTAGGATTCAGTTCTTAACAATTTGTCATTGGTTTTCACCAAGACAATGCTCAAGGCCTCAAAAACTACAAAAAGAACAGTGGAAACCATCAGTCAGTTTGGTTGAGGACACTTGCCACATCTTCCTTAGAATTCAGATCCATTCATTTTTTTTTCAAAATACAAGGTATGTCAAAAAGTATTAAAAAATCTCAATACTTTTTTGACCCCTTATATATATATTACAATAAAAATAATTATTTTGTTCAATTTAGATAAAATTCTAATTGTATATTTGCAAATAAGGTGAGTTTGATTGAAATAAACTTTACAGCTATCTAAAAAAATCTAAATTTATAACCCAATAGTATAATTTCTGGAATAAAACATTTAGTTAATAAAAATTGTAACATTCAAATTTTTACAACAAAATTTCTAATTTAATTTTTATTTACAATCATTAATTAGAACTTATGAGTCATGACTTGTCACTTACTTGATGGATAATAAGTCATTTTGAATAACAGTTTTCATTTGTTTAATTCAAAAATATTTAACATGTTTTAAGATTCTTTATCATTCTACAGTAAAATCTTCAAAACTCTTTTTTTATGTTTTAAGATCCTTTCTCACAGTGAGAATAATTCATTTACATTAATTATGAATTTTATATTAATTACTGAATAATTTACATTAATAAAATAATCTAAATAATTTACATTAATTATAAATTTTAATACAAAGATCCTTAATCACAGTGAGAATTTTTTTTTAATGTTTTAAGATGTTTTCTTTATCCTTCTACAGTGGAATCTCTGAAATTTCAAAAATATTCAAAATGTAAGTTTTAAACACAATGTAGAGATTGAAATACTTATCATATATGTAAAAAAAATGATTTAAGTAAATAAATGAAAACCGTTTACAATTGAAGGTGAGCAGTGTAGTGATAGTATGAAACAGACATGACATGAGGAGTTCAAATTTTGGACGAGGCTGCTTGTATTTCACATAATGCTAATACCCTTGTATCCAGCTATCTTTCCTTCTGCTAACTGGGTTTTTTAACCTTGGTTAGGCAACCAGTCTAGAGAAGGAAAACTCAGGATTCAAACCTGTTAAACTCCACAAGAAATTGACCTTGTGTCACATCCTACTCGTGCAAAGAGTTTGGTAAATCTATACCTATCAAATGTTTTAAGCTGAAAAAATAAATTTGATATCAATTTGATTTTGAATAATAATCTTGTCTCCTTTTAGGAGTTATTTTCTTTATATACTCTTTTATGTCAGTCTGATTTTTACTTCTCGACTTGTTACTCAATTATTTCTTTTGTCTCCTTCGCACTCCCTATCCAAGTTTCCTGTTAATTAGTAGCAGTGATCAAAACCCTTTAAAAACATTTTCTGAAATAATTATCTGATGTTTGAATAGTCACCTTTTTTCTTTTGTTTCATGTGCCCCTTTTCCCATTATTTTCTATCATTTCTTTCAATTTTACTCTTTCTATCTCTCAATCCATTTTATCTCTCTTCTTAGTTTTTTTTTTTTTATTTCCTTCTGTTTTTTGTGCTGATGATCAGCAGTCAATGCAGCCTTAGCAGCCCTTAGAAATTTAAGGGTTTCAAATTCCATCTTGGTTTCAGGTGATATTTTAGATTTACTAGCAGAGCTACCTGGCATTACCCGGGAATTAAAAAGTTCAATCTCTTATCTATTTATAGATTAATAAAAATTATTTTTCTATATATTTGTTTTATTATCTTTTATATATTTTTGTTTTTAATTTGTTTATTTTTATTATTCTTGTTTGTATTTTTTTTTCTTTTATTTGCTTTTGATTAGGTTTTATCCTTTATTAATTTGATTTTATTGAATTAATTTTTTAATATATCATTGATTTATCCCTTATATTTTTATTTAGTTTTTCCTAAGGAAAATGAGGTGTAAAACATTTCATATCTTGTTGAACAAATATAGTATGGATTTTATCTTTATAAAAAGGATGTACTCAGTCATTGTACAAATAAACATATATACATAGCATTACCAGAATTTATGGTGAAATCAGTGGTCATTGACAAATTTGAACCTTAATCAGTTCAACTCAATTTTTTGCATATTTCTGGTCTAATCTTTAAAATATTTATATGGTTGGAAAGAAAAGAAAATAATCTTTCTAAATATAACATTTGTATGTGCTTTTATCCATGGAATTATTTTTTTTACAGCGAGTTAAAACGGTATTTTGCTTTGAACAGACGAAAACAGGAAATATGAATTTTTTTTCAAGACTAAATTTTACACATTATTTTGTTTTGCAAAATCAAAATGGCTAATCTTTATCATTATTCTTGAAATTTTACACTTCATTAGAAGACACTTTAAACTACCAGCAGAAACTTGTTTTTTTCTTTTCCAATCTTTGGAAGCAAAATCACAAAAGACCAAAGTTGACAGAGATTTCTTCAAAAAGTACAAGATAAGCAAACAAAAAGAGCACTATATAATTAATAGAAGATTAATCTTAGAATTATTTTCATATATAATGTGTGAAATTTTAATGATGATATACAATCAGAGTTTTTTGTCAAATTTCCGTAAACAAAGCTGCACATGCAGGACAGGCTTTGTTAAAAAAATTATATAAAGAGTTATTCTATTTCTTGTATGTAATACAACATATCAGGTACTTAAAAAGGTATTTTTAAGTGTAAAGTTATGTTATTTATATAAATTAAAACTATATATGTGTATACATGCTGTATTAAAATGAAAATGTTGAATAATCTTGTGGTTAACTTAAAAAAAAAAAAAAATTGATATCTGTACCTCTTATTCCTTAAATAATGGCTTCCAGAATAGAGAGATACATACAATTTGAGTACAGAATCAGAAAGAACGCCAAACTTTATCAAAATTGCTCCAAAAATAAAGAAGTGTTGAAGAAATTACTGAATTTTTGGTTTTGAATTGGTCAGTGATTTGAGATTTTTTGAGGAAAATCACGTCCTCTTTTGTACCCCAATTTTGGGTCTTTAAATTCTCATAACTTTTGAATCACTGGGCATATTTGCAGAATTCAAATAGTTTTGAACTCCATTTACAGAGATTTAATGTGATTAAATAACAATAATCTCAAATGAAAAAAAAAATCAACTGGGAATGCTAATATACAAAATCTTTCTTTTATATATACAGATTACAATGACGATTCAATTTCGTGTTATTAGTGCTGAATTATACAAAAGTCAAACAATCATTCTTAGATCATATATAAAGAAGGAGCTCAATTCATTAACATTTTATAGTTTTTTGTTTTTATTTTTAAATGTTTGCAAGATTTCATCCATTGTTTTAAAAGGTCTGAAATGCATCAGGTTTATATATTGAAGATATTGAAATATCTAAGCTTAAATTTATAAGGATTTTATTTATATTTGCGAGAGATTAATCCAATTACAACCAAACTGGGATATAATTTGCACACTTTATATTTTCAGGCATTTGATTTATATCCAATACAATTTTTAAAGAGATTTTTTTTTCTTATTTACAAAAAAAAAAAAAAAAAGTCAACATTTTACAAGAAAGATTACTTAGCCAATTCAGTTAAAATTCTAAAAGACCTCCCAATAATCTAATCTAGTTCCTGTTGCAGAAACTAAGATAACTTTTAGGACAAGTGTTTAAAATACACTAGTACTTTGACTTACAAGTGTTAAAGAAGAAGTTCACTAAAAACATTTAAGTTTCCAATTTATTATGACAAAGAAAAATATTTATAAAAAAATAAACAAACATTAAAACCTATTACAACACATAATTCATTACATTCTATTATGTTTTTATAGAGAGCTTCAGTTATGAGTGGAATGGATTAAACTTATAAGTCAAGGTAGCACTATACTAGAAATGAACAAAAGTAAATAAAAATTGCAAAAATTGTTTTTTAACATAACAGTTAATATTAAAATGTGATGGACTTTGGTATTTTTCATATTTATTTATATCCCCCAAATAACAACAGTATTCTAAGTTAATAAATAAATATTACAAAAATTAAAATTTAAAGATCAAAAAAATTCCAGTAAAAACAATATTTTAAAATGATTATTTAAAAAATTATATTTTAGAACAATTTTTAAACATCTGATTTTATAGGACATTTTAAATCAATTGACTTTAGATTATCTTAGATTTAAAAACAAAAATAATTTTTTTAATATTTATTTTATTCATGGAGTAACAGAAGATAGAAAAATAGTTATTATCAAAAGGGATTTAAATGGTGTCAAATATGTACATTCCTTACATTCAGGAACAAGAAACAGCAATATATAGCATTTTTCTTTTCTTTTTTTTACTTTCTTCAAAAGTTGATATTGTATGGACACTAACTTCTAAATTTGTGATTATGATATGACAGGGTTATTAATTCCATCAATTTGTTTTTAAATTGAAAATCAAAACGGTTTTATGCATATAATTTGTGTATAGTCTATTTGTTTTTCAAAATAATAACGATACAAATTAAGTTATTTATACTGATCTTTTAAATATTTCATGAAAATTCAAATGACTTAATATTGTTTAATGGAAATGTTTTATGCAGAATTTATTGGTGTTATTAAAATTATTTGGGGTTTTTTTTTTGCTTTTTGTTTTTTTTAATTAACTAATTTAGATGATTGTGGAAAACTTTGCCTTAAAAAAAAACTAAATATAAATACATAATTGTTATTTAACTAAATAAAAAATATAGGAAGATTTTCAAATATAATTTTTTTCTCCAAATTATAATCCTTTGAACCTTTAAGCCTCAAGGGAGGGGAAGAGAGAAAGCACAAGCAAAAATGAATGAATAAAATAAAATAACTGTGCTTGATTTTTTATCAAGTAGTCATTATTTCTTGGTTTAAAAAAAAATTGGTATATTGATCATTCTTAACCTTTCATTTAAATGGAATGATGTGACAGCTTTCGTTTTAAATTGGAAATCAAAACTGTTTTACATATCTGATTTGTATATAGTGTATTTTTCAAAATATAAATTAAGGTATACAAGGAAGATGCAAACTCCATAAGGGGAGTTAATAAACTTTTCAAACTATTACGAAAAATTAGGGAATTGTCCGATTTTATTGAAATTTTCACTACTTTATTCATTGATATAATTTTATTAAGAAAGTTCAAATGTCTAAGTTGACCAATTTAATTTTACTGACAAAAAATCAGAAGATACTTATCTTTCTTTCTTTTTCGAACTGATCAAATATAATTCGAAGAAAAAATAATCAATTTTATGTATTAAGTTTCTTCATCCCTTGTAAATATCTTAAAAACAATTAGAAAATTTGAGGAACAAGGGGAAATAACTGTTCACTAAAAATAATGAAAACAATTCCATGACTTTTTTTTTTTTTTTTTTCCCCCAGAAAATATATGTATATTTTTGCTTTCTAATATGTTTTGCTAATAATAGTTATAAATTTTTATAGCCCCTAAAATACGAATTGAAAACTAGGTTGTTTTACTAAAGAACTGAATATTCTAAAAGTCGGTTCGACGAGGGATCAATTTCAAGGGTTGCTACTACTACAACACATGGCACCCTTTTTTCTTTTTTTCTTCTTTTTTTTTTAGAGTAGTCGGGACACCTTTTTTTTTTTTTTTTTAAGTAAGCTGGAAAAAAATCAATAGTTAGTATTAGTTAATAATAGTGTTTATTATAGATACCATTAATTGTAACGCCATATACGTATTTTACAAAATCGATTTAACCCCCCTGATTGAAAAGAAAATTACCCAAAATTAGGGATGCATCCGATTTTAATGAAATTTTTAGTGTTGATTTATCAATGAATGAATTTTATAATGCCTCAGTTATTTTATTTCAAAACTTCCTGTTTTTTTTTAGGTCACTTAAAATTGACCCCCCCCCCCTTATTTTTGGGATGCAAAATATCGGTGAGGTTAAGTTGAAACTAATTACAGTATAACTAAAAGACTGAAGGTGTGAATAGAAGAAGAAAATTTAAGGAGCGATTTTTGGTAGAAAATAAGTAATGAAAATAATGATTATTTACCATATAAGGGGGAATTTGAGGTCTGGAATTTTTAATTTGATGAGACTAACCGAACTGGTTTCTTCCTGATTAAAAAGAAAGAAAAGAAAAAAAAAATCTATAGGTATTTAAGTTGTAACCTAGAATAACAATTGTTAAATGGCAAGTTTAATAATAGTTCACCAATAACACTGATCGATAATCGCGTGTGCAGTGTATTTATATATTTTTTAAAAAAGCAAATATGAATTTTTGAAAATTAAAAACGAAAATAAAAAAGGCAGCTACAATGATGAACTGTTGAACGAATATTCGATACATTAATTGTCCAAAATGTTAAGATATTTCAACGAATTTTGTTCAGTTTTAATTTAAAACCAGATCTTAACCCAAATTATTATTTTAAGAAAAAATGTCAGATACAATCTAAAAAATTTGGTTGAAAAAAAAGAAGAAAAAAACTCAAACGTAGGTCGGTGAAATTAAATGATATCGACGACACAGAATTATTTTACTAGATAAAAAAAAAAGAAATAAATCACTTAATTATTTATATTGAATTTTTTCATAAATAACTCTACGAGAAGAAGAAGAAAAGATTTTAAATTTACTGAAAGGGTAAAATTAAATACTATTAAAATTTGAAAAAAGATTTGATGAGGAAAAAAAGGTGATGAATTTGATTAATGAAGTAACTAGTAGTTTTTCTAGTTACAAGATAAACTATTTGCTAAATTTTGTTTTTTTTGTTAATAAAATACCATCAGAGAGATATTTACAAAATATCAGTTTAAAACAACATAAACAATCTCAGCTGAAATAAAACGATCGGTTTTTTTTGGTTGTTGGTTTTTTTCTCTCTCGTTCTTCTTGCTTATCATTTCATTTTCCGTTACACTTTCTCTTTTTCTTAAAAAAACGAAAGTGTACAGAAAAGTCCAGTGTTCTTCAACATAAATACCGATCATACAGAACCATTTTGCCACTAAGAAAGGAAAAAAATGAAAGAAATATTCATAGTAAATTCTACTTACGCAATGTCAATCGGTAAATAATAGCTGTTACACCATGATTTTTGCTTTTCCTTCTCTTCTCAATGGTACACGTCCCCTCCGACGACCGATTTACTTCTTCCGGCTGCGCACGCATCTTATTAGGCTGGCGTCGCTAGAGTGGCAATTTCTATTTTACACTTCCTCCTTCTTTTACTCTTACTTTTACTCACTCTATTTAGTTTCGCCCTCTCTCATATAACCTATATTCCTTTACGTTTTTCTTTCTTTCTAATTTCTTTTTTTTAATACATACTTCTCTTAGTTCTTTTTTTTTCTTACATTTTTTTCCTTCCCCTTTTAAGTAAACATATCAAACGATGTAATAATTAAATCATCATACTGTGGTATATCCACTGGTCCAGCTGGTTCATATTCAATAAAATATCAGTGAAAGGGTTGGTTGGTTGGTTGGTTGGGTTTTTATGCCATGTCAACCATAGTTTGGTTATTTCATGCCGAAGACCTTTTGTTTTATTCATTCTTGATGGTATTCAATTTTTTTTAGTTTAAATTCAATTTTTTAAACTCATTTTTCTATTTAACCCATGGATGGCACCCTAACAGGTACTACCACTCCAGGTCAAGTGGATCTGGGAGTAATGGTAATGAAGCGGTACTCCACATTCCTTAGAGCTCCAGAACAGAACTCATCCCCAGGATAATAAGACCCTCAGCCACCGCCTTCTAGCACATATATGATAAAAAGGGTTTGGGTTTGCCATAAGGGTTATAGGGTTGGACAATCATATAAGTGCTAGGGCTTGATTGGAGGGGGCATCTCTAACCAACCGTCTAGCCTAAGGGCTAAAGTGGAGTGTTGTATGTCATGGACAGCTCAGCCAGCCATAAGGATTCCGTCCATAAGCATCATGGGTCGCTACCCACAACCCACAGGTGGCCCCATTGGAGGATTTTACCTCTCTGCAGAGGTGCAGTCGGTGCATTCTTTTGCTCCAGCCAGCAGGGTGGAGGGATTTGTGTAATACATGAAGAATTACGATAATCAAATCATAAAATACAGCCATTTTTCACAATTATTATTGCTAACCTATGGAACATAGTATCCTTTTTTTTTTTTTTTTAAATCTTTGGAGACGTTTTTAATGTTTAAAATGATCAAGGGGGGCACTTTGCATGGTGCTAGGGCTTGACATGACCAGCTGATTGATCAGAGGAGGAGCCTCTCTGACCCAGCATCTAGTCAGTAAAAAGGAGTGCAGATCCTATATAAAAAAAAAAAGATCCAGAGATTTTAGAGTCAGAAATTGGTATTGCATTTTTAAAGTCAAAAGTTTGATTTATGCAATTAAAACATCAAAAGCTGTAATGACGGAGGACAGGGTTGTGGTGGCTGAGAGATCTGTGACTGAGGTATTACGTGATCCCATGACATGCAACACTTCACTTTGGCTCTTACTTGTGTTCACATAATCTATGCAGTTGCATAAGATTATTGTCAATCCCCTGTATTTCTAAAGGGGTGGCCCTTTTCATATCACGGGCGGGACTTTCCATGGAATAGTACAGAAGCCCGTGAAATACGTGAATTCACGTGGGACCTGGTTGGGTCTCAGTTTCAGTGTGGACGTCAGGCAGAGTAGATCTACTGCCTTAACTGGCACTCACCTGCATACGCATGAAATGTTTAGTTAAGTAAATAAAAGCTTAAGAAAATAACACAATTTTGTGGTTGGTGAATGTCTTGTAACAAGACTGATCTAGAAGAAGAAATGAGTTAAGTGCGACCGACCACCAAGACGAAGTCCAGACGCTAGAAGAGAAGAGAGACACTAGAAGAATAGAAGTAAGAAAGAAGTAAAGAGGTATACAACACTTGGGCTAGACAAGCAAATACGATTGTTGCAACTGTATTCTTGAAATTGCTCTTTTTTATCATATAGGAGTTAGAAGCTGGTGGCGGCTGAGAGTCAACCACCAGTATTTATTATTTATTATGAAGTTAATGAAAATGATATCTTAAACAAACCAGATGTATATGTGGGGATTAAAATAAAATTTAAAATAAAAAATAACAAACTCCCATGAGCCTTCACTAGAAGAATCTTCCGAGCATGTGCGAGAAAAAGGACCGACTTCCGACCCCCAAGAGAATCTTCCGGACATCCGGACTTAGGCCTGTGTCTTGACACTATTACTGGCCAGGGAGATATTTCCTTGTCATATGGTGGCTATGACCCGTGAATAAAGCCTAAATCATAAAACCACCTTTAGTCTTTGTCTCTTCCTTTCGTTCCTTAAATTCCTTCCTTTTCAGCGCAACCACCAAATAAGATAGAGTTAAAAGCAAACCCTAGAAACACGCACCAGGAATAACAAGCTACCTTTTAAATCCTAAAACATTGAATCGCTTGCTACCCAACCAGAAAACAGCACTGCTCACGTGATTTTCAGAAACATTTCTTTACAATCAGAATTGCGGAGGCATGGAATAAACTGCCTGCGTCTGTTGTAGGCTGCCGAAACACTGAATCTTTCAAAGCCTCCATTCTTCCTGTAATCCGCCAACACTATATCTGATGACCCTCTCCATACATATATGCACACACGCACACACATTCATGTATATTATTACTGTAAACTGTTCATGTTCCTGACACTAATACATTATTCTGTGTACTTCACATGAGACTTTGATGAGTTGTGGTGCACCTGTGCACTGTACACAATAAATTTCATTTATATATATTATATATATATATATTATATATATTATATATATGTGTGTGTGTGTAGTATAATAAAAAATTGATGAGTGGTGAGTTTATTGGCCGACGCTGCAGTGTTTCGATCTATTAATTAGATCATCTTCAGGGCTTTTGTTGATATGTGGAAGGTGATAAAAAATTTTTTTATCTCAGAATAAGGAGAAAGGCGAGTCCTTGTTTATTGGTCTGTTTAAAATTTGAAGTCTGAGAAAAAAGAACGTTAAAAAAATGAACGGTTTGAAATATAACGTCAAATATTCTTTTTTGTGGTGTGAGTATTAGAATGTGTAAGTGTTTGTATCGAAAAAAGCATTGTGCCTTTTTTATGTGTTTATGAATGAATATTTGACGTCATATTTCAAACCGTTCATTTTTTCAACGTTCTTTTTTCTCAGACTTCAAATTTTAACAGACCGATAAACAAGGACTATTACTCGCCTTTCTCCTTATTCTGAGATAAAAAAAAATTTTCATCACCTTCCACATATCAACAAAAGCCCTGAAGATGATCTAATTAATAGATCGAAACACTGCAACGTCGGCCAATAAACTCACCAATTAACTCATTTAAACCTGTGTTTTTTCAATTTTTTATTATACTACATACTGTCGGATTCACTTCCTTTTATTCACATATATAATATATATATATAAAAGACTTGGCATTAAATAAACCACAAGGGTTGATATGCCATTAAACCAATCAACCAATCGGATTTACTTTTCATCTCAGTTTTCGGAAATAGTTCTCATCATATTTTGAACAATTTCTTGGAATCTTTCAGTAAGAGGATGTATCTTTTCCATTGCAGTGGTATCAGTAAATAATCCAAAAGTGCTCAATATATTAAAAATACACAGCAGTAATAATACTAATAATATTATTAGAAGGAAAATAAAGGGTCTACCATGGTTTCAATCAAATTGAAATGATTTCCTCAAGACCCTACTCTACGTTAACTAAGTCGATGTAATTCCTTAGTTAAATTGAAGATATTTATTGGATAATAATGGTTGAACGCTATGTCATTTTTCTCTCAATCTTTGCGTGTGGCCTGCACATGAAAATTGAGAAAAAACAATGTATCGTTCCACACATGTATTTATTCCTTAATTTTCATTTCGATATTGTTATCAATTTAATTCTAATTCTAAATAATAGTTAGTAAAAACAGTTAAAATTTAATTCTCATTATATTTTAGGGGTTTAATATTACTAATTCATAGTTTTTATTGTCCGTTTTATATATATATATATATATATATATATATATATATTATAATAAAAAAAGTGGTAATTTCCTATAAGTTTAACATGATCAAAGGGGAACCACTCTTGACTGATAAATTATTTATTTATTTATTGATCTACTAGGAAAAAAGAAGATGTGTCTATCACTGTCTTTGCTAGGTTGCTCAATTGCTTGCTTATTTTGTTTAATGGTATATCAACTCTTGTGGGCTATTTAATGCCAAGTCTTGTTTTTTTGTTTTGTTTTTTTTTTTTGTTTTTGTTTTTTTTGTATATATGATTTCAATTGCAAGGTTCCTGGTTCAATACCTGTCTCTGCTAACTCAGCGCATGAGTAGCACAGATTGAGTAATCTAATCTGTGTGGTAAAGTGGGGAGATAACCGTAGGTGTGGTGCTCCACCTCACAAAAAAACACAATCTCCCTGGTCTATTGCTAGCGAAAAGGGGATAGACTCCCTCGCTGTCTGGCTGATACTGACAATTGGCCACTCCACTAACTTTATATTGGTAGAAATAATTTTCATTAACTTCATGTGTATTAATAGACTGATGGCTGACCCTTAGCCACTACCTTCTAAGGTTAGATGTTTACCATTAGGGCAATTTGAGGAATACAGTCAGGACATAATCCTATGGGTGCTAGAGCTTAACACGACTAGCCAATTGATTGGATTGGGCTTCTCCAACAACCTGTCTAGTCCAAGTAAGGGCTGATTTAGAGTGTTGCAAGTCATGTGATCACTTAATACCCAGTTCACAGACTGCTCTGTTTGAAAAATATATACAAACTGCATTGGTTGCCTGATTTTTTTTTCTTTTATTAATATAAAATGTTTAAAACTCTAATATCTGAAAAAAATGTTCATTTTTTAAAAAACTTTCCTATCTAAAAAGTTTGTTTTTTTCACACAGAGTCTCAGTATAAATAGAAAAAAAAACATTTTCTATTGTTTTTCAAATGACAACTATAGATCAATAAATCATTTTAAAGGATCAAATAAATTAAACTCAACCTTGGTTTTTATTTCATTTTAAGAAATATATTATGAGGTGTACTTATTGCAGTTATGAATATAGAGTTGTTTCCCTTGATTAAGCAATTTTATGTTTTAACCACATCTTTCGTTATTATAATGGAGATTGTGTGTCTTTCTGTCTGTAATGGAAACTACATCACCACCAATGTCACAGTTCCCTTAGTAATTTACAGTATATTCTCGATGGGGTTAAATCGAACTTAACGGGCCTAAATTCCACTATTGTATGTCACCCCACGAAAGAAAAAAAAAAAATCAGGGAATTAACCGAATTTGATAAAATTTTCAGTGTTGATATATTAACGAATAAAAGATATAATGCACCAGTTATTTTATTTAAAACTTTTACATTTTTTCAGGTCAGTTAACTTTGAACCACGTATCTTTGAGAATCTGCATTACATCTCAAAGATATCAACACTGAAAATTTCATTAAATTCGGTTAATTCTCTGATTTTTGGTTTGTTTGTTTTTTGGCGGTTCGATTTAACCCTCATTACTTAATCTTAATTAGCATCTTATTTATTAACAATTGTTACATAATTATGGATCCCTAATATCTTTTTAAGGTAGTATAGAAATCCTTATGGCAATCAGTATAGCTGATGGCCTTGAGAGTGAGTGACAATGCTTGACCTCACTCTCACCTTGCTTTCTGGGGATGGAACGTGAGAACGGAAGTCAATAGAAGCCCTTCCGGTTTAAGGTGTAAGCAACTCAGTCAGTTAGTCAGTTGCAGAGTTAGAGTTAGGACTTAGAAGCGAAGCTAGCAAGATGTGAGCTCACTGCGTGATTGTCTGGTCTGGGGATCTGGAATAAAGTAACATCAAAAGTAAATCGAAGTCTTGTTGTTATTACTAACAGCTAACAATAGCACAAGGCTTCTGATAAGAAATGATCCCCGACAAAGACCCGGAGTCCCCAAGAAACACCACGACAAGACCAGACCAAGATAGAAGATAGATGATAGAAGAACCAAGCCGGCCAGAAGAGAGGTATATAACGTAATACAATGTCTCTATAAAGGTCTAGTATTAAGAAATTTGAGGTAGGGGTTATCGTCCTTGTCTACGAGCCTCCATATGGAACCAACTAATCACAGGCTAGAATACTTTGGCGGCAAACCCAAAGTGGGAAATTCTTCCTTTTTCTGCTCGACCAGCATCAAAGACGGACCACAAAATTGAACGTCTCTCATATCCAGCATTACGACCAGATAAAGCCATAACAGGGGATTCCGATAATTCAACCTACCTCAGGATTTCAGTTAAGTGGACAAATTATTAACATTTGTGCAGACGAACTAATAGTTTGCAACCTTATTGTTATATATCTGTAATACATGTCTTTTATTCCTATTTCAAGTTGTTCGTTTTATTCTTAACTCTTGACCTGTCTGTTACCATTCGTGGTTAAAACTTTATACTAGCCGATAAACATTTTTCCTCAAAACAGACCATATTTTTAAGGTATTTACCTTGCATTCCCATGTATGTGGGTATGACACATGATCTTTTTAATGTGGGACCACCCACGAGCCAAAGCTGATGGGATGGTGGGTGCAAAAAATGCGTTAATCCCGTCGACATTTCCCCTCAAGAGGGCGCCTCAAGCACTGGGCAATAAACCCAGCCCTGCCTCTTTAAATCAAAGTAAACTAACTATTCTTACGTGTCTGTCATGGCACGTTTTTAAGTGGTCAAATAAAAGTTCATCAACCGTCCATAATCGGTAAGTAACTTTCCATAGGGACCCCTTGATTTTAAATCAAATAAACCTTAATTTAAATATTTCTAGCTACAGGTATGCTCACAATTTATGACTTCTCATAAATTGTAATACTAGACTGTACTCATTCATCATGACCAGGTATAAGGAAGTGCAGTGGTGTACTGGTTAGAGTCGCAGGAAATGGACTTGTCGACCCGAGTTCAATTCCTGGACGAAGCCACAGTTCACATAGTGCTAATACCCTTGGGAAAGGTATGAATCCAACTATTCTCCCTCCAGCTATGGATAAATAGTAGGGCAGACTGTGCTCTTTAACCTTGGTTAGGCAACCAGTCTAGGAGAAGAAAAACTCTGAATTCAAACTTGGTCATTACTATAATAGACTCAGGCATACTCAGTGATCTATAAAAAAAAAAAAATTTGTTAAAGTCTTAAGCTGCATTAAGTATTCTATGTTATTATCACCCTTGGCCAGGATTGAAACTGCAACTTAGAGATGACTATCAGTTAGAACTTAACAAAGCAAGCTATTTATTGAATTGCTAGCTTTAACATGGTATATTTTAGAAAGTGCCATAGTTCCTATTTTTTTGATAATTTCTCAGGATTATTATTTTACTTACATCATTAGTATATTAACTAAATCTAACTCAAAATAACACTAAGTCCAATGATTGTTGTTAGGATGTTTACAATAATTAAGTATTATGTTTAGTGCTTGATTAATGATTAGAGGATAAAAGTTTGAATTTCAAAGTTAATATTTCAAATCAAGATCCTTGTGAATATTTGAAAGTTGACCTCTTGCATTTGTAGGGAATACATAACTATCTTAGAAACAAGGTAGGTCTCTGGTGTTAGATTTTTTCTTTAATTAATCTATCTATCTATCTATACATACATACATATATAAAGGATAGTTGGTGTGTATGTATGCATGCATGTATGTAATGAAATATATATATATATATATATGTTCAATTAAACAAATCCATCCTTAAACAAAATTAATTTCCAATGCAGTACACACATTTTAAAATGCCTATAGCACCTTTCCCATCAATTCTCCTCCTTCCAACCTCCACACCCATTAATATAATTTGTAAAACTGGAACACATCACCCCTGATGATGGCACTTCGAAGTGCCAAAAGTACTCGGGACATGAACTTTGGTGGACTAATCCATGAATTCCACCCAAATATTAAAAAGTTAGCCAGAAAACTTGAAAAAATCACAAATAAAATTGTTAAACAGGAGATGTGTCTTTTGTTTAATTCAACATGCATAAATGAAAGAATGCTGCCCAAACACGCACACGCACACGCTCACACACACACACACACACACACACATATATATATATACATTAAATATCAATGGTTCTTGCTTTTTGTGCAAAATTTATGGAGATTTGATTTATATTCAAAGATATTTAAAAATAAAAATATACATAGAAATAACATTGAAATTCTACATAAAATTTTCCGGCAAAAGTTAACAAATCAATATACCTGGGTTTGGGGGTTTTTTTTGCTCCCCACTCCATCTACCTAGGCAATACTGGGTAGCCGCTTCTAGTGTTTAAATAAATGTTTTTAATAATTAGCTAAATACCAACAACGTTGCTCTGCTCTGCTCTGCTCTGCTCTGCTCTCTCTCTCTCTCTCTCTCTCTCTTTCACACACACTCTCTCCCTCTATTTCACTCTTCCTTTCACCTCTCCCTCCCTCCCACCATGTTCCTCCTCGTCTCTCTCTCTCTTCCCCTCTTCCCCTCTTCCCACTCTCTCCGCCTTTCTCCTCCCGTCCCCCCCCCGGTCTCTGTATCTCTCTTTCCGTCAATGCACTCTCCTGTTTTTGGAGGTAAAAAAAACGTATTTAGCGCAATGTTTTGAAAGGAACTCAGAAAGTTGTTAGACAAAATTGTTATCATGGATGGTGTAATGAATCCTTGGTGTTTGGACGATAAAATATATAAAAGTCTTAATGATGTTTGTTTGCTCGCTGAAAAGAATCGGGTTGCTCGAAAAGTAAGTTTTAAAATTTATACCATCATTTGTTATTAGTTATTTATGTTATGTTGTCAAGTAAAAATCTTAATAAACTTTTTTTCTTGCGAACCAAAAAAAGTGTTGTTGTTGAAACAGTCACTGTTTAACAGTGAAACTTAAATTATTTTTTAGGTTAATTAAAAGATTTTGTGAACATATCAGTTTTTAAGAAAAAAATATTATATGTAAAATTATGGAAATTATTGTGATTTTTTTAAAAAAGTTTGATAATAACGAAATTTTGTAAAACTGTACGATTACAATTAAGTTAAATTGCAAAAATTAAAGGACAGCATTAATTGATGTATAAATTTAAAATTGTTGCGTCGTGATACAGTTATACACTTTTTTTCACCCCAGAACTGCAAAAGTTTTAAGTTTTTTCTTTTTTCTTTTTTTTCTTCTTCTTATTGAAATAGAAATATACCGTTGAATATTCAGCAAAATTACCAGCGAATAGTAATGTTCAATTTATTTCAGTTTAGGACTTGACAAGTTTACAATCTCAATTCCCTTAAAATAACAACGCTGAGGTTTACCCATCTCAGTTTTTAAGAAAAAATATTATATGTAAGATCATGGAAATTATTATGATTAAATTTAAAAAATAGATAATAAAATTTTGTAAAAACTGTAAGATGTTACAATTTAAATCTTAACCGGCAAATAAAATAAAATACTTGCAAAATATTTTCGTTTTTAAGATGATGAGGATAATAATCTTCAAATATGCCGATATGGTAATTTGTTTTTAATTTCATGCCATACAAAAGTGAAATTATTTGTTATTAAATCACATCATTAAAACTAAAGGAAAAATGGTAGACTGTGAATTGAGGGACGTAAATTTTTACCAAACCTTACTCTAGTGGAAAATGAAATGAAGCCCAATGTATATATTTTTAATTTCTCAACCGGGGTTAATACCTTTAATAAAAAATCAAACTCTAAGGAAAAAAATAACTTAATACGTTAATTTATTTATAAGTTTGTTTTTTTTAATTAGCAACAGCAGTAATTGATGTATCAATTTAAAGTTGTTGAGTAGTGATTCAGTTTTACACTTTAAAAAAAAAAACTCAGTGTTATTATTTTAAGGGAATTGAGATTCTAAACTTATCAAGTCATATACTAAAATAAACTGAAAATTACTATTCGCTGGTAATTTTGCCATGTATACGGGCAGGTTTAGCTCGGTCAGTAGAGCATCTGGCTCAGAACCACAAGGTTCTGGGTTCAATACCAACCCTGGCCAACTTAGCGTAGGAGTAGCACGGCTTGAATTTGTGCCGCAAAGTGAGGAGCTGATAGTAGGTGTGGCACCCCACCTCTGAAGCAGAAACAATCTCCCTGGTCTCACGCTTGCAAAAAGTGGATAGACACCCTCGCTGTCTGGCTGATAACGACAATAGGCCACTCCGTCTACTTTACTTTATTCAACGGTATTTCTATTTCACAGTAACAATAAAAAACAAACTTAAAACGGTTCACTTTTGCAGTTTTTATATTTTATATATATATTTATATATATATATATATATATATATATTTATTGGGAGACAATATTTAACTGTCTCCCTTTTTACATTAAAGAGGGGCTTTCCCACATCACATGACAGGGTGAACTCTTTAATCTTCCTTCTTATGTACATGACATTGGAAGCCATAGACATAGTCATTCGCTCCTCAGCATCTATACACATGGTGCCTGGCTTTGTTTCCACACCTCCTGAAAAATAGTAAGTGATTTCCACCTCTTTGTTGTTGAAACCTTTCTTCATGTTCTTCGACACCTTGTGACTTTTTTGTGGTTTGGGACGGGAACTCGGTTCCCTCTTTGTATGTTGTATTATTAAATGTTATCATGTATTGACTTGACTTTTTCCCTACCGAATATTCTGTGTTAGGTTACTCTCTTTTGGATAACCTAATGCATTATAAGTATAGCAGGTGACTACAGAGATTGAACTCACAACTCACAAGAGTGGCAACTAGAAGTAAGATTATTGTCACCCCTGTTGTCTGAAGTGGGTTGGCTGCTAAGAGGTATAAATGCAGTTTCTCTCACGGGGAGGAATGACTGTTTTCAGCGGGGAGAGTTGGCTGTCTGTACCAGTCTGATGACACTGTAACATGTGATGATATGAGGACACAAAGGATTTGTTTTCTTTAAAATTTCACAGGGTATTAGCTATGAATTGACACCCCGTTAATTCTTATACGTTTATTCATTGTTAGTGTATCAATTATGGGTCTGGTTTAGCTCAGTTGGTGGAGCACCCGCCTAGAAATCTCAAGGTTCCTGGTTCAATACTGGTCCCCGTATGAGTAGCACAGATTAAGTAATCTGATCTGTGCAGTAAAGTAGGGAACTGACGATAGGTGTGACACTCGAACTCGGCATAAAAAAACAATCTCTCAGGTTTAGCGCTAGTGAAAAGGGGGATAGACTCCCTCGCTATCTGGCTGATACTGACAATAGGTTTGGTTGTTTGGGCATCTCAAACCTTGTTGGGTCATTTTATGCCGAAGTCGTTTGTTTTATTCATTCTCATGAGTATTCAATTTTTTTAAAAACTTTTTTTTTATTTTTTTAACACATTTTTGCAGACTCTTTTTTTTTTTTTTTTTTTAAATTTATTTACCCCATAGATGGAAGCCTAACAGGTAGTACCACTCCACTGAAAACAGGCCATTCCACCAACTTTACTTAGTATACCTTTATTAGTACCATTGATGTTTTGAACTACGGGTTACAATGTAACCCATTGAGTATGAGTATTTTTTTATAAACACATTTTACTATGTAAGTTACATAGTAAAATGTGTTTATAAAAAAATTGAGTATCCATTAAGAATGAATTTATTTCAAAAATTAGTTGGTATTAAATTGACCCACTGAGGTTGATATGCTGTAAAACAAACCCAACCAATCTAATGTATTTAAAAAAAACACTGGTATTAGCTATGAATTAACCCACCATTTATTCAGTGTTAGTGTATCTTTTGTGACTGATGTTTTGAATTGAATTTTCTTTGTAGAAGAATATTGATGAAACAAAAACAAGTTTAGAAGAAAAGTTTCCATCATTGGAACTGATGAAATTTATTCAATCCGCAAACAACTCAATGGAACTTATTTGCAAGGTAGGAATGTTTTACTTTAGTTTAAAATGGTTTTCTGTGATTTGAACTATTTGCTCTTGTATTAAATTCTCCATAAGCAGAACTATCTCTAAAAATAATTATTTTAATATCATTTGATTTTTTACTTTTTTTTTTCTTTTTTTTTTTTTTTCTTTTTTTTTGACAGATAATATTTGAAACAAAACAAAGATTTCAAGATAAAGAATCTGCAGACATTCTTCATTCTGACCAAATCCGTAAGATTCATTTTTTTTCTTTCTCACTTTCTTCCTTATTGTACAATGAAAAACTAAATACAGTTAAATAAATAAAAAATATTTGAAAAAAAAAAAAAAGAAAAAAAAAAAAAATATATATATTATATATGTGAAGATATCCAATCGACTGGTAAGTTGGGGATGATTTAGGATCATCTACATCCTCTGTATATCCACAATGCATGTTCATGCAGATGCACACTTATAGATTTATACATGGATTATTTCAAATTGTTAAGAGAGTTTAGTGTAAGATGATTGATAAATTAATTATATACAGAGTAATATTTACACTTTCTTTCTTATTGAAAGTATATATATATATATATATATATATATATATATATATATATATATATATATATATATAGGTGAAGGATATCTAGTGTTTCCTTGATAGGATAGTTTCATCAGACCACCAAATTTATATTTTATTTTCAAATTTTCTTTATATATATATACACATTTTTTTAAGTAGGAAGTACAGGTGGCATAATGGTAAAAACATTAAAGTTGAATATGAATTAAGAAATGGGAAAATCAAAACAGTAAATCAGGAATGTGAACTAGGGTTTGGCTTTGATGTTACTTTTAAAGATGACAATCAAACTTTGTCTATTATTTTGAGGACAAATGGAATGATTGGCTAGATGGTTAGAAATTTTATTTCAAGGGAGGTAAATGTTGTTTTTAAAAATATATAAACCCTGATAATACCTCGTGTAGAATATTGTAATCAGGCCTTGGCTCCATTATCTAGACATTGAGATTGGATGAGCGAGTGTGGCAGAATAAAGTACATTACTTTCCATAACTTCTTGTTGAAGATCTGATTCTTGCAGAGCAAAACAAAAAATGCTACATTATAGAGAGATTTTTATTAACACAATAATGTGAAATAAAAAAATAATTCAAATTCTACTTAAGTAATTGACCTTGTGTCACATCTGTTTGTGCTGCGGGGTTGGTAAATGTGTGTGTGTGTGTTAAAGAAAAAGACTTAAAGATCGGTCATTTTAACGGTAATAGATCTTTTTTTTACCTATAAGTATATGTATATATCTATGAGTTTCATCAGATTGCCAAATTTATTAAAATGGTAAACAGAATTCATGAGAGTTTAGATCTATTTCTACCCATTAGTATATGGATATAGATATTTACCAACTCCAACACACAAGTAGGATGTGACACACGGTCAGTTTCTTAAGTGGAGTTTGATAGGTTTGAATTCAGTTTTCCTTCTCCTAGATCCAGCCTCATCCAGGATTTGAACACTGGTCGACCTGTCCATTTCCTACGACTCTAACCATTATACCCTGTGCCTCCAGATGTATATATACCTATGAGTTTCATCAGACCACTAACTTTATTGAAATGTTGAACAGAATCATGGGAGTTAATATATATTTTCTGAATATGCTCTGGTATCGCTTCCTATCATAGCATTAGAAATAGATCTATTACCGCTAAAATGACATTTATTTAAGCCTTTTTCTTGACCAAATATATTGCTCTGTTCAAAAATATTGAAACTTGATCTCTGAACTTTGATCAGAACAACTTTAATATTCCGTTGTTAAAGAAGGCCCACCTTTGAATCATCAACTAACCTATTGATTTACTTATATATATATATATATATAACTTAGATTTACTTATTGATATATATATATATATATATATATATATATATATATATATATATATGTCTCAATATGTCCCATCCTTCTTGTGGTGTTGGGGTAAATGCATACTTCTTAATTCACCTAATTAAGCCGAGAGAATGAGACCTAGTGATCACTGACAAGCACCTCTGATGTTTTAATGTGCAAAAATGACTTCCTCAAAGAAAAATAATTTTGTTTTCCTTTCTTTCTTTCCCTCAGAACAAAGAATCACAGAGATTACCAATTTCACTGAACATTTAAAATCCTTGGTGCAAGAAAAAGAAACTCTGTTGACAGCTCTTCAAAGGCCACTTGTTGAAAATTCTATAAAATTGGAAGTCAAATATCATGAGTAATTTTTTTTTTTTTTCTTTTTTTTTTTTTTTTTTTTTTAGATTTCTCAGCGTTGGACTTTTTAGACATATTTACAACTACTATCAAAAATATGTGACCTTCATGTGCAAATAAATTAGTTTAAAATAAATTAAAGTTGTTGGGGTGGCCTAAAGTCAGTATCAACCAAACAACGAGGGAGTCTATCTCCTTTTCACTAGTGCTAGATCAAGGAGATTGGTTTTAGCATCTGAGACAGAGCACCACACCTACCATCAACTCCTCACTTTACCACACATATCCCTGTGCTACTCATACACTGAGTTGGCGAGGGCCGGTATCAAACCAGGAACTTTGAGGTTCCCAACCAGACACTCTACTAACTGAGCTAAATTGACCCTAAATTTTACTAAATAAAACATTAAATTAGAAAGATAAACGAAACGCCTATAAAAAGATTACATTTATTTTAATTTTATTCTAATTGATTTCTATATAAAATTATACATGATTATTGCTTTTAATAAATTTGAGTATAAAACAATAATATTAGAAATCAATAACCCCAAGTAATTATTTATTAAACACAGTTTTGTTAAAACCAGTATGCAAATTATCCACACCCTATACTATATAAACCTTTATTTCTTATTCGTGTATAAAACACATTGTATTTGTTGTTGAACACATACAGAAGTTTATTTTGCACTTATTCTTTAATCTTTTTAATAATTATTTTTTATCCTGTGCTAGGATACAGTCTTAACGTCACAGCCAACACGCATTTTCATGGACACACACATGACAACATACACACACGTACAAACAAAAAAAAAACGTATTCACGTAAACATGCAACACGAAAATACAGTTATATAAAAAAAACATCATTCTAAAAAAAAAAAAATTCATTTAAAAAAAAAATGCCATAACTAGACTACTTCAGTTTCAGGGATCTTTTGAAAAAGAGATTTTATCGCGAAAATTCAAGAATTAAATACAAGTTAACACACAACATCATTGTTACCGTATTATTATTTTTTCTTTTCTTTACACCTGCATTGTGATAGCCTTCTAAATCAATCTCCTAACCAATATATACACAATGCTTCAAGCAAATTATAAAACTCAATATTTTATTTATTTTTCTCCTTTAGACCAACCATGAAGATGTTTTCACAAGTTTCAAGTTTATTGAGGGAACTGGTGAAAAATTTAAACAACATAGAATGGTTGGTGAATGCTGATTTGGCTTCTCCTAATAAATTGGTAAGCGTTATTCTTTGCAACTGATTGATTTTTTTTAATTTTATTTATTTATTTCTCATGAATTTAAACTTTAGTCAAATGAAATTTCAACCTGTTGGAATATTCTGATATATAAGGTGTCCTGCACAATACACCACCTGAATTTATAGACTGGGTGAGGTCATGTGGTTTATTCCTTCACCAATCAACAGCCATAACTAAGGAGCAGCAAGGATTTCTGCTGGACAAATGCTCTTGCTTGAAGCCTAAAGGATGGCCCATAAAATCGTAACGCAACCTCTTAGCTCTTTTCACAAATCCACCTACACAAGCCAAATCATTGCTGAATAGCCAATAGAAAACAACAGGCATTGTATTTATATATATTTTTTTTAATTTTATTTTTTTCTATTTATTTTGTGTGAATTTAACCCTTTATCTACCAGAGCACCCCAAACAGCCAGACTATCAAAATGCCAGACCGCCTGAAAACACCCAAGATCGTCAGCTCTTAGAGTTAAAAATGAGAAATGAATTAAATGAATTCATTTCTATTCAGTAGTTAAGGATGAGCGATACGATATTAGCTTGCCAACCCTTTGGGACATGGTTATTGCAGATGGCAGTCATAGATAGAGGGTTTTTAACTTTGGTGAAATGAAATTTCAACCTCTTAGCTCTTCACATAAATACACCTACACAAGTCAAATCACTGCTGTGTAGCCTACAGAAAGCAACAGGCATTGGCCTCTATGTGAACTTAGATAAAACAGAGTTCTTTTTTTCTTTTTTTTAAAAACAAGATGGAGATATTTCCACACTGGATGGCAAGACTTTGAAATTAGTAAACCAATTCCTAGATAGTAATATCTCTTCCACAGAAAGCAATGTATGGATTCTGGATGTCGTGTGCAAGACCTACCAAGGGTAATGACTGATAGGGACAGGTGGTGTGAGAGAGTTATGTGTGTTCATGCTGTCAATGGGATCTGATGATGAAAGTAGACACTTCTGAGGTGGGTGGGGTGGGTCTCATGTCATTAATCCACAGAATTTTCTGTTGATTATTTAAGTAGTCATTTACCCAATCCATTTGCCACAGGTAGGATGTGATACAAGGCTGCAAGTATGGGGCATCCAGTGAGGATTGAACTTGCTTTTCAGTAGTAATGGATCTGCGACACTAGCTTGCTAACCATTATAACACGATGGGACATCTTTGTTGATTATCCAATTAATACAACATTAATCATTATTCTATGTCCAACCCTATTTTCCCCTATGGCAAGCCCCAACTCTTTTTATCACATATGTGCTAAAAAGCGGTGGATGACGGTCTTATTGTCCTTGGTATGATGTTAAACTGTATCTGATGATGAGGTTCCAGTTCTGGAGCTCTGGGGAATGTGGAGTACCCCTTTATCACCATTGCTCCCAGGCCTACTCTGACCCCGAGTGGTAGTACCTGTTAAGGTTCCATCTTTGAGTCAAATAGAATAAAATGAATTCTAAAAAAATGTGTTTTTAAAAAAAATTGAGTTTAAAAAAATACAAATTGAGTACGTATCAAGAATGGATGAAACAAAAATGTCTTCAGCATAAAATAACCCATCAAGGGTTAACATATTGTAAAATCCAACCAACCACACATACGTGTATATTATTACTGTATGTTATTTCTTTTCCTGATATTAGTACATTATTCTATGTACTATACATGAGACTTTGATGAGTTGTGGTGCACCTGTGCACTGTATGCAATAAATTTCATTATCATAAAACAAAATGACTTCGGCATAAAATGACCCAATGGGTTGATATGTCATAAAATCCAACCAACCAACCCACAAATACTGGGTGACTATATAATAAGAATTGTACTAAAGATGAGTAGTATGTTATAAGACATCTGCTACTCTTAACACAGCTTTTTAAATAGTCGAGACTGCTGTATCATCTTGTAATTAAATTTCTTTTGTAAGAATTATCTCCCTTTATGACTTTCTTGGTCAAACAATTTTTCAAGTGTTGTAATCGTCTCTAGTGTTGATATTATTTGATCTGAAAATTTTCACTGTATAATATTCAGTCGATTCGATTTATGAATAAGTTTTGGATTAAGTGCATTGACAAGGAAGGAAATTATGTTGAAAAAAAAATATTTATGCAAAATAAATCCTTTTTTTTTTTTTCTTTTTTTTTTTTTTTTTTCTTTCATCATTAGACTACTAATTTATTAACAAAAAAATGTGAAATGTTTGGTTAATATTTAACTTTTGAGACTTTATAGACTTACTAATCGGCGGCAGCAGACTTTTAATGATACATGTCTGTTTAAGGGAAGAAGACATAAAATGTTTGGGTTTTTTATTTTTTATTTTTTTCTATTTTCCCATTTCCATAAATCATCATCATCAAAGTGTGACAACTGCACAGATTCATTTAACTCTCTCTTGCCACCCGTCCCTCTCAATAATTGCTTTAGGCAAGTTCTCTAGACGGCATCCTGTGTCCATACATAGCTGATGAATGTAAGTTTTTACTGGTTCACTAACATTGGTGCGTCCATGTGCAGTAGTCCACAAGAGAACGTTGCTTATGAGTTCTTACTTCAACAGAAGTGCATAGCAAGTCTTGCTTGTCTTACTTGGATGGTTAGTGAGATAGAAGTTGGACTGTACAGGTGCTGTTTTGTAGGCTGCTGCTGCTTCCAGGGTTTTTAACCCTATTGCCCTTATGGCAAGTCCCAACCTTTTTTTTTATTTTATATGTGCTAGAAGACTCATTGCTCCGAGTTCCAATCCTGAACGCGGTAATTGCATTTCACTTAGTGATAATACCCTTGGGAAAGGTATGAATTCTACTCTCCCTCCAGCTATGAGTAAATAGTAGGGCAGACTGGGCTCTTTAACCTTGGTTAGGCAACCGGTCTAGGAGAAGGAAAACTCAGAATTCAAACCTGTTAAACTCCACTTAAGAAATTGACCTTGTGTCACATCCTGCTCGTGCAGAGGGGTTGGTAAATATGTATATGTACTAGAACGCAGTGGTTGAGTCTTCATGTCCTGGATATGATGTTAAACTCTATCTAATGATAAAGTTCCAATTCTGGAACACTGGGGAATGTGGAGCACACCTTCATCACCATTGCTCCCAGGTCCACTCTAACCCAGAGTGGTAGTACCTGTTAGGATCCCATCTATGGTTTAAATAGAAGGAAAAGAAGTTTTTAAAAAGAATTGAGTTTAGAATTTTGAACACCCATCAAGCATAAATAGAACAAAATATCTTTGGCATAAAATAACCCAAAAAGGGTTGAAATGCCATAAAATCCAACAAATTAAACCAGGAATATTGACACGGTTACAACTTGGAAAAATTCTTGTTTTATTTCTTCAGAGAGATCAGATTTCTATATGTCGATAATTTGTCAATAGCAGCCCATATCTTTTAGTGAGGATTTTATCTATATACTAACAGAGCTAATCAGCATTGCCTGGGATTTAAAAGCTAAAAATAAATCTCTTATCTATATCTATATATAGATTAATAAATATTATTTTTCTATTTATTTGTTTTATCTTTTCTTCTTTATATATTCTTGTTGTTGTTTATTTTTGTTATTATTCTTGTTTTTATTTTTTATTTTGTTTTCTATTTTATTAATTTGTTTTATTTCTTAATCATTTCTTATATTATTCTTTTAGTATATCATTGACTTATACTTTTATATTTTACTAAGCTTTTCTTATGGAAAATGAGGGGTAAAAAGTTTTTTAACCTCCTTTTAGACAAAAATAGGGTGTGGATCTTATTGAACTTTGCTCTTTGCTGGTCTCCACTAATTTTCCTTTATAAAAAGGAAATGTGCTCGGTCATTGTACAAACATACATACAGAATATTTGTTATATATATATAAAGGAAAAAATGACAAATACCCTCCAGCCACCATAATTAGATACAGTGTGGACAGAGGGTAACAATTCCTCTTGAAATAGTCTATTATGCTACCAATCTAAATCTTCTTTGTTATTTTTTTCCTGATGTATCTTTGCTCTGTGATTCTAACAATAAGAGAACACATTGAGCTCTGTAAATTACATCTACTGTAAAACTACTACACCGTAAGGAAGATTTCTTCACTCAATCTTTGGATTATATAATATATATATATATATATATATATATATATATAATATAATATATATATATTTGTCACTGAATAATGGACTCGTCACTTCTAATACATTTCTCTGCCCGGATTATTGTGGCTTGTCAAACACTTAGAAAATGTTTTAAAAACAATTTCTTTCACCAGAAATTTTCTTCTGATGATAACCTGAGTTCAAAACTAGTTGAGAACAATCAAAAAAATAAATAACATATAAGAAATATTCATGTTTGTCTTATCACTTTTTGTTCATCTTATAATTGATTTTTGTATGCCTCTTATCATAAGAATGTTTATATTGAAATTCTGTAAATGATTAAATTTTCTTTTCTTTTTTTCTTATTCAATTTCAGGAAGAAGCTTTAAGTTTCATTGAATCCAATTTGGCTTGTCTTCAAACTTGTTATCTTCGATTAAACCAAATCAATAACAACATGGAGGAACTGAAATCTTTTTCATAATAAAATTTCTACAACTTGTTAAATACTAAATATTCAATATTACAAAAGTCGTTAAATGTTATACTGAAATTAATAAATTGTTCAGTACTAAATGAACATTATAATTGTGAAATGGCAACTTGTTGAATACTGACTGAAACTATAAAATGATTGAATACATTGAATATAAACATTATATGGAGGCATAAGGTGTAATGGTTATTGTCATAGGGAATGGGCAAGACAAGTTCAAATCCTAGATTAAGCTGTTTGCATTTCACGTAGCACAAAATACCCTTGGGAAAGGTATGCATCCAAGTATTCTTCCTCCAGCTATGGGTAAAAATAGGCAGACTGGGCTCTTTAATTTTGATATGTCAATCCGTCTAGGAGAAGGAAAACTTTGAATTCAAACCTGTTAAACTCTGTTTAAGAAATCGGTTTTGTGTCATATCCAATTTGTGCAGACAGGTTGATAAATATGTATGTATATGAACATTATAATTGTGAAATAGAAACTTTATTATACTGAAATTAGCAAAAACTAAATGAATATCATAATACTGAAATAGTAACTTATACTCTATCCATTAAATTATTAAAAGCTATCATATATATATATATTATATTAATAAGTCATCCACAGACACGTGTTTCGGCATTTCACGCCTCTTCAGTGTGACTAGACACAACTATCTTTGGCTAGGGTCGAACTCAGACTGACCGTATGGTAGCCCGATATCTTATCCCCTCATCCACTGACAGCTGTAGCGGGGTTTGGTATTTTTAAACTATTAAGTACATAGGTTTGTTTATGTATTTTACGGTCACTGAGAGATCAAATTTCCGGGGAAACGATCATTGCTTATATGCTTAGTAGTAAGAGTTAATTTAAATTACCAATTAGAGAGCTCATACCAAATTTATGGGAGCATATATTAATAAGTTATCCACAGACACGTGTTTCAGCATTTCACGCCTCTTCAGTGTGGTTAGACACAGCTATATATATATATATATATATATATATATATATATACCAAACAGGATGTTACACAAGGTCAATTTCTTAAGCAGCATTTAACAGGTCTGAATTCAGAGTTTTCCTTCTCCTAGGTTGGTTTCTTAGCCAAGGTTAAATTGCCCAGTCTGACCAACTATTTACCCATAGCTGTTAAATGCTATCATACCAAAATTAGCAACTGAATATAGAATTGAAATTTCCAACAATTAACTATGTAAAGACTTTGATTGTTAAAGAAGAAAATTAATGTAGGTAATTTGTATATTTATTTGCCCCCCTCCCCGCCCTTTTTAAAAGAAAATTAACTGAATTCTGATTAAATGGAATAATAAAACAGTGCCACACCTTTTTATTTTGATAAATCTTGGCCCATTTACCAAAGCGTATCTCACTCCCCAATGATACTTGCATTAGAAAAATAAGTTCTGAAAAAAGTTTGGCTTTGGGTTACCCTTACCACGCTCTTAAGCTGGACTCTAACTGATGTTTTATTTCACCACAATCCATTATACAGGGATGACGCGCCCCCCCCCCTAGAATTTGGGTTCTGTTTTTTTTTTTTTTTTTTTGGGGGGGGTCACCCTGTATATATTATTTTATTTATTTATATATTTTATTTTATTAATTCTTTTTATATCCCTTATGGCAAGCCCAACCCCTTTTTATCATATGGGTGCTAGAAGGCGGTGGCTGCGGGTCTACATGTCCTGGGAATGACGTTAAACTCTATCTGATGGTGAAGTTCCAGTTTTGGAGGTTTGGGGAATGTGGATCACCCCTTCATCACCATTGCTCCCTGGTCCACTCTGACCCGGAGTGGTACTACCTGTTAGGGTCCCATCTATGGGTTAAATAGAAAAATGTATTTATAAAAATTGTATTATCCATTAAGAATTGATTTATTTCAAAACTTTATCGGCATTAAATGACCCACTGAGGTTGATATGCCGTAAAACAAAACAAAACAAACCATCTTTTTATATTTTTTTCTTCATTTTAATGTCTTCTCATTTTGTCTTTTTAACTACTTCAATTTGAAATGTTAATAAAATAAATAAATAAAATGCACTCTTGTTATGAAAATTTATTTTATTTAGAAATTTATTTTTACATTCTTTATTTTTAATTATTATTTAAATGGATTTTCACTTTTGACAACAGCAGTAACAATTACCTTTTCTGACAAATGATCATCTGATTAAAAATGAAACTGTCTAAATTGTCCAAGCTGAAATGAAAAATTGTAAATCCTGATTATCTGGTGTTGTCACTTCAGCTAAATAATATCTCAATGGACCATTCCATTTTTATTAGAAAGAAGGGAAATAGAGAGTAGGGGTTGAGCATACAGAAGTGATAACACTAATCTGTTTCAATCGAACATAATGAAAAGAAGGAAAGAAAGAAAAAAGAGTGAGAGTTAAATCAAGATTATTATACTTTTTATGCATTGAACTATTTAGCAATAGCTCTTAAGTAAATATATCAAACATAATGATTAAATTATCATACTGTGGTATATCCTCAGGTCCCACTAGTATTAACCCTTCGGACACTGCCTCTCCAATGAATTGGTCCAAAATATTTCTTGGCTTTTGCAAAGATTTATATTAGCATGGAGTTTCCCTTTCAATTCAAAATGGCTTAAATAGTAAGAAACAATTACCCTCAATTTATATGGGAAAAATGTTTGAGAGTTCCCAGACCAAAAAAAGAAATTTCTTTGTGTCTATGCCTCAATGTCAAAATTCAAGGTTCATTATCTGCTTTGTCAGTACGCTTGAAATATGACAGTATGCTTGACTGCTTCGACTCCTGCAATTTTTTTTTTTTTTTTTTTTCTATCATTCATTTATTTTTAGTCACTCAAAATATCAACCCTATTTGTCGACTCCCATTTTTTTCTTTTTTCTTTCTTTTCTTTTTTACTCTTAACTGTCAATCAATAAATTAATATTGCTATTGTATTAATAGTGTATGTTCTGTGTAAAGATTCTTTCTTTCTCTTTTTCTCCCCCCCCCACCAAGGATTGATGTGAGAAGATAGAAAAAGTAAAGAAACCCAAGAAGCCATAACAAACAACAAATAAATAATAATAATAAATCAGAACAAAAACATGATGAATATTTAAGTGGGATGTTTAGGAACACTTGATAAATTTTCTTCTATAAACTAGCAAGAATATGCACCCTCCAGGTGTAAGTATATAAATTGCTTTCTATATAAAATCATTCATAGGATTGATTTTTTGCTCATTTCATGTTATGTCTGAATGTTGCTGTTCCAGATAGAATTTTCAACCCATAATATCAATTTTCTATTCAGAACAGCATCATTTTGACATAACAGGAAATATGCACCAACCATGTCTTGATTGTAACTGATTGTATCTGGAAAGAGATGGTAAGATATTAGCTAGATCGAGCTACCATTGCCACTTGCTAAAGTTCACTTACACCACACAGATGAGAGGTATTTCTGCCGCACCCTGTTTGTGGGTGAGGGGGGGTGGGCAGTTGTTTAAAGGAAAAAATCATGTTCTAAAAAAAACGGATTATTTAAACACATGGACTTCTATTTAAAGAATAAGAAATATTTAATGAAAAAAAAAAATGCAGTTGAAAATCTCTATGCATTCCTCATTTCTTTTTCATATATGAAACTGATTCTTGTCTGTGTAACATTTTGATAAAAACCTGGTTGGCCAACAAAGATTGAAAAGGATAAGAGAAATGCTAAAATACAAAGTGTGTTCAGAAAGTATTGTTATATAACCGTCTTAACATATGCATCCCTGTCTTGACATAGACAGTATTTATCATATAGATTTATAACCATGGTTGTATTTCTCATTCTCATATAGCACAATGCATGCGAGTGTAGGTGTATAATATATAATTCTAGTAGATAATGAATAAGTAGTAAGTCAACCACATATATGTGTGTATATGTGTGTAGATTGAATATGTAGTAGGGTGTAAGTGTGTATATATAATTCTAGGTAGATAATTGAATAGGTAGTAAGTCAGCCACATATATGTAGAAATGTGTGTGGGGTTGATAGAGTAAGACCACCCATAGATGGGTATATGTGTGTGTATGTACATACATACATACATAGGCGTGTGTGTGTGTATACATGTATTATATGTATTAATAAGGTATGTGAATGGTCGGTCAGAGAAACCATAAAAACTAAGAAAAGGATTAGAATAGATATAAAAGGTGATAAAGGCCAGTAACAGACAAATGTCTGGATTTAGGCAAAAGAGAGTAGAGATAGGAATCGGCAATAAAAATCATGACCTCCAGCATAGAATTCAATGTTAGAACAAAGGATTTTGAAATCTCGTGCGGAATCCCGTGGGAATGAGAGTGAGATGAGATCCGAGGGATTCTGGGAGATTTTGGAAAGTTTAGCAGTTAGTTTTCTGCAGCCGAAGAGGACAATCAAGTTTTGGACATCAGAGAAGATCAGTTGAGTTGCCCACTAGAAGCTAGCTCTAGCAGAGGTTCCCGAAGAAAAGGATGGGGGGGTGTCCCCCATCTCGACAAGTGATGGGAGCAGATGGAACTGTAGCAGTTAGGAAAATGAATTAGAAGCCATGCGAACTATATACCTCATCTCTGCCATTTGAAGTTCACCTGAAATTGTCTTGTCTTTTGTCTCTCTTTGTTGTTGCTGTTTTTTTTTTTTTCCTGTGATACATGGGTGCGTTCCAGACACAGCGTTGGGGTTGATGGACGATGGGACGGCCAGTGACAGAGTATCGATCTGGGAGACTGCTATTGGTGGCAATCGATATTCTCCCAGACGGCCTGGACAAGAATGGTGTAAGTGATGATGACAACCCCCCATGTTGTCATACTCATCTTAATCTTAATCTTTACTTGTCTTGTAGCGTCTTTTTCATCTTGTAGCTTGGTCTGGCTGAGTAACGGTTTTCTTACTTGGGCTGATATCTAGCTGCTATTTGGTAGATCTATCTTCATAAGATTTTGGTTGAGATGTCCTGGTTTGTTTTTAGTTAACAACTCAAGACTTTTTTTAAAATCAAGTCTTAGATTCATATCACTGAACCCATGCAGTGAGTCTCTAGCTAACTACTAGCCATTGCATCTTCATTCATTCATCTTGTATCTTGGGATGGCTGAGTAGCGGCTTTCTTACTTGGGCTGATCATCATGAAGTCTATGACTATGAAGTCCGATGTTTGAGAAACATTCTCGACCACAGATTTTGCATTTGTAGGTTGTCCCTGTAGATGATGATGTTCCGATGCTTTGTTGCCGTTGCTTTCTTATGGACCTCTTAGCTTCATGATGTTGTATCAGGGTGACTTCTGAAATGTATAGTCCTCTATGGAGATTCTGCCGCCACCGAGGGCGGTCTTGAGCCAAATTTTCCCAGCTGGAAGGGACAATGCCAAAGCACCTGAGATCATTTTTGCAGACATCCTTGAATCGCAGTAGGGGGAAAGGGCAGAGGAAGCTTCCCGCTCAACGGCCATCTAGCACATTAATGCGAGAGCACAGAAATACCTGGGCTGGTATCCAGGCGCGTAATAGTCTAAATAACCCCCACTGCCTTGTGGGTATCCTCTGGATAGGAAAAGGCTAAGGGAGAAAACCCTGACATAAATCATGGCTTGGACTCCATTAGGCAGTTCAGTGTGTAAAACACTATCTGGCAACTCCTGAAGCCAAACTGATGCCAAATGTATTGGTTCACCATTCCTTCAGATCACGCCAACAAGGCAGAGAGGGGGGGCCCTCTCACTTGGGCAACCAGGGCCTCCATACATCTTGCCCAGGCTCTTTTTTTTTGGGGGGGGGGCTGATATCTAGCTGTTTAACAATCAATCCTCTGGTATCTGGCTGGTCTGTCTTCCTCTTAAGATCTTGATTGAGATGTCCTGGTTGTTAGTTTGTTCTTGATTAACAACTCAAGACATTTCTTTACTGAATTAACATTTAAGTCAGGATCCGGATCACTTAACCACATCCATGCGAGACCCTTGCTAACCACATTTTCTTTCTTCAGCAGCCAGCAAGAGACTGGAAGCAGGAAGTGGAGGAGTCATATTAGGGTTACAAGACATTTGACAAAATCTCTATTGTTAAACGTTGTGAATGGTTCTGTTATTTCAAATTCAAATAGATTCTCTACACTAACCATGCATGATTAATAGTACACCCAACAATTATGTAACACAACCAAGCAATTTTAATTTAAATAAATTCTTTACACTAACCATGCATAATTGATAGTACACCCAACAATTATGCAATACAGCCAAACAATTTTGATTTAAATAAATTCTTTACACTAACCGTGCATAATTGATAGTACACCCAAAAATTATGCAACACAACCAAACAATTTTAATTTAAATAAATTCTTTACACTAACCATGCGTAATTGATAGTACACCTGACAATTATGTAACAGTATCAAAACCAAAATGTATTTACCAAGAGAAATGAACAATAAAAGAAATATTGATTTTCTTCAAAACATTCCTCTTGGAATTCATCACACTTACTCCTGTGAGTTTTTTCTATTGGGTGAAGCACCTCTTTTGATATTGTGTGAAGCTGTCCTCTTGGGATTCAGCACACTCCTGCGAGTTTTTCATTGGTTAAAGTACCTCTAAAACGTCTCTTAATATTTAATTTAATATGAAGTGACTAATGTATAACAGGTAGCAAGCCTCCAGTTCCAGATGTAACGTAATAATATGGTCACGGTACCAAAAACGATATATGTTATATAGCGGGTTTTGTCAACGTGCCTCCAAATTCACAGCACTAAAATGGTATTTGTTACACGGCGGTTGTCTTGTCGATAAAAAAGGTACAACATGTGAGATATATTGTCACAAGAGTTTAGCTTTTATTTTCAGGCTCGTGTCGTGGGCTCTGTTCGGAGAGGAGGAAAGGCAGAGAGAAAGAGAGAGAGGACACTGTTAAATTACTGTAATCCCACACTAGGGACCAGAGGCCCATCTGAATTCTATGCTGCCAGAAAGCAAAAAGAGACCAATCTTCGTAGTTTGTTGTTCCTCGTCACCACATGACTTCCGGTTCTGGTCAACCCCCGAAACTTTCGGTTGGCTTCCAATTCTCCATCCGGGGGTCATACCTCGGTCAAATTCCCTGCAACCCATTGTGTGTCCATTACTCCTTTTTTTTTTATAACCTTTACTTTCTTTTATTTCTTCTTCCTCTCTTTCTATAGCAGTCCGTCCAAAACTCCAGACCTTCATAATCACGTTACACCAGAATTCTGGGGAGTGTAGCATTATCACTTCAATGTTATTACTTCCAGTATCTGAGGGTACCTCACATGGTGGTGTAGCGTTTAGCAATTTAAATTAGCAAACAACTGTTAGTGAATTTGATTCTCACTGGGTGCCCTATACTTGTGACCTTGAGTCACAACTAAGGTAAGCATCATGATATAATTGTTTAGCAAGCTAGTCTCTCAGATCCATTACGAATGAATAGTGAGTTTGATCCTTGTTGCATCCCCCATACTTGTGTCCTTATGTCACGTCCTACTCGTGGTGAAAGGGTTGGGTAAATAAGAGCATCCCATCAGAGTGTAATGGTTAACAAGCAAGTCTCAACCTTGAAACTCTCCAACAGCATCACAGTTGCAAACTTTACCCCCTAGCCATTAATAAATATAAAAATAGAGGGCGTAAATGAGCACATGGGTAAACCACTCTCCCATAATTATACTCTAGTCAGTAATAAATGTAAAAAATCTGTCACACCTGTAGGGGATTATCTTCCTTTTGCCGGAAGAGTTATCTCTTCGCTGCGTTGCTGTTTGTTCCCACTAGGGGACCTCTGGTATTAAGTGTGTTCATTCAAACGCTGCTTCCTCTTTTAGCTGGACGTTTCTCAACCAACTGCTATGGGCTACCCCCTTCCTGGTGGGGCTTTTGCCTCTCCCCTTACATTACTGTAAGTCTTTATACAGCATGGACTATCCTTTAGTTCCATGTCTGTAACATTTATATGTTAGGTACATTTGGGTATCTTGTTTATACCTAAATATTGTATATGTATTTATATGTTCTATTCTCCTGTACATTATGTATCTTATCGTTTCCATGTGCTGTTATATATATTAAATGTTTTGTCTCATAACATGTTGGAATTGTATGTTATTCAATTAATGACTTTGAATCTTACACACCCATTTTCAACCTTGAACGTGCCCAAAAGCATCACAGCTGCAATCTTTACCCTCTAGCCAGTAATAAATGTAAAAATAGAGTGAGCACATGGGTAAACCACTCTCCCATAACTACCCTCTAGCCTGTAATAAATGTAAAAATAGAGGGAATAAGTGAATAGATGGGTAAACCACTCTCCCATAACTACCCTCTAGCCAGTAATAAATGTAAAAATAGAGGGAATAAGTGAATAGATGGGTAAACCACTCTCCCATAACTACCCTCTAGCCTGTAATAAATGTAAAAAAGCTGTCACACCCATTTTCAACCTTGAACATGTCCAACTGCTGCAAACTTTAACCTCTAATTACATGTTCTACATCTTAGCTGTTTTCAATCATTTGGTTCATCTTGCAAGCCATTAATCTTAAGTTTCATTATTATTGGGCATTCTACAATCCCCAAAAGCAAAGGCTGTGAATTACCCGGCTGACACGTCCCTAGAAATACACATGCAGTAAAACCAGCCAACCAAAACTATGAAAATAGATTAATAAGTAGCAACAACAAACAGCTTTTCATTGCCCTATACTTTTGGCCTCATGCCAAACTTAACTAACCTTAGCAAATGCTTTAAGTGTTGCTATCAGTTCCCAATGCATGCTGGGAAGACAACTCACAATCAATAAATAAACTTGTTATAATAGAGATTATGTGTCTGTAACCGAAACTATGTCACAATTCCCTTAGTTATTTACATTATATTCTCAATGGTTATTAAATAATCATTATTTAATCTTAACATCTTATTTATTGACAATGTCTATATTAAGGTATCCCACTTATGTAGGTCAGACACAAGGTCATATTAATGTGGGGATACCCATGAACCGAAGCTTGTGAGATGGCAGGCACAAAAAAATGTGTAGATCCCGTCGGTATTCCCCCTCAAGGGAGCTCATCAGGCACTGGGCAATAAAATCAGCCCTGCCCCTTTAAATCCAGGGGGCATGTGTTGCCTGGAGAGAAGGCCCCCTGGGATGATAGCATTAATAGACACAGGCCCCAAAAGGCCGATGGTATTAATGTGTCTAAAATCCTGCACTGTGTGTTATATATCATTAAGAAATAAATGTTTACATAGTATATGGTGTGAATAATTTGAATACCGGTTTTAACAAAACCATGTTTAATAAGTAATTATTTGGTCTTATTGATTTCTAATATCATTGTTTCATTCTCAAACATATTAAAAGCAATCCTATGTATAATTCTATATTGAAATCAATTAGAATAAAGTAAAGATAAGTGTATTCTTTTTTTAATTCTTATTTAATTTAATTAGTTTTTCTATTAAAACTTAAATACTTGTGCCTGGAGGGTGCATATTTTTGCTAGTAAAAGTAATTATCAAGGAAACTTAGCAAATGGTGTGGGTGTGCTGATAGCCCTGGTGGTTACAGACTCTGACTGATGAAAAATTGGTCAAGTTTCAATCCCTGTTGGATGTAGCCTGCTAAGTCTATCTGCACTGAAGAGACATATTTTGAAACAGGACTGTTTGTGAATCACTAAATATCTATTATATTATGGTGGTAGGTAGGGCAGTTTGATGTCAATATTCAATAAAAGTGTTCAAACATTTAAAGACCATAAATAAATCAAGCAAATGGCATAGAAGACAAAACTCTGGATTAAACAAACAAACAAAATTGTATTAACAGAAGTTTACAAAAAGGTAGCATTGAATACTGGGCGAGGTTCCGCCAAAGTTCTTTTTTTAAAGTTCAAATGTAAAATGTAAGCTGGTATTTCACAGTTCAAAAGTGAGAAAGAAAAGGTGAAAGTTTAAAGTCAACTCAAAAGCAGTCAGGCATAAGTTGAATGAATATAAGGTTTATCTCCAAAAGCATAGGTTATTCAAAGAGAGAGAGAGAGAGATAGATACCTTCAGCGTGTAAGCGAAATGTTCTTAAAAAGGGTGACGTGAATTCCCTTAGGCAAATGAGATCTTTCTGGTTAGGATCCGAAAGGCTGGCTTTATTTATAGTCCAGCATAGGCTCCAAAAGGGGTCCAGTTGATAAATTTTCTTATTAGGCGGGAACGCCTCTGATTGGTTGAATTTTACGAATTTTATTTTAAATTTTATTTTTACTAAGGTTGCGCGATCACATGCGCAAACTACTTATTTTTGTCATTCGACCTCTGTCTGTTGAAGCGATAACTTCCGGCTTCACCACAATATCAATAATGGAGATTTGGTCTCTTTTTGTCTTTAACCAAAAATATGTCACTGCTTATGTCACAGTAATTTTTTTTTTTTTAATTCCATGAAAAATCAGTTAAGAGAAAAACATTTTTGTTCCTATTCATCTTTAGATGAATTTGTGTTTAAAATATTTTTTTCCTAAAATATATTAGGGGAAATACTTTTTTTTCGCTGGGTAGAACTCCTCCCTTATTTCATTTTATGAAATCTGAACAAAATATATTTTACTCGTATGATTTTTCAATTTTTCTATAAAGATAAAGAGTTTGTATAATTAAATCAAACATTTTTAGAAACGTTTTGGAGGCCCTTACTGTCGTAACGAGGGTTTAAAGTTATACATACTTTGGATACAAATAACTCCGACGAAGGTTAATAGACAAACATTTAATAAACACAGCACTACAAAGTACTTACATATAAAAGGGGTACACAAATAAAGATAGACACATTCATGAATGATACAGATATATATATATGAGTACAGACATGAGACTAGGAATAGTCCATGCTGTGAACTTACAGTAATGTAAGGGGGGCGGAGCCCCAACGAGAGGGTTTAGATAGAATCTACCCCATGTGGCTCGTAGTTGCTGAAAACAGGAAAAGAGGCCGAAAGGATTTGAAACCGGCGCTTAAATACTATGGTGCCCCTGGTGGGCATCATCAAACTAAAAAGGGCAGACAACTCCACCAGGCGAATACAAACTAACGCTACACTGTCGTAAAATAAAACAACTATCTCAGTGGGGTGAATATGATGCTGTTTAAGTAAGTAATTACTTAAATATTAAATGTTTTATTTTATTTATCTAACCACCCCCTTCAGGCAATATCTTTCAAAAATTTAATTTTACACCACCCAGAGGCCTTTTTTTTTTTCTAGTATATATAAAAGAATTAGCTACCTACTACTTTAAGTGTTACAATTAGTTTCCCAGTGCATGCTGGGAAGACAACCCACAATCAATAAATAAAAGTAATTATCAAGGAAACTGTATAAATCTAGGTAATTTATGAGGAAGTGCGTCCCGGTCTCCTGCCTCAAGAGTTGCTGCCCGGTGACTATTAAAATAACGACCCAGCTCAGTCTATTCAAAACTATCCATCTATCTATCTCTCTATCTCAATTTGGTCATATTTATCTATATTACTTTGAATACTAAGATTTTTTTTTTTATTCATCTTTGTTTAATGTCTTGTTTTTAGTTTAAATAAACAAGAATTACGACAAAAAAAGAAGCGACCTCCCCAAATACATTTACTTGTCGAAAATATCTATCTCCATTTGTTTGTATCTATCTATATTATTTTGTTTGTTTATCTATCTATCTATCTCAGTCTATTGAAAACTATATATCCATCTTCATATCTAAACAATAATTACGACAAATTACGTTAAATAAACAAGAATTTTGTTATTTTGATAGTCACCGGGTAGCGGTCTTTGAGGCGGGAGACCGGGATGCACTTCCTCATAAATTACCTAAATCTATTTTGTTTTTCCTGCCAAACTAAGCTAACCTTAGCAAATGGCATGGGTGTGATGATAGCCCTGGTGGTTAGAGACTCTGACTGATGAAAAATCAAGTTTTAATGTGGCCTGGATGTAGATGTGACCTGCTAAGTCTATTTGAAGAGACATGATACGTTAAAACAGGACTATTTGTGGATAACTAAATATCTTATTATAATGGAGATTGTGGGTTTGTCTGTCTGTAACCGAAACTATATTACTATACAAGTCACAATTCCTTTAGTTATTTACATCATATTCTCCATGATTTTATTTTTATTTAAACCTCAATTATTAATAAAATTGTTTTACATTACTTACACTGTTGACCATATCTACATGATATTTACCGCGTACCCCACTTGTACGGGTACTATTTAGCTCATGGACAGGTGTTGCTTACATCTACATACTAATAACATGCAATTGTATTTATATATACAACAAAATAGAGGTTTACAGTATGAAAGGGAAGGCTAATTTGCATATTGATCTTAAAAAATTGATTTTAATAAATATATGCTTAGTATTATTGATTTCTAATTGTTTGGTTTTATCTTATTGAATATGAGCAAAAATCTCTTCAATAAATCTTAAAAGAAATCCCTTAACAAGAAGAAATAACTGTAATATTATTCTTTACTTCCTATTTTAACTAAACAGTTTAATTAAGAAAATTTACCAATGAAAGACGGGAGTAACGGAAAATGATGGAAGAGTTAGTTTCAAAGTTGTTCTATTTTTCAATCATACCCCCTCTGTTAAAATCTTTTTATCTACATTCTTATTCAGTTTCATTAGCCTTTCTAATTTAATATCATATTTTATTATAAAATTTAACTAAAATACTTGCACCCGGAGGGTGCATATATTTGCTAGTATATATAAAAAAATTGCAAATGGCTGCCTATAACTTTAAATGTTGCTATTAGTTTCCAATGCATGCTGGGAAGACAACCCACAATCAATAAATAAAAGTAATTGTCTGTATAACTAATAATCAACTGTATAAATCTATTTTATTTTATGTGTGTTTGTGTACTAAGCTCCTCGCCCCCCCACCTCTTATTTGCATCTAAGTTGTGTAACAGGTGCCCCGAAATATTCCCAGTCAAAATTAGAAATGAAATTCATTGTATATTTCCATCTGTTACTTTATAGTTATTGCTTATATCATTTGGGTATCAGTAATTCTTATGAAACTAACTCGTAATTAGTAGGTACTTTTGCAAAACAGACTCTGAGGCGGTTAATGCTAACATACAAATTTGAATTTCCAGACCATATTACCTTTAGGCACCCCTTTTTGATCTCGATTAAGGAAGGACATGTTTTTCATTTACACCATCAATATCCAGTTGTTTGTTAGGGGTTAGCTTTATAATTTTTTTTTTTAAATCTAAAAATCATCTGTTAAAATAACCGGATATTGACGGTGTAAATAAAAACGTCCTTTCTTAATCGAGATCAAAAAGGGGTGCCTAAAGGTCATAGGGTCCGAATTTCCTGTCATTATATATTTGTTACATACTGCCTTTTATATATATTTACCAACCCCTCCATATGTGCTGGGTGCGACACAAGGTGAATTGCTTGAGCAGAGTTTAACAGGTTTGAATTCAGATTTTTCTTTCTCCTAGACTAGTTGCCTAGCCATGGTTAAAGAGCCCAATCTGCCCTGCTATTTACCCATAGCTGGAGGGAGAATTGGATGCATAACTTTCCCAAGGGTATTAGCTCTATGTGAAATGCAAACAGCTTCATCCAGGAATTGAACTCGGGTCGACAAGTCCATTTCCTACAACTCTAACCAATACACCACTCACCTCCATAATATACTGCTTTTAAATAGACTTATACTTATATATTAATACTTGTGTTCTTTAAAAGTATCACCGTCATCATCTTGCAATACCCTCTGGTTGAAAATGAGAAAAAAAGAAAGATAGAAGGGAAAAGATAGACTGAGGGGGCGAGCACCCTGAGGCAATAATGCTAATCTGTTTCAATCGAACATTATGAAAAGAAGGAGAGAAAGAAAAAAATAGTGAGAGTGGTAAATAAAGATTATTATACTTTTTACATATTGAACTATTTAGCGATAGCTCTTAAGTAAACATATCAAACATTGTAATAATTAAATTATCATACTTTGGTATATCCTCATGTCCTGCTAGTATTTACTAAAAAAAAGCAGATGCAAAAGTTGGTTAAGAAATTCTTTTCCTCTTTAGTTGCAGACATCTAAAATTCTTTGATTATTATTTACCTGACCTTCTTGGATTACAAAAAGTCTTGGAGGTCAAAAAAAAGACGGTTGCATATTCTTCTTTTTTAAGAACTGGTCATTATAGCCAAATTTTTTGGAAATTGTTCAAAGATTATCTCTGTTTTCGGCTTTACCAGGTTTTTTTTATATTTTGGTAGATATACATGTATTTTTACTTATATGTATCTCAGAATATGTTCTATGCTGCATAGGTTGGTTGGATGGTTGGATTTTACGGCAGGTCAACCCTTGTTTGGTTATTTTATCCCAAGGTTTTGTTTTATTTATACTTGATGGGTATACAAAATTTTTTCTTTAAACACCATTTTTTTAAAACAATTTTTTAAAACTCATTTTTTTTCTATTTAATCCATAGATCAGAGTGGACCTGGGAGTAATAGCGATGAAGAGGTACTTCATGGCTGTTTCAAATTTTCTTGGTATTTTTTACCTGTATGAAAAATCTATCTGTTCACCTCAAAACTCATTCTACTCAAATAAAGTCCTACTATTATTGTAATCTGAGTTCTTCTGCTCAATTATAATGAACTAACCATCAGTTTTTGTACTTTGCTTGACAGGTGTGGTGGAAGAGCCAAGGTGACCGGTTTAATGTAGGCAAATATATATATATATACTTTGGCCCTTACTGAGGCCCCCTCGAATCAATCAACTGGTCATGTCAAGCCCTAGCACCTATATGATTGTCCAATACCTATTGCCATTATGGCAAGTCCCAACCCTTTTTATCATATATGTACTAGTAGTCAGCGGACCCTTTAATCTGCTAAAGAAGATAGGATGCCCGCCCAAACTTCTAGGAATCATCAGCTCTTTCCATACAAACACACAGAGCACAGTCTGTTTCAATGGAGCAACATCCGGAGCTTTCCCGGTCAGCAGCGGAGTAAAGCAAGGCTGTGTTCTTGCACCCACACTGTTCGGGATATTCTTCTCCCTGCTCCTCCAGCACGCTTTCAGGACCTGCAGCGAGGGCGTCTACATACACACCAGAACTGACGGCAAGCTGCTCAACATCGCCCGTCTCAGAGCTAAGACCAAAGTTAAGAAGGTGCTCATCCGGGAATTACTATTTGCTGATGACGCAGCATTAATATCACACACAGAGGATGGCCTGCAACAGCTTGTCAATCGACTCACACAGGCTTGCAGGGAGTTTGGGCTTACCATAAGTCTAAACAAGACAAAGGTCATGGTACAAGGTGTAGACAACCCTCCTAACATGAACATTAACGGGCACAACCTGGAAGCAGTGGAGAGCTTCAAATACTTTGGGTCTACCATTGCCAACTCAGTCTCCACCGACGATGACGTCAACAGCAGAATTGCTAAAGCGTCAGCAGTCATGGCGAAACTAAGTCAACGAGTGTGGGAAAATGCCAGCCTTACCAAAAAAAACAAAATGCGCGTCTACAGAGCATGTGTTCTCAGCACTCTCCTATATGGCAGCGAAGCCTGGATCGCGTACTCGCGTCATGTGAGGAAACTGGACAGCTTTCACCTCAGATGCCTACGCCGCATTCTAAGCATCCGCTGGCAGGACAAAATGCCTAATACAGAAGTGCTAGAATGAGCAACATTAACAGCATGGCCGCCATCACCTGTGAGAGATGCCTGCGCTGGCTTGGCCATGTCAGGAGGATGAACAAAGGCCGCATCCCAAAAGAGCTACTGTACGGTGAACTAGTGGAGGGCACCCGGCGGCAGGGAGACCACGCCTACGCTTCAAAGATGTCTGCAAGAGAGACCTGAAGACATGCCGCATCGACATAGACACGTGGGAGGCTTGTGCAGAAGACCGTGCAACCTGGCGCCTCCTCATCAGGCAGGGAACAAAAAGAAGTGAAGTAGAGTGGAAGAGAGCTGCCACAGAAAAAAGAGCTAAAAGAAAGGAGAAACAGCAGCACCCCCAACAACTACAGGAAGCATCACCTTTTGTTTGCACCCATTGCACCAGAGACTGCCATTCGAGGATCGGTCTGTTCAGCCACTCACATGTCTGTAAGTGAGTGAGTGAAAAAACAAAGCAAAAAACAACAAAACAGAAAAAACCAACAAAACAAAAACCAACAAAAAGACAACAAAACAAAAAGACAACAAAACAAAGAGACAATAAACAGAAATAAACAATAAACAAAAAACTACGCCATCGTCTAAAATAGACGGAAGGTTGCCAACAACTAGTAGGTAGTGGCTGAGGATCTTCATGTCCTGGGTATGACGTCAAACTCTATCTGATAGTGAGGTTGCAATTTTGGAGTTTGGGGAATGTGGAGTACCCCTTTATCATGATTACTCCCAGGTCTACCCAGAATGGTAGTACCTGTTAGGGTCCCATCTATGGGTTAAATAGAAAACATGTGTTTATAAAAATATTGAGTATCCATCAAGACACACAAAAACAAAACAAACAAACAATCTTTTCTAATTTGCAGTCGTTCATTATATATATATATATATATAATATATATATATATATATAGGTTTTTCCAGTATTGGCGAATTGAAAATAAAGTGCTTGATTACAGGTGTGACAGCTGTATTTATTTATTTATTTATTCATTATAGTATACAATACATTTAAGGTGCATGTCTTGACAATAAGTGGCTAACATGTTGCTTGGAAACCAATGGTAACAATTACACGTTAAATGTATTGTATACTATAATGAATATATATATATATATGTATATATATATATATATTGGTTTGGTGGTTGGTATTGAAGGCTATCACAATGCAAAATGTAAAGAAAAATAAGGTAATTATGGTGTTGTTTGTAAACCTGTAATTTATTCTTAATATTTTGAGATAAAAATCTCTTCAACAGAAGATTTCTGAAACTGAAGCTGCTGTTGAAAAAAAAACAAAAAAAAGAACAAACAGAATGGACGATTACTAACAACAACTTCATTTTCAGAAATCTTCTGTCAAAGAGATTTTATCTTGAAATATTAAGAATGAATTACAGGTTTACAAACAACACCATAGTTACCTTATTTTTCTTTACACTTGCATTGTGATAGCCTTCAAAACCAACCACCAAACCAATATAAACACAATGCTTCAAGCAAATTATAAAACACTTTATATATATATATATATATATATATATATATATATATATATATATATATATATATATATATATATATATATATTGGTGCATCAAGGAGGGTTGCCACAAACCTAATCAACAACCGACCTCAGGAATTTTGAATTCAGAGTTATCCCTCTCCTTGACTGGTTACCTACCCAAGGCTGAAGAGCCCAGTCTGCCCTACTATTTAACCCATAGCTGGAGGGAGAATATATGGATTCATACCTTTCCCAAGGGTATTAGCGCAGTGTGAAATGCCAGCAGCTTCATCTAGGAATTGAACTCGAATCGACGAGTCCATTTTCCACGACTCTAACCACTAGCCCATGTGTCTCCTATCGACTGTGCCAAAAGGTGTGGATGTTCATTGTGTGTATGAACCCTCATACGTCAAAAATCAACGGGAGAGTCCATTTTTCTATATATATATATATATATATATACATACACACACACACACACAGAGTATGAACTAAAGAATAGATGAATAGATGTTAGTAAATAAATTTAAATAAATTTGTTAATCTCAACCAGTTTTCATCTCAAGTAATCATCAAAGAATGTTTTATTTTCAATACATTTACTAATATTATTTTTATTATCTTATTGAAACTAATATCCTAAAGAAACAGATTTTGTTCAAAGAAAAAATCTTTAGAAGAATAATTTCTTCCCAAGCAATTTCAAATCTTTTCTGGGAAACACTTTGAACAAACACTTTGAAATTACACTTCTGAAAGAAAGGAAATTAAAATTATCACAAATAAAATTTAAAAATATAAATTAAAAATCTCAAACTGAACGAACATCTAGACAACAAACAATAGTAAATGCAAATGTCTGTGTATCAGTGCATCATATTTTTGCTAACTCTCTTCCTAGGAGCAGTAGCCCAACATATAATACCATTTTTGAATCAGGCCGACCTTGTGAGCAAATTAAAAATACTCCAGCCCAAATTTGGACTGGCAATCCTGAAATTCTAGATCCCAAGTTTTAATTACTGAGTTTTCAGTGATTTTTTTTTTTTGTCATGATTTTTTTTTACCTTGCCAGTTAGTCACATTTTTTCAACTTTACTTCTAGAGGCTGTAGCCCAACATATAATATCATTTTGGAATCAGGCCCACCACATGAGCAAATTACAAAAATTTAGATTCCAAGTTTTAATTACTGGGTTTTCGGCAATGTTTTTTTTTACATATTTTTTTAACATAATTTTTTGTCTGATAATTTCTATAACTGAGAAATAAATTTGGAAATAATCAAAATTACCAGCAAAATCCAGTGAAAGTCACCCATGAAATAGAAATAATTGTTTGTACAGAAATTAGGACAAATCTTTTTTTTTTTTTTTTTCAACAAATTTTTTGTACACTAACAATTTTTATAATTTCTAAATAAATTTGAGAATAATAGAAATTAAATGTATTATCAAATGAAAGTCACCCATGAAATAGAAATAATTGTTTGTACAGAAAGTAAAGATATACATCCATCAAATTGTCTTTAAATTAAGTTGCAGTGAGAAAATTATCATTGAACTTTTGAAAGGTAAGCTTAAATATTACCGTATTTGACGGCATATAGGATGCACTTTTTTTCCAAAATTTTTGCTAAAAAATTGCCTTGCTTCTTATACATCATAGGTGAAGTTTGAGACCTCCCGTAGGCCTAGGCTAATCTTCTCTATGATGCTCACTAACACATATTACGCTCAGTACTTTTACCTACCCTAAACTCCATGCATCCTTATTTTAGTGCTGGTATTATAGTATTATTGCTTTAAAAATGAATTCGTAAAAATCAATAATATATGCTTAAATATATAATATATATTATATATATTATATATATATATATATATACTAAAAATCAACAATATATGCTTGAATACACTAAAAACTTTTTTTCCTGAATGTGACCTGCTGAAATGGGTGGGTGTCTTATATGTCGTGCGTCTTATATGCCGTCAAATACGGTAAATGCAGTGATCAATTTTGAATTCTTTTGTAGTTTGTTGTTACCTATTGCAAATGGCAGCAGCAATATGCTTGTAAAAAGAAATCTCAATAAGATGACCAAATTGCAATCAAAATTGTGAATTAATTGATTGAAAAATATTGTTCAAGTTTAATAAAATTTAATATGTGGGTAATTCATCCAGAAAAAAGTAAAATTGTTACCCACCCCTTCAATTTTTCTGAAATTTTTTCCAGGTGTCGACTATATTGACATTAGACAAGCAAAAATCAAACTATCTTTTTGGTACAAATAATGTTCAATAGAACAATTTTTTGTCATAGATGCAGTGCCACATCGGGATATTGATCTTGCTAGGAAAAAATAAGATCCTCTATAACTTAAAATTGGTTAATTTTAAGACTTCTTTTATAGCACTTTTGGATTCTTTGGGCAAAAATGCTTTTATAAACCAATTTTTAGAAGGGAAGCTCTAGAACTCATTTTACTGGAAACATAGGTTACAAAAAGTCGATATTTTTCGTGATGCCGCTCAAATTTGGAGAGCTAAAAATTGACATAACTCCACCAATTTTTGGAATTGGAAAGTCTAATTTTGGGGATTGTCTAACTTTATCATAATCCACACCTGGACAAAATTTCAGAAAAATTGAAGGGGGGGAATAACATGGCCCGGATGATTTGACATGGAATTACCCACGTACTCATTACATGAAGTGTAATTTTTGAACCAAAAGTTTTCAAAGCGAAAAGACGTAAGAGGGAAGAGTCTGGCTGAGGTGTTCAAGGGAGACACATCACAATGGTGGTGTGTCTGTTCAAGACCCAAATCTCCAACTTGGGTTTGAAATGATAAAGAGCTAAAAAAAAACAAAAAAAAACTAGAATGTCTTTCTGTTCATTACTAAAAACTATCACCAGCACAAGACAAGACATCCCAAGAGAACCCAAGTCATTCCAGATTCAAAGAATGTAGAGAAGCCAACCAGTCCAACAACAGATGCAGAATACTGGCAACAAAATTAATGTAATCCCTCAATTTGACAACCCATCACATATTTAATATGATTCTTAATGATTATTCATCATCATCATCATCATCCTCATCATCATCATCATTTTGCGCAATTAGCACGGATATCCATGACAATCTCCCACCAACTTTCTCTATCATTCATTGTCCCCAGGAGGTCCTCTGCACAGCATCCAGTATCTGCACAGGGCTGGTCAATGTAGTTCCTTGCTGGGCGACCCACATTAGCATATCCATGTGCTGGTTTCCACAGGAGAATGTAATGACTACTACAACCTACATACTACTCCCTTTTAATTAGTCCGCCACATTACACTGGCTCGAGGTATAAGTGATATAAACAGTTTAGCTTCAAGCTTTTTGCCAAAGGGTGATTGATTATTTTGTTTTATTTATTTGGTGAGAGGAATAATTTATCATGTTGGCTAGAATACTTATGCTATCAAAAATGACAGTGTATACAATAAAAGCTTCTTTTTTTATAGTATGTATTTACCCAACCCCTCCACGCAAGCGGGATGTCACACAAGGTCAATTTTTAAGCAGAGATTAACAGGTTTGAATTCTCCTAGACCAGTTGCAATAAAGAGACCAACCTGCCCTACTATTTACCCATAGCTGGGGAGAGAATAGCTGGATAGCAACAGCAGATAATGTAAGCAAACTGAGTCATTTGTTTATCAAAATGACTTGATTTGGCATTAAATGACCCAAAAAGGGTTGATATGCCACAAACTAATCCAACCAAACCAAGTTATACTGAAAGATCTACAAAGTTAAGCAGCAATGAAACTGTTCAATACTTAATTGGGTGACTATTTAAGCAACAGCAGGTACTGTAAGCAACCTGAGTCCTTTGTTTATCAAAATGACTTGATTTGGCATTAAATGACCCAAAAAGGGTTGATATGCCATAAAACTAAACAGCCAACCAACTAGTATTAGATAGAAATACTTGAGAACATACAACTATGTGCAAATAATTTGTATTAAGAATCATTACAAGACATGTGGTGCAATGGATATAGGTGTTGAGTTAATATAGTTCTAAGTGACAGTCATCTGTGGGTTGTAGGTTCAATCCAGGCCAAGGGCGATAGTAACAGAGAATAATTAACACAGCTTAACACTTGTACCTGGTCATGGTCATTGGAATGAGAACAGTCTACCCAATGGATTGAATAAAGGGTTTAGTTCAAAGTTCCGTGAAGGCTCCCGATTATGAAATGAAGGCTCCCAAATTCAAAGAGAAGGTTCCCGAGTTCAAAGAGAAGGTTCCAGAATTTAAAAAGGCTCTTGAGTCTGATAAGAAATATCTGAAGAAGGCTGAAATGTTGTAAAGATAACAATAAAGATGAGAACAATAGTCCAAATAATCCAAATAATACGAGTTACTTAAAGTTATGAATCTAATAATTCCTTTCAAGGCCCCATAATGTGTAATGAGCTGGACTTGGCTGGGCTGGGCTGGGCTTGGCTATAATCAACTTATCATAATGGAGATTATATAACTGTCTATCTGTAACTAAACTATATCACCACTGATATCAAGGTTTCCTTAGTTATTTAAGTTATATTCTCAACAATATATATATAGAAATCAATCAAAATAACATTAGAATAAGTGTAATATTTCTATATTTATTCTTATTAAGTTTCATTAGTCTTTCTAATTTAATATATTTTATTACATTAAAACTTAAATACTTGCACCCTGGGGGGGGGGCATACTTTTACTATTATCTTTAATCTATACACAAATATGTGATATAAAAATATATTTCAATAACTAGACATCACATAAAATACTATGTAATTACTGTGGGGTGACGTGAGGTTTTAATATTTTAGGTAAAAAGGTAGCTTGTTGTTCATGGTGCGTGTCCCTAGGGTTTGCTTTTAACCCCATCTTATTTGGTGGTTGTGTTGTAAAAGGAATTCTAGGACAGGAGGTAGTTTTTGGATTTAGGCTTTATTCTCGGGTCATAGCCACCACATGGCAAGGAAAGTTGTAGTGTCTTGTCCTAGACAAGACCTAAGTCTGAATGGCCCTGAGATTATCTTTGGGGTCAGAAGTGGATCCTTTTTCTGCACATGTGTGGAGGGTTTTTCTGGTGTGAAGGCTCATGGGAGTTTATTATTTTTTATTTTAATTTTATTTTAATCCCCACATTACCAAGAGTGATATACCATATAAAAATGTTTTAAACTTGATAGCAATAATATAATAACTTGTTTCCCCATTGTTTTTATAAACCTGTTTCAACTATCAATATAAGACTACAACAAATAGATACTAAAAAAGGAAAAAAAAAAACATTAATATTTCAACACAAAAGAAGCAATAAACTATTCATCAACTACCAGATGTTATTACGAGCACAATTCACCATAAAAAAGAAACATTTTTATTTATAATATTGTCTCAAATATAAATGAGTCATGTGTACAGATAGTAGGCATTTTAATAGTTAATAAAACTCTAGTGATGATCTTTCTTTTTCTTTTATGGAAGCCCAGATTTGAACTATCCAGAAAGTGAGGCAATCTTAATACTAAATGTTATGGTCTTTTTTATATATTTTTCAACAGATAGGCATTCACATTTGATGAAGAAGACTCAACAAACAATATGAGAGTACAAAACTATATTAAAAAATACAAGAGTTGCAAACTTAATGGCGTTGCAGCCAGACTTATCTGCTGAAGTTGATCTTGGTTCTGGGAGTTACTTGATAAAACATCTTGTTGCGAGGATGTTTAGCACTACAAGTGATTCTAAAAGAAGTAAAATTGGGTGCCAATCTACAGTAGTGCATTGATCGGCCCGTTGCTGCAAAGGGCAGATAATTAATCCCTTATTTTTCCAATAATGTTGCCTACCCTAAAACTGACTTCATGGAACATCATCATACAGAAATAATCACTTCATCGAAGGGTTGTTTCCCCTGAAAAATGACCAAGCTGAATTTAAAGAAAGAGAACTTTTATATATGTATAGGATTTCTTAAAATTCTGTATAATCTTAAAATTACACTGAGTTGTAAATGGTATTTGTTTATTTAAAATTTTTTAAAAATATCAAAGTATAAAACATTATAATATTGTTTCATATATAAATGAGTTATGTGTTCAGAAAATTCTGGTGATGATCTTTCATTTTCTTTTATGGAAGCCCAGATTTGAAGTATCCAGACATGGAGACAATCATAAGACCAAATGTGGTTTGCCTGAAAACTGTCTTCAACGAACATTATTATGCAGAAATAATCACTTCATCGAAGGGTTGTTTTCCCTGAAAAATTACCAAGATGAATTTAAAGAAAGAGAACTTTTATATTGGAATCAGATTTTCAAAAAGTTTGAATGATTTTAAAATTAAACTGTGGAGGCACAAGGTGTAATGGTTAGAGTTGTAGGAAATGGACTCATCAATGTTAGAGAAGGTTGTTTGCATTTTACCTAGCGCTAATACCCTTGGGAAAGGTATGCATCCGCATACTCTCCCTCCAGTTATGGGTAAATAGTAGGGTAGATTGGGCTCTTTTTTGTATACTCTCTTTCCTTACTTTCTTACTTCTATTCTTCTAGCATCTCTTCTAGCGTCTGGACTTCGTCTTGGGACTTCGTGTCTGGTCTTCCATTGGGGATTTCTCTTTATCAGAAGCCCTGTGTCATTGGTAGTTTTTAGATAATAACAAAAGACTTCGATTTAACTTGATCATATTTTATTCTGAAATCCCCACCAGACTACCTGCGCAGATTGAGTCGGCACCGTTCATAACATGACTTACCACCATCATGGCTTGGCCGATCTAACTAAAATCTATTTCTAATTTCAACCGGAAGAGGATCTTCTCCACCGATTCTCACGGTATCCACCGGAAGGATCAGGATGAGGTCAAGCCTTATCATTCAAATCCTTCAAGGCCGCCGGCTGAACTTATAACAGCCATTTTGGTTTCTACACTACTGTACATAAGTATTAGAAATCTAATAATTATGTAACATTTAACCTTGGTTAGGCAACCAGTCTAGGAGAAGGAAAACTCTAAATTCAAATCTGTTGGACTCTGCTTAAAAAATTGACCTTGTGTCACATCCTGCTCATGTGGAGGGATTGGTAAATATATACACTGTGTTGTATTTTGTATTATGAGCGACACCTATCAAGACAAATGAACGGAATGAAATCAATTTAATTATGACAATGTATGTAAAGTAGGCAGAGTGGCCTATTGTCGGTTGGTTGACTGGTTGGTTGGAATTTACGACATATCAACCCATTTGGGTCATTTTATGCCGAAGACATTTTTGTTTTATTCATTCTTCATGGGTTGGTTGGTTGGCTGGTTGGTTGGAATTTACGACATATCAACCCATTTGGGTCATTTTATGCCGAAGACATTTTTGTTTTATTCATTCTTCATGGGTTGGTTGGTTGGCTGGTTGGTTGGAATTTACGACATATCAACCCATTTGGGTCATTTTATGCCAAAGACATTTTTGTTTTATTCATTCTTCATGGGTACTCAATTTTTTTTTTCTTAAACTCAATTTTTGTAAACATATTTTTTAGAATTCATAGATTGGATCCTAACAGGTATCATCACTCTTGGTGAGAGTGGACCTGGGAGTAATGGTGATCAAGAGGTGCTCCACATTCCCCAGAGTTCCAGAATTGGAACCTCACCATCAGATAGAGTTTAGCGTCATACCCAGGACACTAAGACACTCAGCCACTACATTCTAGCACATATATGATAAAATTAGCGCTAATACCCTTGGGAAAGGTATGAATCCTACTCTCCTTCCTGCTATGGATAAATAGTAGGGCAGACTGGGCTCTTTAACCTTGGTTAGGCAACCAGTCTAGGAGAAGGAAAACTTTGAATTCAAACCTGTTGAACTCCGCTTAAGAAATTGACCTTGTGTCGCATCCTGCTTGTGCAGAGGGGTTGGTAAATATATATATATATGATAAAATGAGTCGATGATTGCCATGCGGACAATAGGGTTGGGACAATCATATAGGTGCAAAGGCTTGATGTGACCAGCCGATTGATCTTAGGAGGTCTCTGACTGCCCATCTAGACCAAAGTGGAGTGTTGCATGTCATGGACTGCTCAGCCAGCAAGGTTCCATCCTTAAGCATTACAGATTGCCACCTTTGGCCAACAGGTGGCCCAATGGGGGAGGGATCTTATCCCTCTGCAGAGGTGCAGTCGGTGTATTCTAAAGCCCCAGCCAACAGGTCTTTGCCATGGGTAGGATGTGATACAAGGTCACAAGTATGAAGAATCCAGCAAGGATCAGACTCGCTTTTCAGTAGTAATGGATCTGCGAGACTAACTTGTTAACCATTACACCACGATGAGACATATCTTAGTCTAATGTATATTGTCCCAGTTAGTAGCTACCAATAAGATAATAGTTACAGGATAGGGTCATGCTGGGGTGGGGGGGTCGTGATGGTGATGTTGAACTGAAAAGGAAAGGAACTCTATAAATCAGGGTGTGTCCTGTTGAATAGGTGGATGTTTGGTGCTTAGTCATTTTCTATTTTGGTATTATGTGGGTATCCACTGAACGAGTAGTTCAGTCAGTGGCATATTGACTTAACAATGTTAAATTAACAACACAAAATTATATATATATATATATATATATATATATATATATATATATAATATGTGTGTGTGTGTGTGTGAAAATACGCAAACAGTTTGTTTGATATGGCTATGCCGACAATTTTTGGGAGAATATGTGCTTAATTGAAGTCATACCTAATTTGAAAATTAATTAGTTGATAATTAATGAATTAGGCGAATATATCTATTCAATGTAAAGCGTAAACAAATCAAGAAAAAGTCATTCTCTGTATGTACATTTCAGCCTATTATATATATATATATATATATATGTTGAGATGGTTTTCTAGGCGAGTAATGCATTTGTCAACCGGGATACTAGTATAGAGTGATTTAATGTAATTGTAGGCATATTTTATTGTAGGTGACAGACAAGGATTTGATGTTGAGATTTTTATTAGCCACTAGCAGAGGTATCCAACATTGCCTGGGATTTAAAAGACTCACACACACACATACACACATATAAAACCAATAAAATACAAACACTTGACAATTAACTAAAAAACATACACAGATGTGTATACACTCGCATCACAAGGAGAAGAGATACCAGTCTGAAATCAAGAGGCTAACATAAACATGTCCCTCACTTAACCACTCCCTTGCTGGGGGGGGAGCAAAAAAAGAGAAGAAGAAGGGAGAAAAAGACAAGATATATGGACTCAGAAAAAATCCATATCATCCTGAAGAAGATCTCTAAGAATCTGAAACATGTGTAGCATCAAATTCAATAAAAATAAAAATTTCAAACCATTTTGCAAACCTTCTTTTTATTATAAAATATTTACTTTTCTCTTGGATCTACAACAAGCCTTTTTATATACATACATATGTTACATAATCTATGTAGTTGCATAAGATTATTGTCAATCCCCTGTATTTCTAAAGGGATGGCCCTTTTCATATCACGGGCGGGACTTTCCATGGAATAGTACAGAAAGCCTGTGAAATACGTGAAGTCACGTGGGACCTTGTTGGGTCCTCAGTTTTCAGTTGGACGTCAGGCAGAGAAGATGTCCTGCCTTAACTGGAACTCACACTGCATACGCGCGCTATGTTAGTCAGATATTTAGTTACATGAAATGTTTAGTTAAGTAAATAAAAGCTTTAAAAAATGACACGGTTTTGTGGTTGGTGAATGTCTTGGTAACAAGACTGATCTAGAAGAAGAAATGAGTTAAGTGCGACCGACCACCAAGACGAAGTCCAGACGCTAGAAGAGATGTTAGAAGAGACGCTAGAAGAACTTAAGATAGAAAAGACGTCCGAAGAAGAATAGAAGTAAAGAAAAAGGTATGCAACACATATAGCAGCAATGTTAAAGGTATTCTTCTAACTATACTCCCTTCAGCTATGGGTAAATAGTAGGGCAGACTAGACCTTAGTATGGCAACTAGCTTAGAGGAAGAAAAACTCTGCTTAAAAAAGGACCTTGTGTAATATCATGCTCATATGGAGGGGTTGGGTAAATATATACAATGAATGCGATTTCCTAACCTTTAGGCATACAATAATCTGAGATGGGTTAACATGAGACACATAACCACGTCTGCTTGAATCTGGCGTTCAGTCTCCAACTGACTAAATTCTAGGTAAAAAATAACCCTTGATGGGTTGACATGCCATTAAAATCAATCAATAGATTAATCAATCACCTTGAAGTCAAACAGAAAAGGTGAAAAAAAATATCTGTAAATTTCAGTTTAAGTACTTACCAAAAGGAAGAAATAGTTAATAATTGTGGCTGTTGTTGGTGTAGTATGGGTGTGGGGGGTAGGGTTGGGGTGGTATGGGTGTGGGGGTAGGGGTGGTGTGGTTGGTGGTGGGAGTAAGGGTAATGTGGTAGGGGTGTGGGGTAGGGTTGGTGCGGTATGGAGGTGGGTAGGGGTGGGGTGGTGTGGTATAGGGGTGGGGGTGTAGGGTTGGTAATCCACCTTTCTAAGAACTCAATCTCCTTCTATAACTGATTAATTGAATCATTAATTAGAATTTTCTTTTCTTTTAACTTTTTTGACTTTGTAATTTATATGTTCTCTTTAATCTACTTATGTATAAGACACAATCTCTCTTTATATATATATATATATATATATATATATATGGTTGGCATCCTTCTGTCTACGAGAGATGGTGGAGTAGTGTCAAAGTTTTTCTTTCTTTCTTTGAACTACATAGCCTGGGCGGGTTCGCGTGGAGGATAAGCTGTTGCCCATGCAGCAAATTTCCCCTCTCCACACTGCCACTGTGATCCAAAGGAAAGGTAAGGTACCGATGCGATTTGGCAACGGTGGTGTCGCAGGAGTTAATGGGTAGCACTGGATTTCAGCATCACACCACCTTAGGGACTCCGGCTCCTGATTTGTTTTAGGGGTTTACTCCTCTGATTTTAGATAAGAATACTTGAAATCATACAACTCTGTGCAAATTATTTGTATTAGATAGGAATACTTCATATATATATATATATATATATATATGTAGTATATCAAGAAAAATGAAAAAATATATATATATATATATATATATATATATATCCGTTAATGTATGAGTAGTGGCTTACCGGTGGGTACGAGTACGATCGTTGGAAGCGCACAGTATCCAGGGGTTAAGACTGAGAAAAAACAAATACAAAGTGCTCAATACAATGTAGAGCAAAATTTATTTATAAAATGGATAAAAGTAACCTACTCGAGTTTCATCGTCTGAATCGTCAGGGTTACATCCGCTGAATTAATCGAGTTTTCGATTAATATCAGTTGGTACAATGCATGCCCGTTGAAACCCTGGCGATTCAGACGATGAAACTCGAGTAGGTTACTTTTATCCATTATATATAATATATATATATATATATATATATATATATATAGGAATACTTTATATCATATGTGTGACAAACAATTCTAAGAAACAACTACAACTAATACGCGCATTTTAACATTGTTTGATTGATTGGTTGGTTTTAACGGCATGTCAACCTACCTAGTGTTATTTTATGTCTATATATATATATATATATATATATATATATATACTTATTAGTCATGCAACCTAGTTTGACTAAGAGTAATGAGAAATTCCAATGTAATGTCACTTAAAACAAATAAAGAGTCATATTACTATTTTAATGATAATGTGTTAGTCAACAGAATTAGTTAATGGTTTAGATTTATCCAATTCTACCAAGGCCACTAGTATCGTGAACCATAATCACCTGGACGACTCAAATACAATGAGGTAATTGATTACACCACAACTATGACAATGAAATTTTCTAAAACTCAGTAATAGATTGCTAATAAAAAAATCTAGCTTTATATATTTACCAATCCCTCCGCACGAGTAGGATGTGACACAAGGTCAATTTCTAAGTTTAACAGGTTTTCGTTCTCCTAGACCTAGACCAAGGTTAAAGAGCCCAGTCTGCCCTACTATTTACTTATAGCTGGAGTGAGAGTAGTTGGATGCATGCCAGGGTATTAGCACTATGGGAAATGCAAACAGCCTCATCCAGAATTTGAACTCATGTCAACAAGTTTAACTTTATCCACTTCTACTGAGGGCAGTCGTATGGTGAACTATGATTGCCTGGACAACTCTTATATGAGGGGGTGGTAGATTATACCACAACTATGACAAGGGGGCCAGTTTAGCTCAGTCAGTAGAGCATCTGCCTAGGAATCGCAAGGTTCCTGGTTCAATACCAGTCCCTGCATACTCAGCATATGAGTAGTACAAATGGGGTAATCTGATCTGTGCAGTAAAGTGGGGAGCTGACGGTAGGTGTGGTGAGCCACCACAGCATAAAAAATCTCCCTAGTCTAGTGCTTGCAAAAAGGGGATAGATTCCCTCACTGTCCAGCTGATATCGACAATAGGCAACACTGCCAACTTTACTTTTACTTATGACAATGAAATTTCTCAGAACTCAGAAGTGAAATTAGGTTGATAATAAAAAGTGACAAAATTTGGACCACAGATTAATACAAGAACTGAACCGTTAGTAGTCTGGATTTCTAGATTTGACAGACTTTTTGAATTTTCTGGACTTCTGGAAGCCAAATAAATTTTCCAGTATCTATATTGCTTGGCTGATTCAAAAGTTTTGCATTATTGAACTGCTTCAGTCATGTGATATACGCATTTAGAAAAATCATTCCTGCCTGTGTATATATATGTGTATATATATATATATATATAATATATATATATATATATGTGTGTGTGGAGAAAAGTAGACAAACACAGGATGTTATGGAAACTGGATGTTTATTGTCGACGATGCAACATTTCAGTCATTTAGACCATCATCAGGACCGCAGCCCAGTTCTAGCTTCAATGAAGGACATTTACAGAATGGTGAAAAACAGTAGGTTGTCAGTAGGGGCAGGGGTGGCTGGGGGAATGGATAGTGGATTTTCTTCCCTCTAAATGGGGAGTGTTTATGTGGAGATGCAGGTGTTTGGTCAGAATGTTGGATGATAAGGGATGGGTCAGAGATGAATGAGTATGTGTATGTGTGTTTGGGAGCTGGATTTGTCATTAGTTGTGGATGTGTGAGTTTTTGTTTTTTAAATCTTTCTGTCCATCTATTTGTCTATTTTATATAGTAGTATCTATTTTTCTGTGTATTTATCTATATATTTGACTTGGATTTGAATTTAACTTTTTAAATTTTCCACATATTGTCGGATTAACCTCCTCACATTTCTCCCATATATATATATATATATATGTAAAAAATGGAAAAGGAATTGAATCCGACAATATGAGGAAAAATGAGTAAAGAAAAGAAATGTAAATGGATAAAATGAATTTAATCGATATCACATTAATTGATATCACTTACACATGTGTTTCGGTCAGTTTATGTGTGTGAAAATATTTCGCACACATAGAAGAATCAACCTTCATCATTCAAAACAAATGTTCACTCTGATGAAGGCCGTTTCTTCTATGTGTGCGAAATATTTTCACACACATAAACTGACCGAAACACATGTGTAAGTGATATCGATTAATGTGATATCAATTAAATTCATTTTATCCATTTACATTTCTTTTCTTTACTCATTTTTCCTCATATATATATATATATATATATATATATATATATCAATCCATCTGCACAAGTAAGATATGACATATGGTCAATCTCTTAAGCAGAATTTAACAAGTTTGAATTCAAAGTTTTCCTTCTCCTAGACTAGTTGCCTTATCCAAGGTTAAAGGCCCCAGTTCACATTACAATTCACCCATAGCTGGAGGGGAAATAGTTGGATGCAAACCTTTCCCAGGGGTATTAGGTTTGATTTGGTTTCTTTGTTTAATGGCATATCAACCTTCATGGTTTATTTAATGCCAAAGACATCTTTGTAGAAGAACAGTTGTGGTACTACTTAACCCATACTTAGATGGATTAAGGGTTCATACCTTTCCCAAGAGTATTAGTCCAAAAGTGGATGTAATAGCATGATTGGAGTTCAAACTTGGTTATTCTAATCAGCCACTATGCCACAAAAGACCCCCCCCCTGCAAGAGTATTAGTGCTCTTAGAAATTGATTATTTAGTAATCTATACATATATAAAGGGCAGTTGTGTGTATGTATGTATGTATGTGTGTGTATGTCCAGAAGAAACTACAAAAATAAAACAATTAATGACAAAGTAAATATATGTACACACTCACTATCACTAGACCTTGCTTTTTGTGCAAAAATAATGAAGATTTTTTCATATTTGGGAAAATATTTAAAAATTTAAATTTGTATAGTAACAGAAGGTAATTAAAATATAATATTGATTGATAGAATTAATCGCCTCGTTGATGTTGTATTTTGTTTTTTAAATTGTAAATTATTGAATCAAAATTTCTTACAATATTTTTATACATTTACATGGTGATTTTTATGGGGCATCCAGTGAGGATCCAGCTTGGGATAAGTAGTAATGGATCTGCGAGACTAACTTTTAAAAAATCCCCCTCTACCCAGGTGATGCCGGGTAGCCACTTCTAGTTGAAATATAAAAGGGAAAAGAACAAAACTATTATTTTTACTGTTGTCCTCATTTTTATTGTGGTATACAAAAGCCTAATTTTTGATTTTTATTCTGATTATTTAGATATTGAAATACAAAATCAAAAAGACGAAAACTGATCAAACTTTTTTGAAGCCATTGAAAGTGAAAGATTTATTTTCCTTCTTTTTTTTAAAAGAAAGGATTATTTTGTGTCAAGGGTTTTCATGTTTAAATAAACCCTGGCACAGTCAATATTTGAATTGTTTTGTTTAAGGGACAAATCACATTTTGAAGGATTGATTTTCCACTTGAATTTGAACAGTTTTTCTTCTGTACACATCCTCTTTACTTTCTACTATTTGCCAGGAACTTCTCTGTCTGCACGAACAAACAATGAATTTTAACCCATTATCTACCAGAGTAGACCGAACCGCCTGACGATCAAAATGCTGGACTGCCCCAAAACACCCAAGATTGTCAGCTCTTAGAAAATGGTTTAGATTGTATAACATGAGAGCATGTTATATTAACGTTGGAAGGCTCAAAGTAACCTCCCAATGTGGGTACATATAAGTACAAGCAATATTCTGACAGGGGTGTGAAAAACGAGAACAATATTTATCCCATAAGTGATGGTGATACACATACATGACAAAGATATACAAAAAGGATACATAAACGCTCTGTTAGAGGAATTAGACGTACAACTTGCATCGTAGAGATTGTCACTTACTGATAGCTGGTTTGGGGACAAAGCCCCTCACCTAAGGTGGTTAGAGGCGGCAGGCGCCTAGACCATGTTAACTTGTTGACAGCCTGAATGTAAAGAGAATGTAGATCTCCCCAGCTCGTGGCCAAACACCAACACCACCTATCGGCCGAAGAAACAACAGCAAGGGAAGATAACTCATTTTGGACTTATGTCCACCCAGACTTTGTTGTACTGACCCTACAATTGCACGCTCGGGGTCTGGTGAGCTTTGGCCACTGGACCAATGAGGTGTTAAATTAATAGCGTCGATCCCAGAGGGCCATCCCTCCAGGCAATACCTGCCCCTTTGCGGGCAGGGCTGGGTTTATTGCCCAGTGCCTGAGGCGCCCCCCTTGAGGGGGAATGCCGATTGGATCGATACAATTTTTGTTCTCTCCCACCCATTAGCTTCGGCTTGTGGGTGGGCCCACGTTAAAACGGAGCCTAGTGCCCAGTCCATACAGGTGGGGTATGCGACAAATAAACCCTACAATTGCATGCTCATAAAGTTGGAATTCCCTATCCGTTTATTTACGCATTGAAATAATTTTTTTTTTCATGAGCACTAACATTTATCACCACCGTAGACATTACTAGGTGGTGCTACTGAGGTAAAATTTATGTCTTTTTGTAGAAAATTCAATTCTAAACAATATAAGTAAAGTTTGTAATACTTTTTTTTCTCTATTTTGATTTTTCTGTAACTCATTGTTTTAAGCACCTATGAGTTGTCCTGCCACATTTTTGTGGATCTGTGTGGTAAAGTAAGGAGCTGATGGTAGGTGTGGCGCTCCACCTCAGATGCAAAAACAATCTCTTTGGTCTAGCGCTAGTGAAAAGGGGATAGACTCCCTCGCTGATTGGTGGATACCAACATTAGGCCACCCTTTCGACATTACTTTATATATATATATATATATATATATATATATTTGTTTTTTCTAAAATATTTATTTCACACTGTCGGATTCACTTCCATTCATTTTTCATATATATATATATATATATATATATATATATAGAGAGAGAGAGAGAGAGAGAGAGAAAGAGAAAGAGAGAGAGCAATATTTTGTAGTTTATTTTCATTCCATTTTGTATTATTCTACAATTTAAAAAGTTTCCTCACATGTTGATTTCACTTTGGCCATAAAAAGAATTCTTCAACTTTTTTGGATTGCCAATCTTGAGACCATTTCTTTTTAAATGCCTGGAATTCCATCTTTCCCTCAAAATGGCACCTTTTTTTTTTTTTTCCAAATAACCATCAGTGATTTTTTTTTTTTTATCTGAGATGAGAAATTATAATTACTTTATAATGACATACTTGAAATAGTTTCCTCATCAAGGTTCTTATTACAGTTACAACATTTCCTACCGGACACATGGCCGAGGGGATAACAGCGTTGATTAAAGTGTATCTAGTTACCTGGTAATTGCAAACACAATCCCTGGGGTAGGGTTGTTGGCATTCTTCTGTCTATTGAAGACGATGGTGTAGTGTCCATTTTTTTTTCTCTTTCTTTTTTTTCTGCAACTGTGTGAGTGGCTGAACAGACCAATTTTTGAATGGCAATCTCTGGTGAAGTGATTGCAAACAAACAGTGATGCTTGCTGGAGATGCTGTTGTCTCTCCTTCCTTCTGGCTCACTTTTCTGCAGTGGCTTCTTTCCTCACTTTTTCACTTCTTTTCGTTCCTTGTTTGATGAAGAGGCACCAGGTCGTATATTCTTCTGCATAAGCCTCCCATGTGTTGATGTCAATGGGGCATGTCTTCATCTCTCTCTTGCAGACATCTTTAAAATGCAGGCGTGGTCTCCCTACCGGTCGGGTGCCCTCAACTAACTCACCATACAGTAGATCTTTGGGGGTGCAGCCTTTGTCCATCCTCCTGATGTGACCAAGCCAACGCAGGCATCTCTCACAGATGATGCCGGGCATGCTGTTTATGTTTGCTCGTTCCAGTACGTCTGTGTTGGGCACTTTGTCCTGCCAGTTAGGTAGTGCATAAAGATTAGGGCATCTCATCTCGGTGTGATGGTTAATGATAGATGGGACCCTAACAGGTTCTATTACTCCAAGTCAAAGTGTCCCATTCTGGTGTAATAGTGTTATAGGTGACACACCCTATAAGACCAATGGAATGCGCCAACAGCTTACTATAAATAAACAGGGATAATTGTGGCTTGGGCAAGCCAATGCGAGTGCCAATAACTCTGTTCGTCGGACGTAATTTCCACATCTCTCTATTGTATTGTCTACTTTCTGTTAATACATTTTCTACTTTTCGTTACCCGTTGTTTTGTTCTTTTCTTGACCCCTTAAAACCTCACAACAAATAGTTATCTAGGTACTTCAACAGATTCGTTACTACTGAATAGTGAGTTCAATCCTTGCTGGATCCCCATACTTGCGATCTTGTGTTGCATCCTGCTTATTGATAGTGCAACAAAGTATGAAGTGTTTACCGGTTTAAAATGATTGTGAAATTCATTAATATATTGGCTCCTAAAATATTGATATTACTACTATAAAGTGTTTATATATTTAAAATGATTGTGAAAGTTATTAATATATAGTCAATTAAAACATAAATATTGCTATTAAGTATGAAGTTATTACCTGCTTAAAATGATTGAAGATACTTTTTTTGTTTGGTATATGATTGGAAATTGGTATAAAATAATCCAACAAGGTTTGACATGCTGTAAAACCAACAAACCTTTTGAAACATGGTCATATATATATATATATATATATATATATATATATATATATATAAATACATAAACCCTTTAAAATAGCCATACTTTAGACATACATTCTTCTTTTTCTGTTTTCTTGGATAAGTATATCTATATATTTTGTACCTATTAACTTTTATATATATATTTGTGTACATCTCTCTCTCTCTCTGTCTCTCTCTCTCTCTCTCTCTCTCTCTCTCTATCTATCTATCTATCTATCTATTTGTTTACACATGCACACACACATATATATGTGTATATATATATATATATATATATATATATATATATATATATATATATATATATATATTAAACAACCATAACAGAAAAATTATAGAAACACACATAACCTATGTATATATATATGTGTATATGTATATATATATATGTACATCAATATATGTATTGATCAAAGCCTGAAGAAGATACCAGAATATCTGAAACACGTGTTGCGTATGTAAGATAAAAAGAATAAAACATTTTTTCTGAGAACGATACATTTTGCAGACCTTCTTCTTTTTTTTATAAAATATTACATTTTCTCCCGTTGGAACCAGAACAACATTTTATATATATATATATATATATATATATATATATATAGTTGACATTTATAGATGTATAGACACATGTATATATATATGTATTACAAATACACAAACTTGGTTATGTATATATATGTGTGTGTGTGTATACATACCTTTCTCCATCATCATCTCTCTTATATATATATATATATATATATATATATGAATGTACATTATATCTATCCATCTCACTCTCTCTCTCTCTCTCTCTCTATATATATATATTATATATATATATAATAGGCATGTATAGATATATAAACATGCCTGTATATATTTCAGATACACACATTCCTCTAATGTAAACCATTTAAGACAATTTATAATTTACTCTCTTAACTTCTTTTTCTAAATCTTAGATAATCTTTTTTTTTTATCAGATTAAAAAAAAAACATGTTTGGTCACATATCCACTTGATTGTTACTTTTAACTAAAGTGACCTTGGGAGAAAAAAAGAAGGAGATGACCTCTGCGGGTTTTGAAACAGGTTTTAAGATAAGCCACACCTGGGTTCAACAATCTTAAAATGACTATTAATATTTTAAGTCTTCCTTAAAGCTAAAAATCATCAACATCACCATTACTACTACTACTACTACTACTACTACTACTACTACTACTATAATAATAATAATAATAATAATGATGATGATGATGATGATGATGATGATGATGATGATAATATTATTCTTATTTTTAGTAGTATATCAATGTATTAAGTTTCACAATAATTTTAAAAAGATAAACACCTTGTACTTAGTTGAAATATCAATGCCTCAAGTAGTTTCACAATCATTTTAAACAGGTAAACACTTTATACTTAGTTGCAATATAAATGTTTTAAGAGCTAATGAGTGAATAGGTTTCACAATCATTTTAAACAGGTAAACACTTTTTACTTAGTTGCAATATAAATATTTTAAGAGCTAATGAGTGAATAGGTTTCACAATCATTTTAAACAGGTAAACACTTTATACTTAGTTGCAATATAAATATTTTAAGAGCTAATAATAGGTTTCACAATCATTTTAAACAGGTAAACACTTTATACTTAGTTGCAATATAAATGTTTTAAGAGCCAGTATATTAATAAGTTTCACAATCCTTTTAAACTGATACACACTTAATATGTACTTGCAATATCAATGTTTTAGAAGCCAATATAGCTCTGTGTAGATTCTGGATGTCATGCTGTGGCGAAGCCGGAAGTTATCGCTTCAACAGACAGAGGTCGAATGACAAAAATAAGTAGTTTACGCATGTGATCGCGCAACCTTAGTAAAATTAAAATTTTAAATAAAATTCGTAAAATTCAACCAATCAGAGGCGTTCCCATCTAATAAGAAAATTTATCAACTAGACCCCTTTTGGAGCCTATGCTGGACTATAAATAAAGCCAGCCTTTCGGATCCTAACCAGAAAGATCTCATTTGCCTAAGGGAATTCACGTCACCCTTTTTAAGAACATTTCGCTTACACGCTGAAGGTATCTCTCTCTCTCTTTGAATAACCTATGTTTTCGGAGATAAACCTTATATTCATTCAACTTATGCCTGACTGCTTTTGAGTTGACTTTAAACTTTCACCTTTTCTTTCTCACTTTTGAACTGTGAAATACCAGCTTACATTTTACATTTGAACTTTAAAAAAAGAACTTTTGGCAGAACCTTGCCCAGTATTCAATGCTATCTTTTTGTAACATTTTGTTAATACAATTTTGTTTGTTTAATCAGAGTTTTGTCTTCTATGCCATTGTGCTTGATTTATTTATGGTCTTTAAATGTTTGAACACTTTTATTGAATATTGACATCAAACAGCCCTACCTATCACCATAATGCTGAAGACCTGCCAATTGAAATGGGTGGTGAGAGAGAGAGTAAGGGGAATCTGTGCTTTCAGCAGGACCTGATGATGATAATAGCTGTTAATAAATACTTTTTGGAAAATGTTACAGCTGACATAACACGAAGGAGTGGATGCTAGTACGAGGCTATCATATGACTTAATCATTTTACCAGCTAAATATTGTTGCAATGGAGTGATACCACACTCTTCAGAGATCCAGAATTGGAGCCCCCCCCCCGGGTGCAGTTTAATGTCATACACAGGACATTATGTAAAGTTACAGTTTGGGTATTAGTTGATACTTTTAAATTAGTTGTAATTTCAATTAACACAGAACAGTAGGTGTCATATAGTACCTAAATAATGACAATGGAATCATCTGTTTTTTCTATAAATACTGTCTGGTAAAACACTGGTAGAGAGAAACAAGCTCTCACAGGATTGTTAATTCAACCTAGCAATTGCTAATTATTCTGTTCACCTTATATATTTGCTTAGTAAACCTTTTCCCCTATTCTTAATACTCGTTGTGTTCCTTACTATTTCTGTTAACTCTGATATTCGAGTTACAACATTTAATTCAACCTAGCAATTGCTAATTATTCTGTTTACCTTGTATCTTTGCTTAGTAAACCTTTTCCCCTATTCCTTTATTCTCTGTTAACTCTGATATTCGAGTTACAACATTTAATTCAACCTAGCAATTGCTAATTATTCTGTTCACCTTGTATCTTTGCTTAGTAAACCTTTTCCCCTATTCTTAATACTCGTTGTGTTCCTTCCTATTGTTTCTCTGTTAACTCTGATATTCAAGTTACAACAGTAGGATAGATTCATTTTCTCTTTTTTCAGTGCTAATTTTATCGGCTAATATTTTATACATTAAAGGTTTGGCATTTTTTGTTTGCCAATAAATGCCAATATGACATGCTCTGTTTAATTTACCTGCACACAAAGAGTTTGTTTTATTGTCGTCTTTTCATTTTATTGTGTCTACTTCCAGATTGTTTCTGGAATTGATGTTAGGCATGTCTAGAAAGTAATGAGACTGAATATATATATATATATATATATATATATATATATATATGAGAAGTAAATACACAAACGATGTGTTTTGATTTGGGTTTTTTTAGCCGACGATTTTTGGGAGAATATGTACTTAATTGAAGTCGTACCTAATTTTGAAAGTTAATTAATTAATAATTAATTGATTAGGCGGGAATACCTATTCAAATGTAAGGCTAAACAAATCGAGAAAAATCAATCTCTGTATGTACATTTTGGTCCTCGCCTGTCAGCGTGACAGTCGGGGTTCGAATCATGCATAAGGCAGTCTTCCTATCTATAGCTCTGCTGATGAGGCCTAATAGATGATCTGATTGCGTTCGTACAGCAGAATTCCTAAAAATCTGCAGAAAAAAGTGTTGGAGGACCCTGACATTGGAATTCAGAGGCTTTGTCCCGTGAATTGAATGTTTCAGCCTCTACCATGAAGCTTGCACTCAATGAAGACCTTCGCAACAACTCATACAAGTGTCACAGAGGTCAACTGCTCCCAGAAAAGGCCAGTGAAAATCGTCTGACAAAGGCGAAGAAACTTCTGAGCAAAGATCCTGCTCAACCACAAACAATCTGGTTCTTTTCCGATGAGAAAAAACTTTTGCCAAAATCAAAAGCACAACACGTAGAATAACAGATGGCTTGCATACAGTAAAGGGCACTCCTTGTGTCATACAGACTAAATTTTCCCAAATTGTGATGGTTTTTAGATGTGTGTCCTCTGAGAGTGATGTGATGCCTCCGCATTTTTTCAGAGAGGGTATCAGGTTGAATTCAAATGCCTACGTGGAGTTACTAAACCCTGTAATCAAGCCCTAGATAACAAGGTTAGCCAATGGTCGGCCATATATATGGCAGCAGAATTCGGCCCCTTGTCACACCTCTGGGAAAAGTAAAAACTGGTTGTCGGCGAATTTTTACAACACCAGTCCCAATGTTTGGCCTCTGAACTCTCCAGATGTTAACCCAATTGATTATTATGTATGTAGCGCTGTTGAGAAAACACCAATCGCCGTGCTAGTAGTAAAAAGCCCAGTTAATTGACAGAATTAAGGTAGTTTTTTAGACCATTCCCAGGGAAACTGTAACATCAGCTTGCTCCAGGTTCCGGAGCAGGATTGAGGCTATGATCAACGCTAATGGTGGTTATTTTGAGTGAAACTTGTTGTCAGTAGTATAATTTCTGTGCCTGTTGAATTTCTTTACAATCCATTAAATTTTGTAATTACCAAGCACTTTTTCTTTTTCCCTATGAGACTGTAAAATTTATCCCGAACAACCTGTATATATATATTCTACATATTTACCTTATATAGATAGTTGAAAATCATGTGGCCAATATATTTAACTGATGCAAATTTTCTTTGCCTGAGGAAGGGGTGAGTTTAACCTGAAATCTCGCACATATCAACATATATATGTATATATATATATATATATATATATATATAACTTCACAACAAAGAAAACTTTAAAAATATACCATGAGTCAAATTACAAAGCAAAAATGTAATCTCTCAACTAAATAGCATACACTGACTAAGACAATACATTAATAATTCAGAATAAACATTTTATTTTAGATAATAAAACAACTACAGACACTAAATGAAATTTGTGTATTATAATAAACTACTCTCTATAGAACAACATTTCTTCTCAAAAGACCATGACTTTAACCGAGATGCAAAATTCACCATCATTGCCTAATCAGATCAAAAAAAAAAATGTACAAAGATTTCAAGATTAATTTGGATGAGTTCACAAAAAAAATACCGCCCAGTCGGCTGGGGCGTTAGAATGCACCGACTGCACCTCTGCAGAGGGGTAAGACTCCCCCAATGGGGCCACCTGTTGGCCGTGGGTAGCGACCCGTGATGCTTAAGGATGGAGCCCAGGTGGATGAGCAGTTCATGACATGCAATACTCCACTTTGGCCCTATCTTGGGCTAGACGGGCGGTCGGAGAGGCCCCCTCCGATCAATCAGCTGGTCACATCAAGCCCTAGTACCTATATGATTTTCCCAACCCTATTGCCCATATGGCAAGCCCCAACCCCTTTTTATCATATGGGTGCTAGAAGGCGGTGGCTGCGGGTCTACATGTCCTGGGAATGACGTTAAACTCTATCTGATGGTGAGGTTCCAGTTTTGGAGGTTTGGGGGAATGTGGAGCACCCCTTCATCACCATTGCTCCCTGGTCCACTCTGACCCGGAGTGGTAGTACCTGTTAGGGTCCCATTTATGGGTTAAATAGAAAAATGTATTTATAAAAAAAATATATATAAATATTTAAAAAAGATCTGTATGGAGATATTTTGATATTGTATATTATTGTGCAATAATTCTCTTTTTTAAAGGCTGATACAAGAAGATAGAAAAGGATAGAGGCCAATGCATGGGCCAGCCATATATATATATATATCATATCGCTATGTATATTATATATATATATATATATATATAATCCTAAAGTCCAGAGAAGAAATCTTCCTTATGACATAGGTTTTTTTTTTAAAACAACTTGTCGCAGTTTGAGAGCTCAGTGTGTGCTCTTATTGTTAGAGTCACAGAGCAAATTTATAATTAAAGAAATAACAAAAGACTTAGAGATTTTGCATTATAGACTATTTCGGGGAGCTTAGACAAAGCTGATGAGTCGGGAGAATTAGACATTTTTGTCTAAGTTCCCCGAAATATTCTATAATGCAAGATCTCTAAGTCTTTTGTTATTTCTTTAATTATATATATATATATATATATATATATAAGTATATTTTGGCAGCATTTTTTCTTTTGAACATGTTTTGTTAAACTCTACTGACGATTCTTGTCGGACAAGTTTTTGTTTGATCCTTTCTAAATGTCTAGCCATCTTTTTAATGTCAGGGTGGAATTGGTGTAGCAATCCACCAAAGGTTTCTTCACGAGCGCCTTCAACATGTCTTTGTGCCATCTTCAGGTGTGAAACTGATGGAATGTTTCCGTTGTCTCGCTTTTAAAACGAGCAGTAGCAGTAGGAATTAGTAGGAGGAGGGGTTCACAAGTTCCGTTTAAACGAACAGCGGCAGTAGAGATTTATAGGAGGGGGGGTTCACAAGTTTGTAAGAATGTAAGACAAATGGTGGAAGGAGGATAGACAATGGAAACATTCCGTCAGTTTCACACCTGAAGATGGCACAAAGACTGTGAAAGCGCACGTGAAGAAACCTTTGGTGGATTGCTACACCAATTAAAAAGATGGATAGACAGTTAGAAAGGATTGAACAAAAACTTGTCCAACAAGAATCGTCAGTAGAGTTTAACAAAACATATATATATATTATATATATTATTATTTATATTTTCGCTTGAAAGGCAATTACAATGCGTATATTGTATAAAATTCGATAATTATAGAGAATAATCATGACAAGCGAACTTCAGCAAATAATTGTGCGGTGCGTAGAACATCGTACAGACTGTCTCAACTTTATTAAGTCTCATCAGCAATGTATACTAATGGTTTCCCTCCGACAGAAATCGAAACCGGGAGAGTCAGAGACTTTACTGCTCGGTCACCGATATGCACCACACAATCCATGTGAAATGAACCTGTCAATGATAATGATACGCCTCTACCATATGAGGTATGCGGACGTTGAGTGGATAACAACAAACCAGGCCTATGCTTATTGGGAAGGAAATAAGATTTTGGATGTTTGTTTTTAGAAGCATTGTTGAATAGAGTATATATTATTATTTATATTTTTGCTTGAAAGGCAATTACAATGCGTATACATATATATATATATATATATATTATATATATATATATATATGAGAAGTAAATACACAAGCGATGTGTTTATTGTCGGCTAAAAAAAAAAAAAGCCATATCATAACACATCGCTTGTGTATTTACTTCTCATACTGTTGTGTAGAAGAAGTCACTATAAGAGGAATAAAAACCTACTTCTAAACAAGACAAAAATCTAAGGAAAGTCTGGTTGGTGTAGGGGTTACGGTCCTCGCCTGTCAGCTTGACAGTCAGGGTTCGAATCACGCACAAGGCGGTCTTCCTATCTATAGCTCTGCTGATGAGGCCTAATAGGCCGAAATGTACATACAGAGATTGACTTTTCTCGGTTTGTTTAGCCTTACATTTAAATAGGTATGCCCGCCTAATTAATTAATTATTAATAAATTTAACTTTCAAAATTAGGTACGACTTCAATTAAGCACATATCCCCCCCCCCCCCCAAAAAAAAAATATATATATGAAAAAGTGAATGGAAGTGTACCTAAAGTACCTTCAAATTAAAAAATCTTTACAGAAATTTACAGCAATAGCATAATTATCAATCATATTATCATATCATATTAAAAATTATAAACATGCGTGGCAGGATGAAAATACGTGACTCCTAGTTTCACTGCTACATTCATCAGGGGACCTAGTAATCCAAAAATCTGACTTATTCAATAGATTTACTGTACAAGGTTTTATCTTGCTCTGCTCACCAGCATTTGAGTACTTACTTGATTTAAGAAAAATATTTTAAAACAATTTGCTTGTTCACACACACACACACACACACACACACACACACAACACACACACATACACACATACACACACACACACATACACACACACGCACACACACACACACGTGTATAAATGTTGATAATATAGTTTGTTATATCTATAAAGAGGCAGGTTTAGCTCAGTCAGTAGAACACCAATCTAGAAATCGCAAGGTACCTGGTTCGATACCGGTTCTCACCAACTCAGCACAACTCAGCACAAACTGGGTAATCTGATCTGTGCAGTAAAGTGGGGAGTTGACAGTAGGTGTGGTACTCCACCTGAGCAAAAACAATCTCCCTGATCTAGCACTAGAGAAAAGGAGATAGACTCCCTCACTGTCTGGCTGATACCATCAATAGGCCACCCAAAAAACTTTTAGTTTTTTTAAGAGGAATTACAGTGTAGTTGGGAACTCTTAATTCTCCCGGTGGCAGGCAAATAATTTCGGATGAAAGAAGACAAAACACAGTTGGAAATTAAACAACATATATTGAACAAAAGGTACAAAAAAGATTGCTGCAAATTTGTGGCATTTGCGACCAGACTTATCTTGTTGAGTTATGGTGAAGTTAGGGGTTGCGTTGGGTGAACCTCTTGCTGTTTGCTGGTGAAGAAGCACGAATTGATAAGAGAGTGCTTGGTTCTTGTGTCTCTCCTGGTTGAATCTCATTTGATAAGTAAAAGGTGTAGGGAGCACTTGTTAAAGCATCTCGCCTAGTGAAAAGCTCCTTGATAAGTGGGGGGGGAGAGAGCATTTGTTAAAGCGACTTGTCTGGTTAACAGCCTTTTGATAAGTGAAAGGGTTTGATTTTGCCGTCAACATTGGTATATTGGCGATTATTCCGTTATCATTTTTCTGATATTTTGTATATAGTGTAGACATAAAATCACTATTGATTATCAATAGTGCTTAGTAACTGTCAGTTTCTAGCTTACATTAGGTCAAACGTTCCCTTTCTTAGAAATCTTACAAAATGATTTTAATGTTGTTTTTTTAAATTGTCAATCCGTATTCATTTATTATTTAAATTTAATTCGCTTTGCAAACTCACTTTTCCCTAATCCCAATTATCTATCCAGAGCTCAATGGGTGACCTAACAGGTCATGTTTTGTCTAGTAGGAATTGTATATATAAAAAATAATGAAAATATGTCTTCGCTCCCATATGAGCACTAAACATTTCTCAAGTTTCTTTTTCAACTAAACCAGGAAGAAACTTTGTTTATTTCACGAAGGGAAAATCTTTATCTTTTTGCTGCACCATTTCCTCCTCCTTAAAAATCAACAGCTTATATTTGTTTTCCTTCATCAGAAATAAATCTTATATTGAAATGAAAACTTAAATCCATCTATATATTAATACTCGTGTTCCTTAATTGTACGACCTTATCATTTTGCACAATCCTCTGGTTAAAAATGAGACCATCCAAATTGTCCAAGATGAAATCAAAAATGTAATCTATATATTAATACTCGTGTTCTTTAATTGTACAACCGTTATCATCTTACAATTTGTTTGCGAATCAAGCTTTCTAACCATTACACCACAGTGCTCTGTATAGTTGTTACATAATCTATGCAGTTGCATAAGATTATTGTCAATCCCCTGTATTTCTAAAGGGATGGCCCTTTTCATACCACGGGCGGGACTTTCCATGGAATAGTACAGAAAGCCCGCGAAAATACGTGAAGTCACGTGGGACCTGGTTGGGCCTCAGTTTTCAGTTGGACGTCAGGCAGGGAAGATGTCCTGCCTTAACTGTAACTCACTCTGCATACGCGCGCTATGTTAGTCAGATATTTAGTTACATGAAATGTATAGTTAAGGAAATAAAAGCTTAAGAAAAATAACACGGTCTTGTGATTAATGGGTGTCTTGGTAACAGGACTGATTGGAAGAAGAAATGAGTTAAGTACGGCCGACCACCAAGACGAAGTCACCAAGAAGAGAATCTAATATAGAAGATGAACATTAGAAGAAGAAGAAGAAGTAATGAGAAGGGTATACAACATAGTTATTAACTAAGCTTAGCTTAGTTGTGGCACAAGGCCAGAAGTATGGAGCACCCAGTGAAAATTGAACTTACTAGCAATGATCTGCCAATCCAGTTTGCTAACAATTACACTACGTGAGTGTATGATGATATAAATGTTTTATGTGATAATATTTCTCTTTAGTGGATAAGTAGGTAACATTATTTAGGTTTCACAAGTGACCAGTAAAAGGAGCGTTCAATGAAACGATGGTGAGACTAAGTTGTCATTATTACTGAACTTAGTTTAGCACAAGGTTAAAAATATGATACACTCAGTAAAAAAAATCAAACTCAATGACCTGCTAGACTAACACTTTAACCTATGGGCTCCTCTTATGATTTTTTTTATTATTATTATGTCCATGAATATATTAATACTCATTTCTCTGAATTTTTGAGAAGAGGCTTGATAATTTGGATTATTTGGATTATTCAGACTATTGTCCTCATCTTTATTCTTATCTACACTATTCTCTGAATTTTTGAGATGAGGCTTAATAATTTGTATTATTTGATTATTCAGGCTATTGTCTCCATCTTTATTGTTATCTACACTATTTCTCTGAATTTTTGAGAAGAGGCTTGATAATTTGGATTATTTGGATTATTCAGGCTATTGTCCTCATCTTTATTGTTATCTGTACAACGTTTCGGCCAGAGAGCACATTGGCTGAGACGTTGTACAGATAACAATAAAGATGAGGACAATAGTCTGAAAATCCAAATAATATCTCGTATCTGAATAATCCAAATGATATCTTGTATTATTTGAATTATTTGGGACTATTGTCCTCATCTTATTGTTATTTGTACAACGTTTCAGTCAGAGGGCATATTGGCCAAAACGTTGTACAGATAACAATAAAGATGAGGACAATAGTCTGAATAATACAAATTATACTTGTGTTCTTTAATTGCCCGATCCTTATCATCTTGCAACACACTCTGGTTAAAAATAAAACTGTCCTAGATAAAATGCAAAAATATAAATCCTGATTATCTAGTATTACTTATCTGCCAAATTCTTATTTCTTATGAGTGTTGTCATTTCAGCTAAATAATGGACCATTCTGTTTTTATATATAAGAAAGAAAGGAAAGAAAGAGGACATGCTATACAGAAAGAATATGAGAAAGACAAAAAGAGAGTAGGGGAAAGATATATTATAAATAAGAGAGAGAGAGAGGAGTGAGTGCGTGGAAGCGATAACACTAATCTATTTCAATCAATCATAATGAAAAGATGAAAAGAAGTAGAAAAAAGAGTGAGAGAGAATTAAATTAAGATTATTATACTTTTCATAAATTGAACTATTTAGCAATAGCTCTTAAGTATAATTATGAAATGTTGTAAGAATTAAATTATCATACTGTGGTATATCCACAGGTCCTGCTAGTTATCATAAAGGTTGTAAAGTCTGAAACTGATCATTTTGTTAACCCACTGAATAAACATGTTTATTCAGTGGTTAACAAGATTGGTTCTTTTTTCTTTTTTGTGTCAACAGTTAAACTTTTGGCGGAAATGGAATTGTGGGCATATTTCATTCTAGTATTTTGTTATTTGTTTTTATTTTCTTTATTTTTTCTCATATTTTATGATTTTTATCTATTTTTTCATATTTATTATGTTATTTTTGGAATTATTTTCTTTATTTTTTTCTCATATTTTATAATTTTTATTATTTTTTCATATTTATTATGTTTTTTTTTAGAATATTATTTATTTATTTTTTCTCATATTTTATGATTTTTATCTATTTTTTTCATATTTATTATGTTTTTTTTTTTTTTAGAATTATTTTCTTTATTTTTTTCCTCATATTTTATGATTTTTATCTATTTTTTTCATATTTATTATGTTTATTTTTAGAATTATTTTCTTTACTTTTTTCTCATATTTTATAATTTTTATTTATTTTTTCATATTTATTATGTTTTTTTTTAGAATTATTTTCTTTATTTTTTTGTATATTATTATGGGTCTTATTTTTATATTTTATTTTTATCTCGTATTTATCATTTCTATTTGTTTTTTTAATTTTTGTATTATGTTTTTTTAAATTATTTTTATTTTCATATTCTATGTTTAATTTTAAACATTATTCTCTTATTAATACACTTGTTCCTTAATCTTCCAACCATTATTATCTGGCAACACCCTCTGGTTACAAATGAGACCATCCAAATTGTCCAAGATGAAATAGAAAAATGTAATTCTGATTATCTGGTGTTGCTTATCTGCCAAATTCTTATTTCTTATGAGTGTCGTTAACTCGGCTAAATAATGGACCATTCCATTTTTTTATAAAGAAAGAAAAGGGACATGCAATACAGAAAAATATGTGTGTGAGAGAGAGAGAGAGAGAGAGAGAGAGAGAGAGAGAGAGAGAGAGAGAGAGGAGAAGAGATACAGAGAGGGGGGTGCAGAAGTGATGACAGAAATTACTGATACCAACATTTAAAAAAAATGCAAATGAAACAATCTCTATTTTAATACTCGTGTTCCTTAATTGTATGACCATTATCATCTTGAAACCCCCTCTGATTAGTGAGACCATCCAAATCATTCAAGATGAAATTAATAAATGATTATCTGGTGTTGTTTATCTGTCAAATTCTTATTTCTTAAGTGTGTCGTCACCTCAGCTATGTAATGGACCTTTCCGTTTTTATTATAAAAAAGAAAGGGAAGAAAAACGACATGCTACACAGAACAAATATAATAATAAAGTAAGACAGATAGAGAGAGGGGTGTCGCGGCAAAAGCGATAACGCTAATTTGTTTCAATCAAACATAGTGAAAAATGAAAAGAAGGAAAGAAAGAAGAAAGAAGAAAAAGAGAGGAGAGAGAGAGAGAGAGAGAGAGAGAGAGAGAGAGAGAGAGAGGAGAGAGAGAGAGGGTTTAAATCAAGGTTATTATACTTTTTTACATATTGAATCATTTGCAACAGCTCGTAAATAAACATATCAACGTTGCAATAATTAAATTATCATATTGTGGTATATCCACAGGTCCTGCTAGCAAATAAATATTTTCTTTGTGAAAAATAATCTGGTGGCTTCTGTTTGGTTGCAATATCGGATAATGTGAACTTTTAATATCAGGATTAATTGTCCTGAAATAATCTACTATTTCTCTAAAACTGTACAATTCATTTGCATTGGGTGGGGGTGGGATCTACTCCATCGACACCCCCCACCTACCCACACCACTCTACGCTTATAAGTAAAGGAATGTAAATCTTATTAATAGGGTTGCTGTCAGTTTCAGATTTACATATGGGTTAGTGTGAACAGCCTAAGACTAAAGGGACATTGGCTGATTTTCTTAGTCTTGAACATCTGCTGAAAGAAGAAAAAAATCAGAAATAAGAATATTTGTCATTTTCCGATCTAATGGGACTCTTTTGGACTAAGAGTATTTGGGTTCAACTGGTTGGAGGAGGGGCTAAATTTAATGGGGCTCCTTTCAAGGGATTCCATTTAGATTTTGATGCATGTTTTAATATACATATAGACTTTTCATGTCTTTTTTCTTTTCTTCTTTAACGGCATATCAACCTCAGTGGGTCATTAATGCTGACTAAGTTTTGAAATAAATTCATTCTTAATGGATACTCAGTTTTTTTCATAAACTCATTTTCTTCTTCTTTTAACCCATAGATGGGACCCTAACATGTACTACCACTCATAATCAGAGTGGACCAGGGAGCAATAGTGATAAAGAGTACTCCATATTCCTCAGAACTAGAACCTCACCATCAAATAGTTTAACGTCATACCCAGGACATGAATACCCTCTGTCACCGCCTTCTAGCACATATATGATAAAAGGGTTGGGTCTTGCCATAAGGGCAATCATATAGGTGCTAGGGCTTGACGTGACCTGACTTTTAATCGTTTTGCAAAATGTCAATTTTACCACAAAGAAAGAAAGAGAGAGAGAGAGAGACTGTTTTTATGCCTCCCGATTGGTCCTTAGCTGGGCGATCCACTCCAACCAATAGGGGGTGATAAGAGCTTACACTCGCCACCACTCACAACCTGGAGGTTGCAAGTTCAATCTTGTAGCCTCGGCTACAAATCCTCCGGACTTAACTATATTATTATTTTTTATATTTTTTATTTAAAAAAAAGGAAAGAAAAAAGTCACTTAGAAATCATTTTGGTAATAGGAGTTTAAAATTTGTAATTAATACGTTAGTTTAACATTTTTCATATAAACTTTAAGTGAAAAATGTTGAATAAACCTTAACATTTTTCACTTAAAGTAATTTAATATTTTCTTTAAAAGCAAATAAATACGCTTAATAAACATTTTTTTGCGTATACCTTGAGGCTAAAAAGTTTACCATGATGTATAATAGGTATGTGCAAATTAAGGCCTTTTATATAAAAGGGTGATCACAGGAAATTCTTCTAAAAATCATATAAAATAAACTAACGATCCGATTCTAATAAAACTTTCGGTTTATGAAGTAATAAAAGACGAACTTTATTGTAAATAATTTTTACTAAATTGAAAAGGCTAATAATTTTTTAGTTAGTTTTTGTTTCGCGTATTGATCCCCCCAACAAAGATCTGATTTTTTAATAGTATATGAATAAATTTTACATTTTTATAAAGACAATGTAATGACATAACATATATAAAAAAAGAAGATTCGCTAATAAATCAGTTTTGGAAATAGGGCATCTTAAACATTGAAACTTAAAATCTCGTAAATAAGAAAAAATATGTATCTTTTTTTTATTTTTATTTTTTTTAGGTTTTATGTAAGAGAAATTTGTTTTTTTCTTTTTATAACACATAAACTTGAAATTGTTCTTTATATTAAACGTAAAATAAAACACTAAAAAGTTAATTTTCAATTTTTTTATTGACGTTTTAAAATATTTTTTAACAATCTTCGTTCGAATTAAAAGAGCGTGTTTTGCACGTATCTAATGTATAACAAGAAACCGTATGGTTGAAAAGAAAAACGGACAAGAGAATTAGATTAATTTTGTTTATTAAAAAATAAACTAAAAGTGTAGAAATTGTAATTTTTTTTCACTCGGTGAAGTGAGAGTAGGTGATGGGGGGGGGGTTTGAAAATCTGTTTCTTGGCCGGGTGACTTGATTGTGTGTGACATGGGGGATGTGGCGTGGGTCGGTAGGTTTAGCAGTCCTTTGATCTTGTCCGAAAAGATGACGCCTGTGTACCAGTGCTGCTGGTATCAACTACTCTTGTGAATTCTAGTTAGCCATTTTTTAGAATTATGGTTAGGATCGAGATTCGCTTTGAAAAACTTTTGGGGGAAAGTTTCTGATTGGTCGGAAAAAAATTAAAAAGGGACTTTTTTTTAAGTGTTTGTAAATTTTTTTTTTTTTTTTTTACCCGGAAGCTTGCGTCGAGCTTTATGCGCAGAAACTTGTTCATTTTGTTTGAAGCTACTGTCGGATCAACATCCGTTTGATGTTACATTTCTTAATATTTTAGATTCTATTCCGAAGTGTTTTAATTTGTTTTGTTGGTGAGTGGGTGCATTGAGTCAATGAATTTGTGAATCAGAAGACATATCTATTTCTGTTATATAACATCATTAAGTTTAATCTGTATATGTTTATTTTTTAAAAATTTTTACCACAGTTCTTATTAATATTACCGGAATCTAATGTTTTACACCTTAAAATAAAAAAAAGTAATTCAAGAATTTTATTACTTAAAAAAACGTGAATATTTTCTGAGGTTTAATCTTTAGAAGACTTTTTCTACGACTTTCTTTTTACACAATGAAATTCATTTAGAAATGCCATTATTCCATCAAAGTCTTTCTATGATATCTATTATCTATTATTATGCTAAACCTGAGTGAACAAAATGATTGTTTGCTAAAGACCTTTATTCTATTTAGTTAAATGACACAAACTTCATTCTAAAATATTCTTTACTTTTGGGATTAAGTTAGGTTTGAAAAGAATTCCATTTTATTTGGTTCTAATTAGTCATAATTTGCAATTAAGTCAAAAACTCACCCGTCTCTAACTACACATTCTGCCTGTCACTTTCCCCCTCTCTATATATATATCTTGACTAACTACTCTTATATGTGCTAGTTTACTCTGTGAAAGAGATTGGAGAATGTGAGCGGTAGATTGAACTTCCCACTTTATTCGTATGTTAATTTTCAGCAGCTAACGGCTGGCTTTATATATAAGATGGGTCAGTTTTGGACTTAATTGCAAATTCTAGCAACATGATTTTAATGGGCTTTTTTTTTTGGGGGGGGGGTCAATTTTCCGGTCGTATTCATTTTTTTTTTTTCAAAATCTAATTCGTTTTGCAAACTAGCTTTCTTCCTGATCACAATTATCTACCTAGAGCTCAATAGGTGACCCAAAGGATCGCTTTTTTCTAATATATATAATATATATATATATATATATATATATATATATATGGAGGATATGTGCTTAATTGAAGTCATACCTAATTTTGAAAATTAATTAGTTAATAATTAATGAATTTAGGCGGGCATAGTCTCCCATGTCTATAACCTTGCTGATGAGACCTAATAGGTCGAAATGTACATTCAGGGATTGACATTTTCTCGGTTTGTTTAGCCTTACATTTGAACATATATGCCCGCCTAAATTCATTAATTATTAACAAATTAATTTTCAAAATTAGGTATGAGTCAATTAAGCACATATCCTCCAAAAATTGTCGGCTTAAAGCCATATAAAAAATAAACACATTTGTTTGTTTACTTAACCTCATATATATATATATATATATATATATATATATATATATGGTGTTCAGGATAAATTTGACATATTATATTTGGTTATTTTTCTCCGTAGGTTGGAGGTATTGACGCACACTACGCATCATTTAAAAGCTTGGACCCTTCTTCATTCATATACGTGATGACAAATAGAATGGATGACTGGAACCCACCTGAATTATGGAAGAGAATAACTTGTATCATGATGATCTGCGCCGGCCATCAAAATAAGGAGATTATGGTTGCTGCCAATGCTCCCTGAACACTGTAAAAACAATCAGGCATGAACTGGATAATTGTAATGGAGACTACGAGTCTGTGGCTAGAAGAAAGAAACATAACAGATGATCTGATAGTGTTCGTACAGCAGAATTCCTAGAAAATCTGCAGAAAAAAGTGTTGGAGGACCCTGACATTGAAATTCGGGCTTTGTCATGTGAATTGAATGTTTCAGCCTCTACCATGACTCTTGCACTCAATGAAGACCTTCGCAACAACTCATACAAGCGTCACAGTGTTAATCTGCTCCCAGAAAAGGCCCGTGAAAATCGTCTGACAAAGGTAAAGAAACTTCTGAGTAAAGTGAAATATCCTGCTGAACCACAAACAATCTGCCAAGATCAAAAGCACAACACGCAGAATAACAGATGGCTTGCATACAGTCCAAAGGACGCTCCTCGTGTCATGTAGACTAAATTTCCCCAAACTGTGGTGTTTTTTTTAGATGTGTGTCCTCTGAGGGTGATGTGATGCCTCCGCATTTTTCAGAGAGGGTATCAAGTTGAATTCAGATGCCTACGTGGAGTTGCTAAACACTGTAGTCAAGCTCTGGATAACAAGGGTAGCCAATAGTAGGCCATATGTGTGGCAGCAGATTCGGCCCCCTGTCATACCTCTGGATAAAAGTAAAAACTAGTTGTCGGCGAATTTTTACGACTACACCAGTCCCAATATTTGGCCTCTGAACTCTCCAGATCTTAACCCCATGGATTATTATGTATGGGGCGCTGTTGAGAAAAACACCAATCGCCGTGCCAGTACTACAAAAGCCCAGTTAATCGACAGAATTAAGATAGTGTTTTAGACCCTTCTCATGGAAACTGTAACATCAGCTTGCTCCAGGTTCCGGAGCAGGATCAAGGCTATGATCAACGCTAATGGTGGTTATTTTGAGTGAAACTGGTCAGTAGTGCAATTTCTGTGCCTGTTGTATTTCTTTACAATCCATTAAATTTTGTAGTTACCAAGCACTTTTTCTTTTTCCCTATGAGACTGTAAAATTTATCCCGAACACCCTGTATATAATAAAGAAGATGACTTACCTGGGAATAGAATATTGAGTTAATCGCAGCATTGACCGTCAATACAAATATCAACCGAAAAAGTCAGGGTTATAAAGAATATGAAATGCTCAATACGTTAGTCGAGCGGATTTGGTAGAAAAGTAGAGATAAATAACCTACTTAAGTTTCACCAAAAAGGATCATCAGGATTAATCGTAATGAATTAATCAAGAAATTGATTAATTAAAGACAATTGTAAAGGTGAATAATACAATTATAGCCTCTAATAATTGAATTATTCAATTTGGGGGTGGGGGTGGGGGTGCTCACTTCAAATTAGCAGCCTCGTATTTTTTTATATGTTATTTTTTTCCGAAAATAAACTTGTTGTTTTTCGTCTGAATTCATAAATAATTTTCTTTTATAATAAAATCATTTTGGGAATTTTTCAATATGTGTCAATGAAAGTTTTAAAATATTATTGGGAAAAAATGTTGATTCATTGTTTTAAAAAAAGTTAAAAGAGCTTACCAGGCTGGCTCCTGCTGCTTATTTAAAGGGACCATTCCTTTAAAAAATGTTGAAAAATAGGGAGTGGGTACCATGAAGATAACTTCCTGAAAGTGACAATATCCGAATATCAATGACCCAATAATAAGATACCCCATACACCCACACACAATGGGGACATCCTTTGAGGTGTATAAAAGAGGAGGCAAACAGATAATCACTCTAGTCAGATCAACTGGTCATTTTTCATTGTCAAATGGACCAGGCTTTTTTTTGACTGAGGGTCGGGGCAACGAGTTTCAAAATTGGAATCATGAGTCACTAAATAGTGCAGCACTTTCTCAACCCATGGAATGTATGTATATATCGAATTGTCAATATTCCAAATTAATCTAACCCCCACCCTACACACACACACACAAGTGGTGGTGGACAGGCACGCATTTACTAAGTTTTGATATACTGTGAATTTAGGGGCGTAAATTTTTACCATGGTCAACCGGACAGATGTTAGTGGAATATGAAATGGAGTCCAATGTATATATTTTAAATTTCTCAATCGGAATTAATACTTTTAATAAAGATCAGACTCTAAGGAAAACCTAAATTAATACGTTAATTTCTTTTAGAAGTTTTAAAAAATGACAGCATTAATTGATGTTGTATAGATTTAAAATTGTTGCGTAGTGATTCAGTTATACACTTTTTTGACCCCCAGCTTTGTTATTTTAAGGGAATTGAGATTATAAATTTATCAAGTCAAATACTGAAATAAACTGAAAATGACTATTCGCTGTTAATTTTGCCGAGTATTTAACGATATTTCTATTTCAGAGTAACAATGATAATAATAATAAAAAAGTCCACTTTTGCAGTTCTGAGGTCACTTTACGCCCCTGAATTCAGTCTACCCACCCTCTTTAACCTAGTCTGACGCAACAACACTATCAGTGCGTGGCACTGAAGAGAAAACCCGAGTTCACCATGGTATCGTTCAAGACTCATTTTCTAATTTTTATTCCAGAAGGAGGAGGCGACTAGATAATATTTATTTACTACGAAAAAGAAGTTTAGTTTGACACAGGGCAACGAAAATGGAGCCCCCGCCCCCAATATCAAATGGTTTGAGAGAAGTATTGGTTTACTTGCAAATCATCTCTATACCAGGCACCCTACTTAAATTGGTCTTTGGTTGGACTCACTAAGCAGTGATCTCAGTGTCGGTAGACTGTGAATTCAATGGCGTAATTTTTTTTTATTACCATAGTTTACTGGATAAATGTTAGTGGAATATCAAGTGAAATCTAATGTATATATTTAATTTTTCATCTGGGATTAATACTTTTCAGAAAGATCAAACTCTAAAAAAAACTTAATACGTTAATTCATTGAAGTTTTTCAAAATTAAATGACACCATTAATTGATGTTGTATAAAGTTGTTGCGTAGTCGTTCAGTTCTTATACACTTTTTCACCTCAGAACTGCAAAAGTAAACTGTTTTAAGTTTTTTTTTTTTTTTTTTCATTGTTACTCTGAAATTAATACACAGCAAAATTAACAGCGAATAGTAATTTTCAGTTTTTTCAGATAAGTTTATAATCTCAATTCCCTTAAAATAACAACGCTGGTGTCTAGCACAGTGACTATATTGGGTATCGAACTCATTACCGTGTACTTACACTAGGGAACACTAATCGTCGGGTCAAATTTACTTTGTTACCAATCGTAACGCTGTTGGCGTTCTTATTTCATAGACGCATGTGTTCAACACACGCACGTCTCTATTATTAGGATTATTCTTAATAATTAATAAATTTTTAAAAAAGGGTAAAATTAAAAAAGAAAAATGGGAAGATCTACGAATTACTGGGGAAAATTAATTTTTTAGAAATTAGTTAATATTTTAGGACGCCACTTTCTGTCACGAATTCATTTTAGGAAGAAGTAATAATTATTATATAATTACTATTTCCTAAAATGAATTCGCCAGAAAAAAAGTGGTTAAACAACTGAAATTTTTTGAGAACATTATAAAACTTTTCTTTGTTATATGAACAGTAACACTTTTCAAAAATAATGTATCACACGATTTGGCACTTATCCAGAATAATTCGATGAAATTGAATTAAAACTTTAAAAACAATATAGGGGGGGGGGCAAGACTTTCGCACCATCCTGTATATTACCACAATCATTCCCTCATAGGACTATTTTGGATAAATATCCACGATTTTATTTAAGATCGGTACGTTATGTATGTTAAAAGTTCCGTCTCATAAGATGTTGGCGGGATCTAAAATGTAGCATTTGTTTTTGTCAACATGAACATACCATATGGTACGGTACAACAGTGTCTTCTTCTATTTGGTTTAACAAAAATTCACTAAATTTACTTTTTATTTATTCCCCTACTCTAAATTAAAATTATCTAACAAGAAATCAAACACGAGAGACTTGTATAGTGTTATAGAAACACCGAAGAGTAGTATACTCCGGATACGGCGTATATACGCACTACTCCTCGGTGTTTCTAAGAAACAAAACATTACTACAACAAATAAGCTAAGCCGTGGCACAAGGCCAAAAATATGCAGCACCCAATAAGAATCAAACTCTCGTGTAGTATTTAGTTTATGTGAGACCCCTATTTATCACTAAAACGTAGTTTAGTTATGGCACAAGGCTAGAAATATAGGAGCACCAAGTAATAAATCGAACTCTGTAGTCAATGGTCTGCTAGCCTAAGCTTGGTAACTATTTAAATACTACGCGGCGAGGTATCTAAATATTAGAATTATATATATATATTCCTGACCTCCCACCTGGCAGGAATAACACAAGTTTTTTTTATTTGTTTGTTTTACGGGGCATCCAGCGAGGATCGAACTCGCTATTCAGTAATATCTGCGAGACCAGCTTGCTAACCATTACACCCCAACGGAACTCTTAGAATCATTCATATATCTTTTTATTTCTTTATATCTTTTAAAATAATTCTTAAATCTTAATTTTTTTTCTTTTTAAATCACCGACTTGGTGCGATATAGAAAGAATGAAAGTGAAAGGAAAGGAAAGACTAATCGCTATTTTTCTTTTCCTTCTTTTTCTATTTTCACCGATGATCGATTAGTTACGTCTGGTTACCCCTCACTTCGCATTGTTCCACGCATAGCAACACCAACAGAAAAACGGCCAACAAACACGGCCTCTCTCTCTCTCTCGGGGTTTTTTCTTAGTTGTTTGGACAAAATAACGACCATCCCTTTTTTATTTTTTTTTTAAACTGGTAAAAGACTTGTTACAGATACATATAAAACGCCAAAATGACTTCTTCCTACAAGGTATTACTTTTTTTTCTTGTTTGAAATTAATCATGTGTTTTTTCTTTTACGCCTTTTTTGTGCGTTTCTAGTAATTTTTGTTTTAAAAGGTAAAAAAAAAAAAAATGACTTGTGTTCCTTGTTGTTTATTATTTTGGCATAAACACTTTTTAATCCCACAGAAAAGATAGGCACCATTTTCTACTCTTATTAATGACACTGTTAGGATAGACTGAATTTTTTTGTTACTCTGAAATAGAAATTTTGTTAAATACTCGGCAAAATTACGAGCGAATAGTAATTTTCAGCTTATTTCAGTATAGGACTTTATAAGTTTATATCTCAATTCCCTTAACAACAATTAGTTTAAAAACGTGTATTACTGAATCACTAGGCAACAACTTTAAATATATACAATACCAATTAATGCTGTTTATTTTTTTTTTAACTTCTAAATGAATTAACGTATTTAAATTGTTTTCCTTAGAATTCTATTTTTCTTAAAACTATTAATTCCAGTTGAAAAATTAAAAATATATACATTGGAATTCATTTGATATTCCACTAACATCTGTCCGGTAAACTAGTAAAAATTTACGCCCCTCAATTCACAGTTTACCTAAAGAAAAATGACGGTCTTTTATTGTTTTGGCCTAACCATTTTTTTTTTTTTTTTTTTTTTTTTTTTTTTTTGGTGCCACCAAAAAACTAGGTTCCATTTTCTACTCTATTAATAATGGCACTATGTTAGTCTAAAAACAGGGTTGCTATTTTTGTAAAAGAAAAAAGAAACTTATCGGTAACAACAAAAATCCCATTATCGGTTTTATTGAGTAAAAAAAGTCGACACTAAACAGAAAAGAGCAAGTATCGTCTTGTTGGTTTAGTGGTTGTCCTTTTTAAAAAATAAAACGAAAAATAATTTTCTTTTAATGTTTTACCTTTTCTCAGACAGAATGACATTTTATACTTTTTATCTGTTTAGTTCGAGAAAAAAGTTTTTAGACGTTTACATACATACATACATATATATATATTAATTTACCATGCTTTTAAGTCGAACTTTTGACAGTAAAAAAAAAAGCACTTGAAAATCATCATTGTCTCTTTTTTTATGATAACGTTTTCTAAAAAACTTTTATGGTGAAGTATTTAATTTTATTATCGAAAATGTTCACTTGACCTCTTCTTATCCGATAAGACTTATCGTAAAACATTCTGAAGACAAGAGGAGAAATATATTTTCTCTTTTCTTTAAAAACAAACACTTGTCTAAGACAAGTGTTTGTTTTTTTTTTTAAAAAAAGAGAAAATATATTTCCCTGTCATTCATTGCTTTTTTCATTTTTATTAAGTTAAATTTCATTGGTAACTTTGCTAAAAACTACGATAAAAAATATTTACGTTTGTAGTCTTTTCTTTTTTACTAACATTTTGTTTTTAAGAATGCATTTTTAGTTTTGACATTGTTGCCAAAAAATGTTATTTCTTGGTTTAAATTTAAAAAAGAAATTGCTCACATTAATGTCTCAAGTTTTTTTTGTAAAGTTATTAATTTGTCGTAAAGAAAGACATTTAATAAACTTATTTTTATTCATTCGTTCAATTTATTTAAAAATAACTAAAAGGTTACTTTTGTATCATACTTTTGCGGTTAAGAAAATGATTAATATTGAAAAAACGATTTTTCTACGTAATCCTTGCTAATCCTTCCATTAAGTTTTTATTCATAAAAGCTTGTTTTAACGAATAAAAGATTAACTTTTTAATTTATTAAATATATTTTCTGTTACTAAGATAACATTCATTCAATATTTATATCGACCGATAATTGTAGTAAAAATGAATATAATATTTGAATTCGTCCAAACAAAACACCTGGTCGTTGTTTTTTAAATGAAATATTTTGCCGACATTACTTTTTCTTCATATTTCTTGTGTTGTTGTCAAATAAAATCATCTGTTGTTACTAAGGGATTGTCATTTTGCGGACTTCACCCCCCAAAAGGATAAAGCCGGCTGACACAGCTGGGGGTCCGTGCTCTAAATTACTTAACTCGTTACCATACACTCTCTTCTAAAAATGACTTCAAATTAACGTTATGGGGCCTTCCCTCCAGCAATTTGTCATGTCGTGTATATCCTTAATAAAATTATCTAACGTTCGACAATTATTACTCACTATTCCTTAAATTCTTCTTATCTGTTAAGTATTATTATTAATAATACTTTACATATAAGAATAATAGAATTATACGTTGTAAGATTATTTTTTTTCTGAAGTGTAAATCAAAATGTGTTACTAGTTCATCGTATTCACTTTTTAAAGACTTTTTTCTTTAGAAATGTTTTTTTAAAAAGACAGTTTGTGCGGTTATTCATCCACTTAATTGGGGACCACAATAAAAAAAATGACGAGGGATTATCACACCTTAAAACACTTACAGCGAATAAACAATTTACAGTGATTATATCAAAGATATTTTATTTTTTAAATTTTTTATTTGATACTGTTTAATTGTAAACGAGAATGATATTTGACTGTTAAAAATAAATAAAGTAATTTTTTTGGGTGGTGGGGGGTGATTATTACAAATAAACTTGCATAATATTCTTATTACAGTGCGCTCTCTAAATATAAAAACATATAACAAGAACTAACTTGTATTATTTGTAAAGGAAGCTCTTTCTTTAGTAAAACTTGATTGATTTTTTTTCTCTCTTTTTTTACGTTTATGAATAATCTAGTCGTTTCTCTTGTTCACTTAAATGCTAACAAAGGTATTACGTTAATTTTGGCTTTGGTCCCTTTTACGATGCTGCTATGGTTACTCTAATCTTCTTGGATACAAATGACTGTTTCTGTTTACTGTAAGATGATTTATGAAATATTAATGTGTAAAGATGGGGATCTTTAGAGATTTCTCGAAGACAAGCCAGAACGAACGGGGAGAAATTGTTTTCCACGTTTAATTTGTCATTAAATATTTACATTCTGCGTAATCCAATTTAATTTCTGATTATTAGTCACATGGGAAGCAAAACTCTTTTAAAAACTCATTCAAAAGAAAAAAATACCTTTTTGTGAGGATGTCTCAATGGATAGAAATTTTTCTTTTAAGTAATAAGAGAACATGAAAATAAGTAAAAATAAGTGTTGACAATAAGATACTATTAATGTCTTGTATTACATTGACAATATAATTCATGTAATAAAGATCACGTTTTATTCAATACCTTAGAAAATGTTTTATTTACCCTTTTTTTTATCATTGGCAATATGAGAAGTTAAATGTCATTGCACCCCGAAGAAGGTCTATTAAAATATTATTTTATTACTATTATGTATAAATTAAATATCATTTTATTTTCTTGGCAAAATTTTAACTTTTTTCTGTGAAGATAACTTTTTACCCTTAACCAAGCACTCGAATATTTGACAAGCGGCACTTAACGTAAATAATTGAATGTCTGTTATTTTGCTACTTGCTTAAAAAATTGAATTGAATAAGATTTTTTTTTTCTTTTCATAAACCTGTAATAATGGCATATATAAATTATATTGTTAGAGTTTAAGACGTATATTGTCAGTGTTTCGGTTTTTAAAATATTTATTTTATTACTAAATACATTTTCCCAGTAAGAATTCTTGTCCCCACTCCTACAAAAAAAGGGAATATTCTAATAAGATAATTTCAATGTTGATGGATTTCAGGGTCTATCATTCCAAATTGTGCTGAATAAGGAAAAGTTTCAACCATTTTGTGAGTAGAGTTTGTTGAAGGAAATAAATTGGGTTATAAATGATTTAACATTAAAACAAATAAAATTATCTACAATGAATTAGATTTTAAGACTTAAAAAAAAATCTTGACTTATATCCACAAAGTGTAAAAGAATTAAAAAAAAAAAAACTTTATGAAAAAGATACATTTTAACCCCTTGCATTGATTTAATAAAAATATTATTCACTGGATTAAGTCGTGCCCAAAGATTTATTTTAGTGTTTAAAGTATTATTTAAGTTTACTTTTCATAGTTTATTTACCCAATTATTTTAACAAACATGAAAGTACTTATGTTCACAGTAATTTTTTTTTTAAACAATGCAAATTAGGCTTTGTAAATTAAAAAAAAAAGTCCTAACTTAATTTTTTTTATGATAAAACAAAATTGTTTCTAAAGAATATTGAATAAAGTTAGCAAATATTTGCATTTTTAGCTAGAAATGTTCTTTTCTTAAATTCTACATTACATTTTTTTTTAAATTTCAAGCCACAATTAGTATAGATATTTTATCAGTTTCAACCAATGGTTCTTTTAAACTTAATCTGTTTTAAATATTATGAATTGAATAAAAATTTCCCTTAATATTTTATATATATATATATATGGGGGTCACAATAGATATTTTTTTAAATCCGTTATCTAGTAGAATAATAAATACATAAGATGTCTGTAGTTATTTTGTATTTGTCTGAGAAGTCTTTTTATTTTTTTTTTTTATTTTACATTAATCATAGTCAATCTTTTCAAATATGGATTTTCAGGGTAATCGCAAAGACTTTCTCACTGGACAAGTGCAGCATAATCTTCCTCTACCCCATTTCCCTTCACCTTGATCTACTTGGTGAATGTTAACAATTTAAGAACTTTACATAAAATTTGAACAGTATTGTGTTATCCTGAATGTAACTTATTTTTGATAATACAAAAAAATATCTAAAGTTTCTAAAAGGAAGGAATTCTTCTTCTGTATTTCTGAGATTTGTTCTGTTTCTTTTAATAGATTGAATTAGAAAACAATGATTTAAAAGTTTTGATGTGCATTTTATAAATGAATATTGACCTGGATGGATAAGGAATCCATAATTTGTCATTCTATGGACTAAAGACCTGAAAAGTGGACAAAATGATTTATTTCTCTTTTTCATTTGCTACATTTTAGTGTTCTCAATTTGCTTTGTGTTATTTTTTATTCTGTAGCTAAAAAAACAAACCACTTTGAACCTAAACAAAAAATGCAGTTGCACTTCTCTGCTTGAGAATATGCTAAAATTCTTTTAACTATTTTACTAAAAGTTGATTGAGTTTACTAAAATAGACTTAATACTATTTTATATTTAAATTTATTCCCTTCATCTTTTCTACTTGAAAAGAATTTTGCTTTAGGGGTTGGGTAGGAGTGAGTAACAGAATGTTTTTCATTGTTGCATCAGTTCATTTTCCTGAATGTCATTTGTGTGTATAATACAGCAAAATAATTTTACATTCATAGTTGGTTTACTTAACATTAATTTCTAAATAAATGGTTGTTTTCTTTTCGTGTATATTTTGTAAAATTTATTGACTCTAACTTTATCAGCAATTTTGTATTTGTAATCCATTAAAATTTTTGGATGGTCATCACAATCTGATTTCTTAGAATATAATGAACTAGATGCTTTAAATTGTTACTGTAACCAAATCTTCTGTGGGTGTTGTCATTGTGTTATTTGTTTCAGTAACTGTTTTTTTGTTGTCTTTTTTCCATCTATTTGTTGGTGTTTTAGTACATTTATAGCAACAAGTGAACAGTGAAAAACTTTGATGGCATTCAGGATATTAGACACAAGAAGGGTTTGAAAGAAACCGGCAGACATCTTTTATTTTTGAGGAATCAAAACCACCTTGGCTTTTCAAGTGATTCCTCTTTGGTGGCATATGAACTGCAATCCTAAAATTCTTTGACTTTGCTCGACATTCTAGTTGATAGTTTTTGTTTGGCGTTTCGGTTAGTAAGTGACTAGGGTCAAGTGTGTAGTACACAGTTAACTTGTTATTACAAGAAAATATTGTGATTCAGGGTCACTTGAAACAAAGATATTCTTGGTGACTTCTGTCTCTATGCCAACAGCTGCTACTTGTCATAACCTGTATGGATAAGAGCCAGGTATTATTACTGTTGGAATTGGGATGTAATGTAATCAACACAGGTAGGGAGATTCAAAAATATGCAAACTCTTCCAACTTTCTCTATCCTCAATGTTTCAATGTGTTTGGAATTTCAGTAAGATGACATTTCTTGATTTATCTAAATGTACATTTACTGAATATTAAGAATAATCACATGATAACTTTTGTCTATACTAATTGGGGGATATCTCTACTGAGTTTATTATCTACTCTGATGTTTTTGATTAAAAGGTTATGATAGGCAAGAATACCTTTTTTTTTATTATCTTATCTGTATATTTGTAAGACAACATAGTTTTGTTGTGTTTTCTAATTTGTAGTTATACATGACTAGTTTGTAATATGTTAGAAAATACTTGGATGGGACATTTTAAATAATTTTTTCTTTTGGTATCTCTTTATCATTTAGATATAAATATTCAATATTTGTTCATAATAAGTGTTTAATAATATCGTGAAGGATTTAAAAAAATTTCATATCAGAAATTATCTGCTGTAAAATAATCTGATGAATAAAATGATGTATTATAAACAGAACTTTTTTTTTCTTATTAGTGTCTATTTTGATACATTGTTTTATATTTTCATTTGTTTTAAGAAAACCAACTTGAAATTAAAATCCTTCTTATAGATGTACTCTTGTTTGGATTGATCTTAAAATTGTCATGCATGTTGTATATCAATTCTTTTGTTCAATCTCTAATTTTGTAGCTTTTATAGTCTAGTGCAGCATTCCATGTGGAACACTTGAAATACTTTTCATGTCTCTGGGAATCCTTGCATAAAACATTATATACTGTTATTAATATCTATATTTAGCTTATTATTTTCCCATGGAACTCCTAGCAACCTCTAAGGTTTCGGGGGAACACCGGTTGAAAAACCTTGGCCTCCTGGGTTTAATTGTTCTGACTCCTAACTGCTTATGAAATAGAACCTTTAGAAATTTGACAAAAAATGTTGATTCTAGTAATCTGCCATAAGAGCAATTATGAGTGAATTTTATGATAAACTCCGCCACAATGTCACTTTGAAGTAAATATTATGAAATAATAAAAATCTTATTGTTATTGAAGAGACTAAATTTTTATATTGATTTAAGATGTCAGAAAAATGCAGAAAAAAAAAAGATTTTGTTTTTATTTTTTGTTTTGTTCAGAAATAATTCTTGATCAGATTATCTTAACAGAATATGTCTGCCTCACAATGAAACCTCTTTTTATGTTTCTTCATATTTTTGCTAATATTTATTTATTGAACAGAAAATTGACTTGATATATGGATATATTTTGTTAATAATAGAAACTGCTGTAGTTTTGCTGATATTCTCTTTTTAAATTGTCAGTTTAAATTTATGCAGAATAATCTTCTTAATTCCAATAGTCACGCAATTTTACTCTAATATATACAGTTGAAATATTTTTTACATTGAGGTACACTTTTTTAATTTCACAATTTTGAAAAATAATTTCATTTTCAGTTTGCTGTACCAAATGTAATGGTTCTGTTTGTTGCTTTTATACAATTAAAAAAAAAAAAGCCAATTTGCAAAATAAGTTTTTTTTTTATTGGTATCTACTGGGATGGTGGAGGTGTCTTTAGCATAAGTTATCATTGTAGAGAATGGTATTTGCGACTGGAGTTCAAATCCTGGATGAGGATGTTTGTGTTTCACTTTGTGCTGATAACTTTGGGGAAAGCCATGAATCCATCTGTTCTCCCCCAAGATATGGGTAAATAGTAAAATAGACTGGATTCTTTAACCTTGGTAAGGCAACAAATTTAGGAGAAGGAAACCTCTGAATTCAAACCAGCTGCTCTCTGCTTCTGTACCTTGTGTTGCATTCTGGTCTTGACTTGGTTTGCAATGTTAAAATCTAGATTTCTGTCTATAGGATGTTGATTTGTGAATGGAAAAGATGTAATTTTAATTTGATTTTGTTTCCTCAACTAAAAAGGAAATGAGAAAAAGTAAGGGTATAAAACTAAATCTTTGTATTTTACGCATCAGTAGTAAAGGTGTATTGAATAAGATTTGTTTGCACATATAAATAACAGTGTATGGATTCTGTTCATCTAATTTGTGTGCATGAGTTTTTTTCATTCATTTCTTCTTCTTCTCTAGTCATGTAATGAGAAACTATCATCTTGGGGGACTCACTAAATGGGAATAATTGTTATTGAGACTATGAAATCTTACACTTACTCTACAGTTATATATATATATACTTAGAGACTAATCATACAGATTGTAGCTGATGTTGACTTTATACAAAACTCAATTACTAAAAACTTGTAAGTTAAATTTACCATTGAAATTAGTAATTGTTTGTTTAGGGATCAATTTGTTTTATTTCATGAAGATTGCATTAGAGTGGATTATTTTAATTATTAATTGTTTATTAAACTTCAGATGATCATTTGTAAATAGACTTGAGGTTTTTTGCCAAATTGTCTATTCTATCCCATAATACAATTCTTTCCTCCTCCTCCTCCTCCTCCATGTTATACACAACTACTTAATGAAGATTACTTATTAATACAAACTTGTTTGTACATATTCACCAACTCCTTTGCATGCACAACCTAGGGTGAATGCCATAACAGAACTTTTTTGTAAAAGCGTATGCTAATTTTCTATAAAAAAGAATTAAATATACAAGTCTGACTGCCTCTTTATTTTGTTAGGACAAAAATTTATATGATTTTCTAAAAAGGGAAACTTTTCAAGATTTTTGAATTCGTGACTTTATTGCAAAATGTAAAGAGTTAAATGAATAGAATAATGGTAAACTGGAAAAGAAAGATTTATTATAAAAAATTTCTTTAATGAAGTTTTAAAAATAAATATTCCTCGTGGCATAGTGGCTAACATACTTGACTCCAGTCTCCCTATTTTGTTTTCCTTTCAGACTAATACCCTTGGGAAAGGTATAAATCTCCTCATCCTCCCAGCTATGCATTAAATAGTACTACTAGTGTTCTTCTACAAGGATGTCTTTGGCATTAAATAACCTATAAAGTTTGATATGCCATTAAACAAAGAAACTAATTTTCTTGATTGTGTATAAAAAAGACTCCAACTTTTCAGAGAAAAATTTACTTTCATTGTAAAATTATTTTAAAAAAATATCTCCTTCTCATTTTGCCTTTTGTGATGAGATGACACTTTTTCAAGAACTTTTACACAGAACATCATTTAATCATAAACATGAATATAAAATGTACATCTATTTTACAAAGATTTCTTAGGTAATTTATTGTTTTTTTTATATATTCCTATTTTTCATCTGAAATGTTTTCTCTTATTGTTAATTGTTTTTTTTATTCACCTTCCTATTGCCCCTCCCCCTTTCATTTTAATCCTATTTTAAAGATATTTTTTTCTTTTAGAAATGTAAAAATCATTTAAAAATGTTTTTTTTTTTTCTTCTAAGTTTTGGACTCTTGACTTTATTCTTTTTTTGTTACTTTTGTTCCATGTTTCAGTTGAATCCTAGGGAAGAATGGGTAAGTGGATCCAGGTTCTCTCTATTCTTTTTTTTCTTATTCAAAATAGTAAAAACATAAAATGGTAGCAAATATACTGATAAGACTAATCCCTCATTGATGCATATTTTATATTTAGGTTTGCTCTCCAATTTATTTCCTGTTAAATAAAAAACAAAAAAAACAACACTCCTAATTTGGCTTGTACTATTTTCACAACCATCTAGTGATGGTTTCTATCTATTATTTGGACCTCATCCCATAGAGATTGTGGTCTTTTCTCTTTCCCAGATGTTGTATGCTTTTTTACACCTCATCTTTGGATTTCCTAGGTTTCTCTAGTTTCACAATCCTTTTGTATTATTTAACACATTTGCATGGAATGTTTTATATGCTTTGCTATTCCACTCTTCTTGTGAAAAATCAAGTTTAGTAAGGAAGTTCTGAATAATATTTATGCTATTGGAAACCACTTTGATGTTGTCATGTATATAAAATTCTTTTGAAGTTATTCAATAATTCCTTTTACAATGGTCTGCTGCTTATTATAGCTTACATAGTGTCTCCAGGATTTGTCCTATTTTCTCTTCCAGAACCGAGGAAAGTTATTCCTTCTGAATACATCTTTCTATTTTAATTCTTTAAGTTCTTCAAATCATTGATGACCATTCCGTAATGTTTAAATCAAAAAATTATCCGTTTCTTTTAAAAGACTGAAATCATTTGTTCAAATAATTCTTGTGATTCTTGACTCTTTTTCTCAAAATTATACAATTTTTTTTCTTTCTAAAATGTGAGACTTTTTATTGTTAAAAGTTGTGAACAACATAAACTTTTCTATCTATCATCTTTCTAGTTTTAAGAATTGAAACTGTTTTATTTTAATGAAATTTATTATAAGCAAAATAAATGCTTGGATTTTTCATATTTATATTAATTTTTTGTTTGTTTATAAATCTTGATATTGTATCTGTTAAGAAAATATTGTTTTATAAACTTGTATAAAAGCTTTAATAGATGTAACATAATATGTAAATAAAGTTTAAAACCTTTTTAGTACTCACAAACTTTGATGTTTATATAAGTAAAAATAAAATCTGTGGAGTGATCTATTGTCGGTGTCAGCCAGACAGTAAGGGAGTCCATCCCCTTTTTCCTACCACTGGACCAGGAAGATTGTTTTGTGTCTGGGGTGGAGCGCCATACCTACCATCAGCTCCCTACTTTACTGCACAAATCCAAACTGTGCTACTCATGTGCTAAGTTGGTGAGAGTCAGTATAAAAGCTTTCGACCTTGTGGTTACTAGGTGGATGCTCTGCTTTTCCTTGATTTTTTTTTTTTTTTTTTTTTTTCTAAAAATATGCCAAATTCTTTTTGAAAAAATGTTTTTGAATTCTTGTGAATTAATATTTTTGTTCCTTTGAATTTAAGAAATAGTTTCAGTTGCTAATAAAGAAATATTACAAAGGATAAATTTTAATAGAAATGTGTGTGTGTCTAAAAGAAGTTGTCATTTGACTAGAGGAAGTTAATTACATTAGAACAATTTCATTTTTATATCAAATGTAGACTTGGATCTTTTTAAAAAGCACATGACAACTTGTATAAAACCTCAAGAGACAGAGATTTCTCATCATTAATGTCAAAGTTTAAGAGAACATGAAAAAAATTAGAATTAAATCTTAAAGGAAGTAAATGACAAAGAAATTATCAGCTTCTCATAATCTTCTGAAAGATTTTCTTTTTCTAAGGAAATGGTTAAGGAAATAACTTTAAATAACATTTCCCTTCAAACCCACGGATAAGCTCTCAGGAAATCCCATCTTGGGAAATGTTAGGGCTAATTTTGCAATGATAAAGAACAAGAAGATAAGAGGAATATCTTTAATACCATCAACAACGTACGACCTTAAGAGTCAAACCAAATTCTATTTTGAAAAAATGTTTGAATATAATGATAATTAAGAATTAAATGTTTGAGTTTAAATTGAAAGAAATTTTAGTTTTAACTAGACAACTAGTGAATCCATTAAATTTCTATAAAAATTGTAAAAGTGGTCCATGATGATATTGATGCTTTTATTTAGGAAGAAGTGACTGAGTCTAATTAGAATTTCATTTATCTCTATTATTATATATATGAGAGAGATTCCAATTCCTCTGTACAAGCAGGATGTGACACAAGCTGAATTTCTGAAGTGAAGTTTAACAGGTTTGAATTCAGATTTCTTCTGAGACTGGTTGCCTCACCAAAGTTAAAACCCCCAGTCTGCCCTACTATTTACTAGAGGGGGAATGGTTAAATGCATACTTTTCCCAAGGATACGATGTGAAATGCAAACAGCCTTGTCCAGAATTTGAACTCTGGTAGCTTTCCTACAATGATAACCATTACACCACACACCTCTCTTCATTATATAGAGAATTTGGATGATTAAAATAGAAATGCAAAAAAAAAAAAAAAAATGATCATTCAATGGAAAATAGCTTTATTCTCTAAGAGAGTTTTAAGAATTTAAGGTGAGACATTTTTCTTCTACAAAAAGTATATAAGGAAATACAAATATTAAAAATGTAGTGTTCATTTCATAAATTCAATATTTTTATTTGGTTTTTATCTTCTCACAAATGATATCTAACCCATTTGATTTCTTTATTGTTCAAAGTTTAAATATGAAGGTCTAATTCTGTAATCAGTTATCAAATCAAAAGAAACATTTCACTTTGTAATTTTTGTCATTTATAGTCAATTTATGGTCAATGAAGGTGTGTGTGTGCGCACCAGAATGAAAATTTTCTATGAGTGGAGGTATCTGGAATTCTGTTTCTCACAATAAAATCTCAAAATAGATCCAGGAAGTGTATTCAGAAATTTGTCATTTGATAACCTGTATTAGAATATTGTAAAGTTATTTTTTTCTGTTTATTCAGAATGTGTTTAACAAAACAGTTTTAAGAATTAAGGATGGTTTTTTTTATTTTAAGGAAATTGTCAAAACATTTGAAATATTTTTCTATAAATTAATGTATAATGTGTAACTCAACAGAAAATGAACTAAAAAAAAAAAAAAAAAGATGCTAGATTAGTTTATTCTTTAAAATTCAATGAAAATTTATATGAACTTTGTTGTTGGTTGGTTATTACGGCATGTCAACCCATTGGGTCATTTTATGCAGAAGACATTTTTTTAAACTCCTTTTTTTTTCTATTTAACCTATAGTTTGAATCCTAACAGGTACTACCATTCCGGGTTAGAGTAGACCTGGAATTAATGGTGTTGAAGAGGTACTTACAATCCCCAAGCTCCAGAACTGGAACTTCACCAATTTTTTTAACATCATACCCAGGACAAATATAAACTTTGTAATACACAAAACATCAGATTGTTTTTGTTCCTAAGATTGTAGATCAGATGATAAATCTTTCCTGATTTACATACATGACCATAAAATAGAATTTAATTTTGGTTTTAATTGCAAGAAAACAACATAAGTCATAAAAATTACTTTTCATATTTGAATCTGGCTTTGGACTTTTTTATATAAATTTTTGTCACCTAAAATTGTCTTTATTCTGATTAATGTCTGGCAACAAAAATGTAAACTATGTAATTAAAAAAAAATCTTTGAAAGATGAAGTAGCTGTCAAAAAATAAGGTTCAGAAATTTTTGATAATTTAACGTTTGCTTAAGTGGATTTTGGAAGAAAATCTTTGAATATGAAATATAATGGAACATAGAGTTGAGTCTGTGTTACATTTCAGCTTCACAAGTCAAATGAATGTTAACTTTTCTTGTTCATATTTGATGTAATCCTGCTTAAAATTATGAGCATCTCATGGGACAACTGATTATCAAAGCACAAAAATGACCATTTACTATTACTCATAATAATAAAAATATATAATTATTGAGAATATTTTGATCTGCAAATTATTAGCTGAACAGTGTTTCTGCTAAGATGGTGCACTACACCTACCGTCAGTTCCCAGATACTCAACAACCAAGATAGAGGCACTCTGGTCTGAGTATGTATATAATAGATAGAAATGTTTGGCAAACATTTATAAATTGCACAAAACTTTTGCTAAATGACTGCAAAGTTGAGATATTTTTTAATTGTATTTTATACAAATGGTAATCTTATTTATTTCAAGCTTCTTATAGAAATCAAAACACTTTTGTTGATTTTGGTGGACATTGACAAATTTGGACTTGACGGTTTAGCTTGCAATTTCTCACATATTTCTGGTCCAATCTTAAAAATATTTATATAGTTGAAGATAAAATAATCTTTCTAAATATGTAATTTGTATGTGTTTTTATCCATTGAATTATATTTTATAGCGAGTTAAAACGGTATCTTGCTTTCGAACAGCTGAAAATATGTAATATGAATTTTTACGAGACTAAAATTTACATTTTTTTTTTTTTTTTTTTTTTTCTCTTTTGTAAAATCAAAGTAACTATTCTTTATCAATATTCTTGAAATTTTATGCTCAATTAGAACACACTTTAAACTACAAGCAGAACCTTGTTTTTCTCTTCTTGGACCTGTGGAAACAAAAATATGATAGTGAATATTTGACAGATTTCTTCAAAAAAGTCTAAGATAAGCAAAAAGGTACATTATATCATTAATAGAAGACAATGTTAGAATTATTTTCATATATAATATGTGAAATTTAAATAATACTTTACCCTCAGGATTTTTTTGTGAAACTTTCAATTTTGGAAAAAAAAACAACCTAAAATTATGAGAAACGTAAACAAAAACTGTCAGCCCATGCTGGATCGGTTTTGTTTAAGAACCAATGTAATAAATAGGTATTCTATTTCTTGTATGTAATTCAACATAGCAAGTATTTAAAAATGTATTTTTAAGTTCAAAGTGAAGTTATATATTTAAATTAATACTATATATGTGTATACATGCAGTATTAAAATGAAAATGTTGAATAATCTTGCGGTAAACTTAACAAAAAATTCTGCTATCTGTACCTCTTATTCTCTAAATAATAGGTTCCAGCATAGTGATACATATAATTTGAGTGCAGAATCAGAAAGAATATGATTTTACATAAGAATGCCAATTTAATCAAAATTGCTCCAAAAATGAAGAAATTACTGAATTTCTTGTTTTGAATTGGTCCATAATTTGACATTTTTAAACAAAATAATGTCCACTTTTGTACCCCCCCCCCCACACACTTTTGGTGTTTTAAATTCTCATCAACTATTGAATCCTTTGGGATATTTGCAGAATTCAAACTGTTTTGAACTCCATTTGCAGAAGTTGATTTAACTAATGTGATTAAATAAGAAATACCTCAAATAAAAAAAAATCAACTGGGAATGCGCCACTTTTTAATTCTTTTTCAAATTATCAATTGGACAAAATAAAACCTGAAGAATTAAAGATAAAATGTGTTAGGATATTAAAATAGATGTCCAAATATTTTAAATGCAATTTTTACATTTTATTATAAAGTTTAGTTCATTGCAGCTTTGATAAATTGAAACTCTTAGATTTTATTTTTAATTTCATGTTCCAATAAATCTTTTTTTTTTTTTTTTTTTTTTTTCACAATTTAATCCATTCACATTTCATCTACTAGTTTACTTGTGCTTAGTTTTTCATCTATCTACCTATCTATGGTTGTATGTAACCTGAATCCCCCCCCAAAAAAAAATGCATATCACATATTTTTATTACAACAATGCACTTAAAATATTTAGAGAATAGATTTCCTATTCAATTTGCCCCCCCCCCTAAAGTATGGGTTAAATAGTACCACTACTGTTCTTCTACAAGGATGGCTTTGGCATTAAATAACATAGATATGCCATTAAACAAAGAAACCAATTAAATTTGTAACTTGATAATTTTGCTAGGTCTTCATTTGCACTGCCCCCCCCCCTTTAAGCATTAAAGTTCTTTATATAATGAAGATAAGAAACCTTTTATTATAAACCTTCACTTTTTCTTAAATTAAAAGCATCATTATTGGCCATTGTTACAATGGGACACACAAAAGGTTAATGGGTCATCTAGTATATCTTAAAAATATACATTTTTGTTACCAAGTATTCAAATATCAAAAACAAAGAAATAGTATAATTATGTCTAACTCACGTGATGGTTTAATTTTTTTCTACTATTAATCAAGACAAAATAGTATAATCAACTGGATATTTTTGGTCTTTGGTAGTTTTTCTTTAATTACATAACAGATTAACTTCATTTCAGCTTTTGTTAATATACAAGTACACACATAAAAGCCAAAATTGAGTAAATCTCTCATGTAATTAAAAATTAAAAAATAAAAACTACCAAAAAAATAGCCCAAAGTTAATCCTAAAAAATAAGTTAGTTTTGCATATTTAAAACAGATTGTTATTCAAAATTCAATTCCACCATGATTGGTACTGACAGAAAAAACAACTTTTATTAAAAATTCTTAAAATAAAGTCTGCATTATAGAAATATAGGCTGATTAAGTGAGAAATGAAATGGACAAATGACTGAATATTGAAAGGAAGACTTCTGTCATTATCAATGCAAATATTCATTTGCTTTTCATAAATAGATGTTTTTTTTGTTTTTTTTGTTTTAACACAGTCATTACTGTTTGCCTAAATAGATAGCGTGTTTTCTTTTTTTTTACTTTTCTCTCTCTTTTAGCAAAGACTGTTTATGTCATTATTCACAATCAACAAAGACAGTAAAAGAAACTAGGATTATTATCATAGATCTGACATTGTGCATCTAATTTTAAATTTGTTGTGATTTTATTTATTTCTATTTATTTCCTTAATATAAATAAGAGACAAATTGTATCATTTGGTTATTGCTGTGTTTGGCATCTTTTATCATTAGGTCAAAACATCAGCTTATCTCTACAAAACACTTCTCTGCTGTTTTTATCATTTTTTCCTTTTACTTAAGACTCTCACAGCTTTGATGTTAACATCTAGAAAAGTCTCATTAAGTGTCTTTTTGATGATTAAAAATAGAATTTCTTCATAGATTTATTTTTAACTCCTTCTAATAAAAAAAGTCATTTTTATAGCTTTCCTAATATTTACTAATCGTTGTTTTATTGGATTAAAAAAAAATGCAAGTTGTGGACAATCTGGAATTCTTCTAAGGGAAAACTAAAAACTTTTAGTTATTAGCAAGGGTACTTTTCAAAAATAGAAATATACAGTGTAGATTTGTAACATATACATAGCTTATTGGTTGGAGGTGGCTGTGGTGTAATGGTTATTGTTGGAGGAAATACATGGCAACAAGAGTTCAAATCCTGGACAAAGTTGGTTGGATTTTCACATAACACTAATACTCTTGGGAAAGGTATGAATCCAACTATTCTCCCTCAAGCTATGGGTAAATAGCAGGTCAGCCTGGGCTCTTTAACCTTGGTATGGCAACCAGTCTATGAGATGGGAAAACTCTGAATTCAAACCTGTTAAACTCTGCTTAAAAATTGACCTTGTGTCATTTCCTGCATCTTGGTAAATATGTATACATAGCATAAGATGAAGATAGTTTGGGAGTTCTACCTGGAAGCTTTATTAAAGTTCTGTATATTTCTTTTTGGTTAGTTTAGTATCATTTACCTGGAGATGATTCAATCTTGGTGTACATCATGAATTGTTAAGACCTCCCCCCCCCCCGGGACTTTGCTGTTAATATTAGTACTGGTGTATTCACCTTTATATGCCAACCAAATCCAATACACAATTTAAGATAGTGGAAATATTTATTCTATGTAAAAAGTTCTTAAATTTATAGGACTTTGGCAAGATCCACAATATAAAAATAGAAATTTTCATCGACATTTTGTGAATGAGACAATGGTTCCTATTGGTTTGAATTCTACCATTTAGCAAGAATCCAAGTGCATATATAATAGATTATAATGCACATCATTATGTGTCCCCCCCCCCTCCAAAAAAAAGAGAAAATCTGAATCTTAAAAAAATGAACTATTGATTTCAAATGCATTCAGTAAATTGCATCTTGCCTGACCTACTCAATATCAATAGCCTACTATTTTCTATTGATAAAAGTCTTCATCTATTTTTCTTTACAATATTTTCAAGGAAAAAAACAAAATTTAATAGATATTTTTTAGTCTATTGAATTACACTCCTTTTATTTTTTTAAGCCAATCATTAAACCTTATTGACTTTTTATAAATATTAATGTTTATAACTGTTATATTCTAATTATTTCTTAATATAAACCTATAAAGTTTACAACAATATTTGTATTTATTTTTTGTGTTAAGTTATGAGATTTTCATGTTTTAAGAAATTTTTAGAGTATGACTCTTACATTTGATTTTTAACTCTTTGTTGAACTGATTATTACACATTTCTTATGCTAATTTGTTTTATGGAACCATTCTTGTTCTTCACTGTGGTCGAGGCGATATAGTGGTTCACTATGCTCACTGAGGTCCCGGTTTCGATTTCTGTCGGAGGGAAATCGTTAGTATATGTCGCTGATAAGACTTAATAAAGTCGAAACAGTCTGTACGACATTCTACACACCGAGCGATCCTTTGCCGGGATTACACTTATCAATTTCATTTTCTATAAGAAAAAGTATCGAATTTTATGCGATACATGCGTTGTAAGTGCCTTCAAGTAAAAATTTAATATATACTTTATTCAGCAACGTTTCTAAAAATAAACAAACATCCAAAAATCTTATATATATATATATATATATATATATATACACACACATATATATATACACGTGTGTGAGTGTTTTACTAGCATAGATGTAGTCACTAGCATTTTATGACTGTCTACACTATTCAAACTTAGTTCTACACATGCTCTATTACTGATATTGAGCACTTTTCATTTATAAATATATATTTATAAATACAGAGTGCTCAATATCAGCAACCGTATAATCATCAGGTCGTGCTGAAAGCACAGATACTCCTGACTCTCTCTCACCATCTGTTCTTATTGGGCATCATCCTTGGCAGGTCTTCTGCACAGCATCTGGAAGCCAAGAGGAATTTTTAAATGGACCTCTCACCTTCCATTCTATCTCTTTAGAAACATTTTCTTTAATATTCACCGTTATCACAATTTACATTTTAAGGAAAATGTCTATGGATCTAAACTTTTATGGCACTTTGTGTGTGTGTGTGTGTGTGTGTGTGTATGTATAGTCTCATGGACTTGGAGAAAAATGTTTCTTCTTTTGTATTATATTAACTTTAATAATCATTCTGTCAGTTAAATATTGCAGTATTATAAAGTGTATTTCTCTGATTGAAATATTCTTATAATCTTATGATAATGTAGATTCGAGGTCTGTCTGTCTAACTATGTCACAGTTTACGTCACAATACCCTTAGGAATTCCATAAGTTTATCAAGGAGTATTTTAGTCCAAATCATTAACATTAACACACAGAATAAATCTTATTAACAAAGTCTCTAGGAAAATCTAAGATTTGCCTCAAAACAGCTCGTTTAAAATCCTGTAATATGTCTTATATATCGCTTAAGCATAAAGGTTTACATAATATATGGTGTGGTTAATTTGCATACTGGTTTTAACAAAACCGGGCTTCATAAATAATTACTTGGTGTTATTGATCTTTAATATTTTATTCTCCAGCATATTTAGATCAATCCTATGAATGATTTTATATAGAAACCAATTAAAATAAAATGAATGTAATCTTTTTATATGCGTTCTTATTTAATTTTTTTTAGTCTAATTTAATATATTTCATTAGATTAAAATTGAAATAATTATGCCTGGAGGGCACATATTCTTGCTAGTCTTAGGAATACTTTTAATTAAATGCAAAAAAAAACCAAAAAAACTATGTAATATCTAAAATGCTAAATAGATTTTTTTCTTTTTTTTCTTAACTGTTGAATTGGAGAAACTTTCAGGTTGGAAAGTTGAATAATTTTTCTTTGAAAATAGCAACAATTGAAGAAGAAAAAAAAGAAATGAAAATTTATTGGGAGATGGGAAATTTGGTTTCTAACAATATCAGTATTTCTTATGGTGTGAATTTCACCTAACATAAAGTCAATATATCTTTGTCTATATACACTAGGGGGAAAATGTGTATTTCTTGTAGGTTGTCTTTGCCTGTCTCTTTATATAAAGATTTTTAGAATATGTTGATGTGTGATTTGTTACTTTCTCTTTGTTTCTTTGTTCCTTTTGTAAATTGCTTCACAAATACGAAAATGCTCACAGCTGCACTTGTTTAGATGGACCCAAAACTGTTTACGACAACCCCCCTCCCCGCGCGCCTTTAAATTGTCAATGTTTGTCCGTCTTTGTTTGTCATGGGTACACACCTGCATTACTCTTGTTGGACTTGTCTGGTTGGTAGTTAAAAGTCGGGCTTTTTATCTTTAGTTTTAAATAAAAGTCACTCTCCAAATATAGTGACATCTTAGATTTCCTGTTTGTTGGCTGTTCCTTTTCAAATGTTATGATGCAATTTATTTTTTATAAATTTTGTAATCGTGACAATTAGAATTCTAATAATTCCTTTCTTTCTTTTAAAAGAAAGTCAACTCAATTTACAGATAATAGTAATGGTCTTTGTTAAAAGCACTGTTGTAAGAGTAACCTGAAGCCAAATTATTTAGACCTTATTTTTCTGATGCAGACATCATTAGGGAAGAAAAAAAAAGTTTTGATAAATGGGTCAGACTTTGGCCCATTTTGCTAAACCTTTCTCATTGCCCTTACAGTGCTTTTAACCAGGATTATAAGTATTGGTTGCTTGCTTTGTTTTATGGCATATCAAACCTTTCTGGATCATTTAATGCCGAATCAAATAAATGTTATATCTGCTATTGCTTGAATGGTAACCCATTTAAGTATTGAATAGGCTCATTGTTGCTTAACTTTGGTGATCTATCAGGAACCAGTGCTTCCAATGTGTCTTAACCGTAAACAAGTGTTGATTTTTCAATATTAACTTTATTATTTTAGGGTCTGATTAATTTTGGATATGAATAAATAATTGAGATTTTCAGGTTGGAAATAAAATTGTAAAATAATTTTGTTCACTTAACAGCAGTCCATGATGATATTGATGCTTCTATTTTGAAAAGAGGGAAGAAATCTTAATTAGCATTTTATAGTTTATCTTCATTATATTGAGAATTTGGATGATTAAAAAAAAAAAAAAGAAAAGAAAAGTAATTCTGAATGGAAAAGACACAAACTTATCAGTTTGAAATCGGACTGGAAATTGCTTTATTCTTAAAATTAAATAATTGAAAGATTATTGGTCTAATAAGAAAAATCTTCCTTTGATTGTACCATTTATATTAGACTGGAAGTGGCTACCCAGCATCACCTGGGTAGAGTGGGTAGTGTAGACTGGGATCTTTTAACTTTGCTTAGACAACCAGTCTAGGAGAAAGAAAACTTAATTCAAATCTGTAAAATTCTGCTTAAGAAATTAACCTTGTCACATCTTGCCCGTGTAGAAAGGGTTAGTAAATATGTAAATCATAAATGGTGTGTGTGTGTGTGTGTGTGTGTGTGTGTATATATATATATACATACACACACACACACACACACAAAGAGAGAAGTGAATTAGGACCCTCCCTCTATCTTTTGTGTTATACTAAGGAGGTAATTTTCTTAAATTTCAGTTTGTATTTTTAATGCTCAACCAAGAGAATTCATTTGTTTTTTGTTCAGACTTTTTTCTTTTTTTCTTTTTTAAAAACTGATTTGTCATGAGGTGAGAAACTGAGATTTTCTTGGTTCTTTTGTTTCTCTCTTGCCAAACGTGTTTCACTGCATTTACTTAGGATTTCTTTAGTTAACAAAGAAATCCTAACCTTTTTTCTTTCTCTCTTCCTTCTCCTCTTCCTTCTCCCCCTGTTAAACAACTGCTGGACAACCAAAACTGGTTTGTCCGCTTCTTATCCATGTAACTGTTGGAGGAGTCATTCAATTTCTTCTTCCAACATGATCATCACGTATATATTGCTACAAAACATGAGAGAAATCTTTTATGGAGATCAGTTGATGAATTTAGTATTTAGTCTTTTGTTAATGAAACAATTCAATTGAGACGGATTTAGATTGACAACTGAATGCACTTACAAATATCTAAAATCAAAAAAAGATTTCTTCCTAACAAAAATCTACTCAACAGAAAGAAAGAACATTTTCTTTTATCATTTTGAATTCTCAAAATATTCCAGATTAGTCAATATTCAATGAGTAATGACCTATTTACACTTTTCTTTTATTATCATTATCTACATTTGCATACTGATTAAGGTTCTCAAAATGAATGTTTTTGTTTAGAAATATTCCTCATACCAATGTAAGATTTTTATTTTTAAATGTCAAGTCATGTTACTTTTATTTATACACATACAAGTTGTTTTGTACTGCAGGTTGTCTAGTGACTCTCCTCACCAGACAAAATCTGTGAGGTTACCAGTTTAGTTGCCAATGATCCAACTATGAAATCTGTAAAAGGTGGGGGGGGGAGGAGGAGGAGGAAGCTGTTTGCCTCAACAGCCATCTAGCACATTATTTCTAAAGTCTAACCCCCTCTCCTCAGGGCTGTGTAAACTTGGTAGTGTCAGTCATGCCATCAGGAACTTAAGTTCTTGGTAGGGTCATCCAGTAAAGGGGCTCTGTCAAAAAGGCATCTCCATCATTAGGAATCAATAGCTTTTGGTGTATTTGTCACTGTGTCTATGGAAAATCTGCGGCAGGTGAATTCGTTGGTTGGAGGCGGCTCAACCAACTCGGGGTGAATGTTAGAACAGAATACACATAAAAGAATCTCTGGTCAGCTATGGAGAGTTCCCATGGTGTAATGGTTAACATGTTCAATTCTTAGATGGGGGACCTTTAAAGTACCACTGAAGAAATCTATGAAAAACTAATTATTTAATTTTAAAGATTTTCAGAACTTATTTAACAAGAGATGAATTTCCATTGTAAATTTTGAAAAGGTAAAAAAAATAATTAAAATTAATAAAACCATAAAAAAAAAATGACAAATCCTAAAAAAGGTGAATAATGCAGAGAAATTGAGTAAAAATATCAGGAATTACAGCAGACTATATTTGCCTACATATTACTTTGTTCATATGGAACTGTGTGGTTGGTGCATATGACACAATACCAATTTTTGCATATTTGGAACTTTTCTCCCCCCCTTTTTTTTTTCTTTTTCTTTAATAATCTCTGGTTGGTTGCGACTCATGGATGCAAAAACCAGATACAAAAGACTGTACTAAATTAAAAAAGATCTTTGGTTATAGATCTGCATAATAAAAAAGCATAGAATAAATAACACTAAAAGAATAGACAAAAGATCTTCAGATTCTTGTCTATTGAATTAAAATCTTATTTCACTTTCGTATTTTGCAAAATATGAAAGCCAGTGAAATAACAGGATACTCTAATTCAATAGTGTGGTGTGTGTGTGTGTGTGTATAATATATATATATATATATATATATATATAATGTGTGTGTGTGTGTTTGAAAATGAAATGATTGTTAGTAATATTAGTAGTTAGTCATACACTTTTCTCTTTTGTATCTAGGTTTTTCAATTCAAATTCCAGTTTTATGTACAGAATTCACAATTAAAAAAAAAAACAAACTCAATGTTAAAGGTCCCAATTATTTTTTTAAATTGTGAAGTTTTTTTAATTTTTGTTTTTTATTTTAATTTTTTTTATTTACTTAAGAATTGACTGATTAAATGAAGATCAAAACTGATCTATCAGTGATAGAACTTAAATTCCAGTCTAAATCAAAATCGGTTTGTTTTTATAACAAAACAAATCTACTTTGAAAATGTACTAAAATTCTCTTTATGCTTGTGTACATGTCACCATAACCCAACAAAAAAAAGCACATTGTAGCGAGATATTTATTAGAGCAATCAACTTAAAGATTCTCTTGGAGAATAAAGGAATTTCTGATTTAATTTCCAACTGAATAAATTTTTGATCATTTAAATTCTTGATATAACTAATAACTTTGAAATCCTAATTAGGATCTTTCACTTCTTAAATAGAAGCATTAATATCATCATGGACCACTACTACACTATGTTTAAGGGTTGTCAAGTATATAAAATGATTTTGTGATGAAGAAATTTGATTCTAACCTTTTGACCTATAATTAAGAGAAAATTGGAATAATTTGAAATTCTTTACAACTGTGAAAGAATAAACATTTTATAGTTTTAAATATTTTTGAAAATTAAGAAGTTCAGAAAAATTATGAGACACAATGAATGATGGAATTAATTTTATTTATCTTATTTTCATGCTTTTTTAATCTTTTAAAAAAACTCTTTTTAACACTTGGATACCCAGTATGTGTGATTCTAAAATTCACAAAAAACCCTCAAGAATAAATCATATTCAAACTTCACTCTGAGGTGCAGACATCTTTGTTTAAAGGTATCCCATCATGCCATTCAAAAGAAAGGCTGTGAAGGGTCATTATCCTTAAACCTTTTATTATTACTTCAAAGTGTGTGTATGTGTGTGTGTATAATATATATATATATATATATATATATATATATATATATATATATATATAATATATTAAAGAGAATTATACTCCCTTTGTAAAAGAATTCCTGAAAATATGAACAATAATCAAAATGTTGAAAAGGGAAAATTAACTTGTAATTGGGTGTATTTATTTTTTTTTTAGATGTTGAGTATTTGCTTCTTATTATAAAATCTGAATCCTGCGAGATGAAAAATTTGGAAACCCACCACTTCCCTTCCCTTTTATGTTTGTGGTAATTGTAGCAGTTGTGTGTGTGTATGTATATATATATATATATATATATATATATATATATATATATATATATATATATATATATATATATATATATATATATATATATATATATATAATGTATATAAACCATTTACCCTATTTTTGAATTGGATGGCTAATTGGAAAAAAATTCCTATGACAGAATGTTTTGATAGGTTTTTATATAATTAATGCATATTATTTTTTTCTTGTATTCAAAATATTCTAGAACAGAAATATTTATTGGCTAAATAAAAAAAAAAATGATTCCAGTTCCTTTTATGAACATTTCTCATCAATTCTTTTCTACTTTTTTTTTTTTTTTCTTTTCTTAAATTCTGGATCTTGATTTTTGTTGGAGGTTGCATGATGTAATGGTTAGTTGTAGGAAATAGACTCATTGGCCTGAATTCAAATCCTGGACGAAGCTACAGTTCACATAATGCTAATACCCTTGGGAAAGGTATGAATCCAACTACTCACCCTCCAGCTATGGGTAAATAGTAGGGCAGACTGAGCTTGGTTAGGTAACCAGTCCAGGAGAAAGAAAACTCTGAATTCAAACTTGTTAAACTCTGCTTGGGGTGGTCACTACTAGAATAGGCTCACTCCTAATTGATCTATTTCACTAATGGTTAATTATTCTTTTATTCTGACTCACTTTTTATACATATAAGAATACTGAAGTTATTTGGGGCCCTCGACCCAGAAGGGGGGGGTAGTACCTGCTAGGGTCCCATTTACGGGTTAAATAGAAACAAATGTGTTTAAAACAAATTGATTACCCATCAAGAATGAATAAAACCAAAATGTCTTTGGCATAAAATAATCCAACAAGGGTTGACATGCCATAAAATCCATCCAACCAACCTAGAAGAAGGAAATGACCTAGTATCATGTTATTTCTACCTATTCATCACGGCATAGCACATTTTTTCTCAAATTTCTTTAACCCTTTAAAAGAAATTCAATAAAAAATTTTCAGCCAAGGGGTTCGATACCAGCCCTTGTCAACTCGATGCAGGAGTAACACAGCATGGATCTCTGCAGTAAAGTTGGAGCTGATTGTAGGTGTGTTGCTCCACCTCGGATGCAAAATGATCTTCCTGTTCTAACTCTAATGAAAAGGGGATAAAACTCACTTATTGTCTAATGTTCTACCTTATTCTGACAAATAAGTCACTCTGCCTATTTATTTATTTCTTGGTTGAAATGAGAAATCTTTACTTCCCATTTCTCAGCAAATGTTTTTTTTTTTTGTTTTTTTTAATGATTTTGAGATTTTAGATGTTATATTGAAATGAGTTGACATTTCTGTTTTCTGCACTTTTCAGCCAGCTGATTCGAAAAGAGAAGAATTCAGAAAATATTTGGAGAAAGCAGGAGTTTTGGATGCACTCACAAAAGGTAAGAAGAGGGTTACTCTTTAATTTCCTATGGATTTCTTTTAATGTCCTCTAAATCCTAAAAGGAAATAAGAAATGGTCACATGGTGTTAAGTCTGTTGTGGATGGAGGATACTTTTTTGGATATACCTTTTTATACTTATTAATATATTAAATGTAGTTTTATGTAAGTTTTATTTTGCTGAGCTGTTATCATTTTTAATTGGCCTTTTACTTATTACTTAATATTCTGTTTCTCAATTAAAATAATTATTTTTGTGTCAATTTTTAATTGTTGATCTGATAGAATTTAAGTTCAGTTAGTGAAAATGGGATTTCAAATTATTAATAGTTTATTTCTGTTTATATCAAAGTTTTTGTAGATTTTCTATTGACTTAAGTATCAAATGGTATGAGGAAGATTAAAAAAGAATTTGGGGAATGAGCCAGAATAATGTGGCCTAAAGTTTCACACACTAAACATATTTGTGCAACTTGAAAAATGTTGGTAAACAAGCCAGACAATTCTGGAGTCATAATGAAACTAAAATGATGCAAATAAAAATTGTCTTTTATTAATATAACAATTATTTATTTTTCATCTCTGAAATATAAAATATTTTCATTTGGCATCGCTCCATCATTTTTTTTTTGTGTGTGTTTTTTTGTTTTTTTTTTGTCTGGATTTGATCAACAGCCAAACTATTGAAAATGATTTTCCTGGTTGGCTCATTGCTATGCTTGGATACACAGGGAACACCTGAGGAGGGTCAGAAGATATGGCAGTCAAAACATGATTTTACATACAATAAAGATGAGGACAACACTCCGAAAATCAAAATTATAATGTTTCAATTATAAACTAATATATTAAAACAGTTTTTGGTTTAATTTGGTTGGATTTTGTTTTTGCAGAAGCAATATCAATGTTTGCTTTTACAGAATATTTCTTAAAATCTTTTGGATAATTTACCATTTGTTTATCTAAGTAAATTCTTGAATGTTGATAGTAACGAGCAGTTGGCTTCTTTGTGGCTTTTCCATAAGTTGTGTTAATAACATAAAAAAAAGACCTTAACTGTTAGACAAATATTTTTTAGAATGCATCAATGTATATATTCAAATTCATTTACTTTTTTAGACTCTCCTAGAATAAATAAGTCTTTGTTGTCTAGCCATCTCTTTATATAGATGATATACCCATGGTTGTATACCATTCTTAATCTTATAGCTTGTCTCTTTTATCTTAGGTTGTTCTGTATTTCATCTTACTGTCAATCCTGTCTTGTATTATATTTCTTCTTACTTTGTCTTAGCTTAGTCTGAGCAGCTCTTCTAACTTGGGCTGGTATCTGTCGGTCAATTCTGTCTTAACTATTTCTAACTGGTGTCTTAACTGGCTGTCTTTAGATTCTGGGTGAGTCATCGTGTGCTGTTGTTTGTTTTTAGTAACAGCACAAGACATCGCTTTGATGAATTAACATTTTGATTAAAGTCTTGGATCATTGAACCGCACGCGTGAGAATCTAGACAACTAAATGAGAGCTGCTATTGCATCCTCATCGTTCCATGGTTAACTAGAAACTGATTATCTAAACTATCTCCCACGCTTGCCTGGCAAACAAGAAAGGGTCACAAAAAATTAAGATATCAATCACAAATCCCTGTAACCATTGTATTTTTCCATTAATTTGAATTCAAATTGATTCACTACATTAACCATGCATAATTAATAGGATACCCATCAATTATGTAACATTTTAGAAATGTCAGTTTTTGTTTGAATTAAAAAATGATTTTAAAGTATTGACCAAATTATTTTATAAATTGATGATTTTTATTTTATTTTTATTTTTTTCAGTGCTTGTTGGGCTTTATGAGGAGCCTGAAAAACCAAACAATGCTTTAGAGTATCCTTTGTTTTATTTTCTAACCAATAAGTTGATATTACCAAAACTTTTATTTCATTCCATTATTTATTCTTTAAAAAGTGGTAAGGAATTGTAAATATGCTGCCATCTCCTCATTAAATGGCTAACCTTTGTTCATATACCTTGGTAACAATATCTCATCTACTGAAAGGGATGTCAACATACTCATAGGAAAGGCATGGACTACTATTGATAGGTTTCTGACCCTATGGAAATTTGATCTCTGATAAACTAACACAGGAATTCTTCCAAGCTTTCAAGCTGTGTTAATATTACTGTATGATAGCACCACTTGGACTCTAACAAAATGCTTGGAGGAAAAGCTACACAAGAATGCTAGTTGGTGTTTTAAACAAATCTTGGAAGCAGGATCCTACAAAACAGCAGTTGTAGGGTCACTTACTTCCCATCTTAAAAAAACCCCAAACAATCCAAGTAAGATGAGCAAGACTTGCTAGGCACTGCTGGAGAAGTAAGGATGAACTCATAGGCAACATTCTCCTATGGACTCCTACAGATGGGCACACAAGTGTTGGCCAACCATATGGTGAGAGAGTCTCAAAGGAATCCATGCTGTTGGCACTCCATGATGAATTATAATTATCATTCTTATTGATTTTACTAATTTCTTGAAAATAAAATAAAAGTTTATCTGGTCTTAAATTATAAATGACTAATGACACTGGTATATGATGTTTTAAAGGTTGAATATATAATATCTAATTTTAAGGCAGTTTTTACACTTGATTAAAAAAAATCATACTTATTCTTTTTAATCGAATCAAATTTTTGAAATACAAGCTTTACTTGAAATGTATAGAACAGTATTATAGCTGTGACAAGTAAAGTCCACAAGATTTTGAATAAGTGTTATTATGTACAACTTGTATAGTATCTTAAAAACCAGACCTGACTAAACACAATGAATGGTATTTTTGAATTCAACATAAAATGGTGATCATATATCACTTGATAAACCTTTAACCTTTGGAAAAAAAATGTAACACAGGCCAATGTAATATAAAATGATTTATTACTTTTACTTTAATGTTTTATACGTCTGCATTTATCAGTATTTAGTTTTTGTTTAACTTTGTTTCATGATATTCCAGTTTTGAATTAATCTCCCCACAAATCCTGTCAATAGAAATGGAAATTATATTTGACTTTATATAAAAACAAATCTACATATCAATATTTGCATTGTTTTTTTTCCATACATTTATGAAGTTTTAATAATAATAATAATAATAATAATAATGAAATTTATTACGTACAGTGGTCAGGTGCACTACAACTCATCAAAGGTTCATGTGTAGTACATAGAATAATATACTAATGTCAGGAAAATAAACAGCATATAGTCATGGTGTGTATGTGTGTGTGTGTGTGTGTGTGTGAGAAGGATATCAGGTATAAGTGTTGTTAAATTACAGGAAGCATGGTGGTTTTGAAGGATTCTGTGTTTCGGCCGCCAACAACTGATGCAGGTAGTTTGTTTCATACTTCAGCAACTCTGAGCATGAAAAATGTTTCTGAAAGTCATGTGAGCTATGCTGTTTTTTGACTTTGTAGGCATGCCCCCATGTGTGTTAGACACATGGAAATCAAAAAGGTGCTCAAGGTTGCTGTTAGTAAGATGATTAACAACCTTATGAGCATTTACCAAGTCAGTTGCCAGATGTTTTAATTTCAACGAATCCATTCCCAGGGCAGAAAGATGTTCAGAATATGGTAAATGCCCGATGGAGAGTATTTGCTTGGTTGCACGTTATTCTACATTTTCTAGGAGGTGAATGTTCTGAGCGAGATAGAGCTTCTAGACGGGTGATGCAAATTCCAAGTGTGGCTGCACCATATTTAGCTATATAAAACTTTTAAATAGCTGAGGAATGTCTGACAAAAGTTTTGCTGAATGATGCCGAGGAACCCTCAGCCTTTTCAACAATTTTATATTCTTCATCCAACACAAATCGCTGCTGACAGTCATGCCCAGATTGTATGTTATTTGATTGACTCAAAATTCTTATACAAATTGCATCTTTTGTTTTTTCAAGAATAAAAGAAAAATGTTTTATACCCTTTAAGGTTTGATATATATTTTTTATCTTTTTTCTTTTTTTATTATTTGAGATCTTTTATATTTCATTATGAGGGCCAATTGAGCTCAGTTGGTAGAACATTTTCATAGGAATTGTAAGGTTCAGGGTTCAATACTGGTCCTCACCAACTTGGTACATGAGTAACACAACTTGGGTAATTTGATGCTAGGTGTGACATTCCACCTCAGCAAAACAATCTCCCTGGTCTAGTGCTAATGAAAAGGGGATAGACTCCCTTGTTGTTTGTCTGATACTGACAATATTCCACACTGCCAACTTTGCTTTTTTACTTATATAAATTGCAAATGTTATCTCCATCATTTGTAATAAACATTACTATTTCAATATTTTTATTTATTTTATAGAAATTGATTTTCATAAGAAAAATCAATCAATGCTTCTGTCTTTTATGCCAGTTTGTTTCCAAAATTATCCAAAAAGATCTTTGCTATTAAACCTTAAAATCAGGAATGACAATTCCACCTCCATTTGTCATTTGAATAAAATTTGAATCAATTTGGTTAGACAAATCTGAATCTAAAAATTCCTCCAATTTATTCCTATAAATTGTTTCAAAACTGAATTTAAAGAATATCCCCCCCCCCATAGTTGTTATAATTAGTGTGTGGAAAAAATAATAAATAAATGAGAAAAATAAATTATGAAGATGATTAATATTTGAAAATTTAATTAGTCTATAAAGTTTCTATGAAAATGTAATAACTATTAAATAAAATTTGAACAACATTTCAACAAGGGAAACTTTTTCTTTTTTTTTTTTTTTTTTTTTTTTCATTTAATTCAAATTTCTGATATGAATGACCCAAAGCTTCTTGGATTTCTCTTCTTTTGACATAACAAATAAATCCTCAGTGCATGATATCACATATCTCTCATAAGATGAAGACACATTTATAGTTTGTTTATAGTCTACACTATGGTGTACTATACTCCAGGCCTGCTCATAGTGCAACGAGAGACAGAACTAGAGGCCTATTTAAAATTAAGTTCACTATTTTTGAAAATATTTAGAATAACAATTTGACAAATACCTGAGGATAAGATATGTTGAAAGTTAAATAAAAAAAAATGTAATATTGTTGTGGACATTGATAAGTATTAAACAAACCAAAGAGGTAATTGATATTTCTGGTGAAATATAAGATCTACATAATGTTGAAAGAGAAACATTCACACTATTTACAGGTCTCACCAACACCCTTTATTCAAATAATAAATGATATTCCAAATGGAAGTAAAAATTTCTTAATCTAACAACACTGGAGTGGTTACTCTAAACTGAAACTAAAATGTTGGATGAAGGAACATTTAAAATAGGCCACCAGTTCTGGGTCCCATAGTTTATGCCATAGTCTCTACCCAAACACTTTCAGTATAACTTTGGAGTACAACTTTGGCTGCTTAATGAAAATATTCAATCTTTTGTCGTTCTAATCAATAAAGTTCTTTTTTAATTGAATCTTTTAGTGAATAACAACTAAGTTCTACAAGATCATGGTTTTTTTTTTTTTTTTTGTTCTCTTTTCAACTTGTAATTCTATTTTAAAATCCTTTAACCATCTCAGTTCATCATTGAACACTGAATCAAAGACACCCAAAAACTTCAATGGAACTTCTTTTCTACTTAAAGCAAATATAGCTCTCCCATCTAACATCATCTGATGGTGAGACTCCAGTTCTGGGGAATGTGGAGTACATATTCATTGTCTCAGGTCCATTCTAACTTGTTAGGGTCATATCTATGGGTCAAATTGATTTGTTTAAAGATTATTTCTATTCAATAGGACTGTGCAAAAAACAAAAACATACAAAAGATGTAAATGTGAACATAGAATGAATACAATTCCTTAACTTCTAAGCATAAAATAACCCTAAAAGGGTTTGATATGCCATAAAACAACCAATCACTTTTGTGAAGTGCATTTAGCAACCAATTTAATGGCTGATAATGTGAACTTTTGATTATAAAATTAAAAGTTTGCAAATAAAAACAATTTTCACAATTACAATAGATTCTGAAAAACAAAACATTTGAAGGGAGAGAAGGAAAAAAAAGGAACATACGAGTGTTTTTATAAGATTTTTTTTTTTTTTTTTTTTTTTCTTAATTATTATTCACTGATACTAATGTTTTTGAATTAATGAAGTTTTTTTTGTTGTTTTTTTTCCCCTCCAGATTTTTCAATTTTTTTTTTTATTTTTAGGGCTGGGGTATAATGGTATATCACACATGATCTAAAATTTTGAAGGGCTACAGACTAAAGTTACATCTTGCCCCCTTTCACACATTGAGCATATTTGTGTGACTTGATTTACTTTCTTCACCTAAAAGGTTTTTAAAAATCCCCTAAAACCCAATTGAACTCTGCTTGGTAGTTCTAATAGTTTCATTATAAAAATAGTTCAATCTGTTTTCATTCATTTAATAAAACAATTGGTATTTTCAAGAATATTTGCTAAATAAACAGAACTTAAAAAATGTTTCTTTTTGAGTAAAATATTTTGTTGACATTAGAAAATAGGAAACTATTTGACATTTTTACATTTGTTGTTTGAAGAGGTTTTTTATTTTCTGACTAAATGTGGATATATATTAAATACATTTGGGTTTTTTCCCCCCATCTTTTTAAGACCTATGTAGTCATTTTTAATGTTTCTAAAACACATGTATCCCCTTTTAGATGGGATAAATTTAATTTCTTTTTCTTTTTAATATATATATATTTATTTATTTTTATTTATTTATTTTTTTTCTGTAGCCTATTATAGTCTAGGTTAAAAGTATGGTTAGGTTAACGTTTTTAAACCTTTTTCTGATGCAAGTATCATTGAAGAATGAGAAGAAGAAAAACTTCTAGTTGACCAAATATGCTTAATGTGTGAATGCAACTTTAGTCCATATTATTTTGAATTTTGTGTGATATACTCTTTGAAAATGACCCTGAAAATTAAAAGCAGTCTTTTTTTTTTTTTTTTTTTTTTTTTTTTTTTCATTGGGAAAATAAGGTAAAAAGATTTGGTATTATTTGGATTTCTCTGACTGTTGTCCTCATCTTTTGTTATATACGCAATGTTTCAGATGATGTGCCCTCCAGCCTTCTTTAGGTGTTTCTTGTCAGTCGGGAATTGTGTATATAACAATAAAAATGAGGACAATAGACCGAAAAATACAAATTATCAAGTGACATCTCAAAAGTTAAAAAAAAATGTTTGGCTTTGGGTTATCTTGACCCCACTTAATGTTAAATTTTAGTTTCTGTGTGTGTGTGTGTGTGTGTGTGTCATTATTGAACTTTTAAAAAAATTGTTTTAAATCCTTAACTCTGTTTTCTTAAGATTTTTAAAACAGCACTTAGGTGCATCAGGTCCTGAAACGGCCGATGTGGATGCATTGAAGTTAGAAGTGTCAGAATTACAAGAAAAAATTGAACAACTTCAAGAAGAAAATAGTGATCTTAAGAATAAGGTAAAAAGACTTTTCACTTTTTCTTTTTTCTCTTTGGGTGGTGCATGGCGTAATGGTACCAGAGTTCAAATCCTGGATGAGGCTATTTGCATTTCCATTTATGTTAAGAAAAGACATGAATCCATCTCTTCTTTATCCAGCTATGATTCCTTGTTAGATGACCCATGTTTAAAGCCTTGTGTCACATCCATGGGGAACAGGTTGGCTAAATGCCTACTTCATCTGTAGGATAGACATCTTGAATTCTGTTTATTTTTACGCTCAGTTCTTATAATTGTTTATTTTAACATTTTGTCATTTAAACTTTATTATTTTATTTAAAAAAAAAAATATTATCATTGTTTAAAATAATTATATATCTGACTCCAATCTCTCCTATTCTGTCTGCCCTAGTAGATTGTTTCAGGGGTGGTGATAACTTGGCACTGTTGATCTTGATAAAAGCAAACAACTTGGCCAGAACAGTTTCCTAAAATGAATTATAATGGTCACATGTTCATGACTAGGATTAATCACTAAATAGGAGGACCTTGGCTATTAGTGAAGCTTTCTTGTCTAAGATACACAACATGATGATGACTAGTTACATCCAAGATGGTGGATTGGTGCCACTACAACCACTCTGCCTGGGATTATGCTTAAGGTTGTCACATTGAAAGCACTGCTTTCCACTAGATCACCAAAGTTAAGCATCTATGAGCCTGTTCAATACTTAGATGGGTGACCATTTAAGCAAAAGCAGGTACCGTAAACAACCAGAGATCAAAATAATTTCATTTGGCATTAAATGACCCAAAAAGGGTTGATATGTCGTAAAACAAAACAACTAACCAACCCACATGGGATTAGAAAACTGAAATTTCAAATAGTTGCAATAAAATCCTTAAATAACTTTTTAGTTTATAATTTTTGCTTAATCATTAGGTAATAAAAACCACTGAAAACCTTTTTCTAAAAATGCATTTTCTCCCCCTTCTTCTTTTCTTTCAGCTTCAACAATATGAACCTGTTACAGCAACAGAACAATCACCTGAAAATTAACTGTAGATATTATATTACCCACAATGCTGCTGTTCACAAAATCTGCTTCTACAATGTCAGCAAATTCATTTCTCTGTAAATTTTATTTTTATTTTCATTTCTTTAAACAATGTTTTGTAAAGTGAGACCAGAAACGGCCTTAACTTTTTGAATATGTTTCATTATAAAACAGAATGAAAGAACATAAAACAGAATGTTTTCCTCTGTATCTTCCAAAGTCTTTTTGTGACTTATATTTTCTGTTTGTGAGGAATCTTGTGTGTATGTCCATTATGGCAACCACTGATCTCCTTATTTTTGCTGTTACAGTTCCTAACAACTGTACAGAGCACCACTATCAAGTTTTCTTTTCTTTTCATTTTCACTGATCCTAAATTTTTTCCATTCATTGAACAGTTCCCATTTGTTCATAATTTGCTGTGTAAGGATATTTTGAAAATGTGAATTCCTTTCATGAATAAAAAAAAAACAAAAACAAAAAATACAATTGTTCTTTATCATTGGAATTTCTCTTCTTTTTTTTTTTTCTTTTTTTTTCTCTCTTTTTTTTCTTTTTTTTTCTCTTTTTTTTTTTTTTTCTTTTTTTTTTTTTTTCTTTTTTTCTTAAAAAAAAAAAGGATCTTTTGTTTTTGTTAATGTTGGTAATTTAACATATTTCTTGTTCTATGTAATTTTTTAAATTATGATACATCTTGAATATTTGCTGCATTTAACCCCCTTGCCTACTAGGTTTGCATGTCTCTATTTGACTCCCTTGCCTCCTAGGTGTACTGGTTTCGAATGCAACAACCAGGAATATATGTATTTACCCAACATTTGCAGGCAAAATGCAACATGATCAATTTAAAAAAAAAAAAAATGTTGTAGAGTACAGCTGGTTTAAATTCAATTTTCCTTCTCCTAGACTGATTGCCTTACTAAGATTAAAGAACTTAGTCTATCCTATTTACCCATAGCTAAGGGAGAACGAATAGATTCATTTTTTTCCCAAGGACCTTAGTGCAAATCAAAATGCAAACAGCCTCATCCAGGATTTGAACTCAGGTCAACAATTCCATTTCTTACGCTGATAACCGTTTCATGAAGAGCATTACATTCAGACGTTTATCAGCTGTAAACCCCACTAGACATTATTTTCGGATGTCAGAAAGTTGAAAATCTGATGACCTCTCCAAATTATGATTAATAAAATGTTAGGTTCATTGAAAACACAGTAACACTTCTTTGCTACAGATTGTTAACAGTCTGGTTGGTTGGGGCTTTAGAATACACCGACTGCACCTCTGTAGAGGGATAAGATATGAAGTTGTTGGCTGTGGATGGTAACCCATGAGACTGAAGGATGGAACCCTGGTGGCTGGACAGTCCATGACCTGCAACACCCCATTTTGGCCCTTAGGCTAGATGGACAGTCGGAGACGGTCCCCTCCAATCAAACGGCTGCTCACATCAAGCCCTAGCACCTATATTTCTCGGGGGGGGGTTCCTCTCCCTCTACCCAAGTGATGCTGGGTAGCCACTTTTTGTCAGATGTAAAGGACTGAAAGTTATTTGAGATTCAAGGGTATAAAATCAAATTTAAGAGGACACTTTTGTCTTTATTATTAACTAGAAGTGGCTACCTCACCTAGGTAGAAGCCGTGGCGGGGGGACACTGGTGTATTGATTTGTTTATTTTAGAGATTTACAAATGTTGGAAATTTTTAAGTAGAATTTCAATGCTATTTCTATGTATATTTTGATTTTTAAAATATCTTTGAATATAAATCAAATATTCATCATTTTAGCACAAAAAGCAAGAACTAGCGATATTTAAAGTGTATATATATTTACTTTGTTAAGTGTTTGATTTTCATAGTTTTATCCGGACATACACACAAATTGTCCTTTATATATGGATAGATAGAAGACACTGTCAATTTCCTAAAAGAAGCAAGGTGAGTCATTAACATGCTAGACTGCGAAGCAATCATGCTATTATGTTCACTTTTGGATTAAGAGTGGGTTAAATAGTACCACTACTGTTCTTCTACAAGGATGGCTTTGACATCTTATTATAATGGAGTTTTTCGGTGTCTGACTGTAACTACATCACTGCTTACGTCACAATACCCTCAGAAATTGCATAAGTTTATCAAAATCATTAATACATAGAATAAATCTTATCTCTATGAAAATCTGAGATTTGTCTCAAAACATCCCATGTTATCAGTGCATTTAAAATCCTGCAATGTGTCTTGTATATCATTAAGAAATAAAGGTTTATGTAATATATGGTGTGGTTAATTTACATACTGGTTTTAACAAAACCGGGTTTAATAAATAATTACTTGGTTTTATTGATCTCTAATTATTGTTTTATTCTCCAACGTACCAAAATCAATCCTATGAATGGTTTTATATAGAAACCAATTAGAATAAGTGTAATCTTTTTTGTGTTGTATTTAATTTTATTAGTCTTTTATAATTTAATATATTTAATTATATTAAAACTTAAATACTTGTGCCCAGAGGCACGTTTTTTTTTTTTTCTTCTTTTGCTAGTTTAATTAAAGAAAGGCCAACCTAAAATAAGAAAGTGCATTTTGTGTCACTCAAATAACAAAGTTGTGAATATATGAGATGCTGAAACATTCTTTCCAAAAAAGAAGCTATTCAAGTTTTATTTTATTTATTTATTTTTTTGTTAAAGAAATTTGAGAAATGGTTCGAGAATGTTGAATTGTGGGATGAATAAACATCTTCTCTTCGTTACTCCATCTTTTTACTCACTTTGCTGGGAGCCCTGTTGGCTGGGGCTTTAGAATATACTGACTGCATCTCTTCAGAGGGGTAAGACTCCTCTACTGGGGGGTCACCTGTTGGTCGTGGCTAGTGACCTGTGATGCTTAAGGATGGAACACAGGTGGCTGAACAGTCCATGACTCTGCAGCATTCCACTTTGGATCTTACTTGGGCAGTCGGAAAGGCCCCCCTCCAATCAATCAGCTGGTTTCAAGCTCTAGCACCTATATGATTGCTCTAACCCTTTTTATCATCTATGTGCTAGAAGGCAGTAGCTGAGGGTCATCACGTCCTGGGAATGACATTAAACTCTATCTGATGGTGAGGTTACAGTTCTGGAGGTTTGGGGAATGTGGAGCACCCCTTCATCACCATTGCCCCCTGGTCCACTCTGACCCAGAGTGATAGTACCTGTTAGGGTCCCATTTGTGGTTTAAATAGAAAAATGTGTTTATATTAAAAGAAAAAAGAAAAGAGTATCCGTTAAGAATGAATTTATTTCAAAATGTAGTCGGCATTAAATGACCCATTGAGTTTGATATGCCGTAAACCAAACCAAACCACTTTACTGGGAAGAATAATCATAAACCTTTCTTTTTATGTACACATATTTCTATATTTTTTTTTTTTTTTTTTTTTTTTTTACTGCATAACTCCAGACATTTTATACGGGTGGGAATCCCGTCTCATAGTGGCTAACGTGCTGGAGTGCAACATCATCATAAGTGAGTTCAATCCCTAGTCATGCTATTGTTTACCTTCGGACTAATTTTAAAACTTAAAAAAACTCTGCATTATATTACACGCATATATACGAACATAATGAGTTTTAGTAATAGCTATATATCAATACTCTTGTTCCTTAATCTTCCAACCATTATCATCTTGAAACACCCTCTTTTTAAAAATGAATGTCCAAATTATTCAAGATGAAATGCAAAAATGTAAATCCTGATGATGTGGTGTCACTTATCTGCTGAATTCTTATTTCTTATGAGTGTTGTCAACTCAGCTAAATAATAGACTATACCATTTTTATTATAAAGAAAGAAAAAAGGACATGCGATACAGAAAAAATATGGGAAAGATGGAGGGAGGGGATGAGCACAGAGAAGTGATAACACTAATCTGTTTCAATCAAACATAATGAAAAGAAGGAAAGAAAGAAAAAAAGAATGAGAGTTAAATCAAGATTATTATACTTTTTACATATTGAACTATTTAGTAATAGCTCTTAAGTATGTTCTGCCACCACTACCATTCACATCCATATTTTCTATTACAAACACAATCCTATCCACACCTACATTAACACATGTTCATGCCGTATATACATACACACATACCTACCTATTCTCATGCAGGTTGTGGCCCCTTTTTCTGCAAATTATTTTGTTGACTGACTTGTTTCTGCGACCTATGTAATTCAGTCAGACACGTGGTTGTACACGTGCACAAGTTGTGTGAACACTACGTCTCTTTACCGCGTCTTTGAAACAATTAAAAATATCTTCAACAACTGTCACACAAAAAAGATGTATCTCTGATCTCTACAGAACCGAACACTTTTTTTACCTACTCCCCTTTACGGTCTGTTGAGACCTTTGAACTTTTTCCCTTTGTATCATTTTGTAAACTTGTTCATTTGTGTTCATCAATATATATATATATCATTCTAATTCATTCCATTGTCTTCAGTTTTTTCCTTTATCATTGCCTTATTTAATCATTTACTGTTTTCTTAGACCGTCTTGGTTAAGCTATCTGTTAAATTATGTAGTCTAACAATACAGAATATAGTATATCAAATGTTGTAATAATTAAATTATCATAGTGGTATATCTACAAGTCCTGCTAGTATGTTTTAAAATCTGATGGATTTTAGAAACAAAAATTAAGAATTTGTTTCCAATTCAGAGATTTGCATTTAAACACAAATGGGAAAACCTAGTTTCCAATTTGCATTTTGGGTCGTACTGAAAAAGCTTTATGCAGAAAGTTCCACTTGAAATTTTCTCCAAAACAATTTTGCAAATCAGTTTTGTTAAAGATTGTTCTACTATTCATACATACATAAACCACACAGTGAATTCAAGAAAGGAGCCTCTTTCTCTGTGTCATATATGACCTAAATAATGAAAATGGAATTGTCTGTTTTTCCTATAAATAGTCTGACAAAACCTCAGAAGAGAGAAACAATGAGATCTCATGGGACTTGTTAATTCAACCAAGCAATTGCTAATTACTCTGTTCCCTTGTATCTTTGCTTAGTAAAACCTTTTTCCCTATCCTTATCCTGATGAAACATCAGAAGAGAGAAACAAAGATCTCACAGGACTTGTTAATTTAAACTAGCAATTGCTAATTACTCTATTCACCTTGTATCTTTGCTTAGTAAACCTTTTCCCCTATCCTTAATACTCGTGTTTATACCTATTATTTTTCTGTTAACTCAAAATACATGAGTTACAACAAATTGTCAGCATGATTGATATTTTTTTTTAGCTTGATCCATTTTTGTATTCAAATGAAACTGGGATTGAACTCGAATCTTCTCAATAACAATTCAGAATTCACAAGTATTGTTTAGTTTCTACACTACTTATTATCACAAAATCTTTGCTTAGTAAACCTTTTCCCTTATCCTTAATACTCATTGTTTTTTTCCTAGTCATCATAATGGACCATTCTGTTTTTATTATAAAGAAAGAAAGGGAAGAAATAGGACATACTACACAGAAAAAATATAATAGAATAGAGATAAAGGGTAAGTGCAGAAGTGATAACGCTAATCTGTTTCAATTGAACATAATGAAAAGGTGAAAAGAGAGAGAAAAAGAGAGAGAGAGAGAGAGAGAGTTAAATAAAGATTATTATAATTTTTACATATTGAACAATTATGCAACAGCTCTTAAGTAAACATCAAACATAATGATTAAATTATCATACTGTGGTATATCTACAGGTCCTGCTAATATATATATATATATATATATATATGAGAAGAAAATATTTTAAAAATATAACAAACACAGGATGTTATGATTAGGGGAAACAATTTTTAGTGTTAATACTTAAGCATTTCGGTATATTGTACCATCTTCAGGACACTGTTAAGTAATGTTTATGTGAGGGACAAAATGAAAGATGTTAAGTGTATAGTGAATGTGTGAATATGATGTTATTAACCGTTAATTTTTATATGCGCGTTTGTTTACGAAAACAAATGACGTGATCAATGCATGTGCAAAAATGGAAGGTGAAGATCATATGATGACCTAAACCCTAACCCTGCGTATATATGGATTATATGTATTTATATATTGTTTTAATCTTATTTTTCTAACATTAATATTCCATATGAAATATGTTTTATCTTGTTAACTTTTTGTTCTCTGCCTATTCACATTCATGCATGCGTCATCATATGATCTTCACCTTCCATTTTTGCACATGCATTGATCACATCATTGGCTTTCGTAAACAAATGCGCATATAAAAATTAACGGTTAATAACATCATATTCACACATTCACTATAGACTTAACATCTTTCATTTTGTCCTCTCACATAAACATTACTTAACAGTGTCCTGAAGATGGTACAATATACTGAAATGCTTAAGTATTGACACATAAAATTGTTTCCTCTGATCATAACATCCTGTGTTTGTTATATTTTTAAAAATATTTTCTTCTCATATTGTTGGATTAATTTCCTCACCGTCTTTCCATATACATATATATATTGTATTATTTGTAATAGTATAACTTATTGCACATAAACTTTAACAACAAATTAATTCTATGGAAAATAAATATTCCTTAGTAAAATAAGTCATAGATATATTGAGCATGAAGAATTGAGAATCCATGCTCCCCACAGCTCCAGAACTGGAGCCTCGCCACCAGATACAGTTTAGTGTCATATTCAGAACACCGTTTTTGGGAAGTGATCTTACCCCTTCTGTTGTCGGTGTATTCTAAGCCCTGGTGACGGGGGGGGGTGTGTGTGAAAGAAAGCTTGAAATATACACTGAATCAACTCATCACCAAAATTCAACAGACAAATTATCAAACTGATGGCATATGTCATTTAATGGCACATCCAATAAATAAGAAGCCCTACTCTCATTTGGGGGGCAGGGCTGCTGAGTGTGATGCTGTGTCTCAGGGTTAGGACTGTCTAGCCCCCCCCCCCCTCCCAGGAGAATCCAGGTGCAAAACTCCCCATGTTGATCTTAGTATCAAAGACCCTGGAGCTTTGAACTTTTTTTTAGTCATACAAGCAACAAAAAAAAAAATTAATCTTTGAAAGATATTGCCTGAGGGGGGGGGTAATAATTCAATGCCAGAAGGTTTGTAAGTAAGCAAAATCATCAAATTTATTAAAGGAGTAAAAAAGAAATAAAACAATTTGAAATGGAAACTTTGTTCTGCCCCCCCCCCCTCAAATAAAATGCTGCGTGCATCTATTAATTATTAATTAAATAATTATTTTGAATTTTTTACACACAATCGTAGATATTTATTTATTTATTTGTAAACTTTTTAGTTAACTTTTTGTTACTGAAAAAAGGGCGAGAGTAAAAATAATTTTTTAAATTGATTACAAATTTTGCAAATAATTTCTTCCATTTAAGTAATACAATTTTTTATTTTATTTCATAGTTTATATAGTTTATTTATTTAAAGTTTATATAGTATATTTATTTCAATAATGTGTTGGCATCTTTCTATCTACTAAAGATGATGGCATAGTGTCCACTTTTTAACATTTTAATCTGCAACTGTGTGAGTGGCTGAACAGACCAATTTTTGAATGACAATCTCTGGTGCAGTGACTGCAAACAAACTATGATGCTTACTGGAGTTGCTGTTGTCTCTCCTTCCTTTTGGCTTTCTTTTCTGCAGCGGCTTCTTTCTTCTCTTTTTTAAAGCGCAGACGTGGTCTCCCTACCAGTCGGGTGCCCTCTACTAAGTTTTCTAAGTGCCCTCTACTACGTAATTTCCATTTAAATAATAAATAGTTTATTTATTACAATGGAAAGGAGTCAAACTTTGAATTATAAGGAATAGCTTTTTATTTATTTTATTAATATTAATAATTCTTTATTCTTTGTATTGATGATTTTTGGTATTGTGACGTAAGCAGTGAGGTAGTTTTGGTTAGAGACAAATGGAGACTGAATCTCCATTATTAATAGATTTAAAGTTTTGATACCATAAAGATACGGCTTAAAATGTTAATTTCTTTTTTTTCATGGGCAAATGTATGAAACAATAAGCAACATCAGTCTAGCCACACTGATCTGTTTCAAGCGAACATAATGAAAAGACGGAAAAAAAAAAACGAGCGAAAGAGAGGTTAAATCAAGATTATTATACTTTTTACATATTGAAGTATTTTTTACAATAGCTCTTAAGTAAACATATCAAGCATTGTAATAATTATATCCTTATAATACTGTGGTATATCCACAGGTCCTGCTAGTCTCAAATAATAGAGGTTAACAAAATACAAGTGTGAAAATCTAATACCTTTGTCCAGAAAATATAGGTCTACATCTATTTACAAAAAAAGAGTTTTTCAACTTTATTTTTTCAGAATACAGAACATGACTGGAGATACAAAGAAGAACTTCTACATAGTTGTATAAAATTGAAATATTGTACCGTTGTGGTATATTTTCACGGTACCAAAATGATATAAGTAACGTTGTCCCCTTTTTCCGGGCACTAAAACGATAACTGTAACTCGGCGGCAGCGGTGTATATTGTATAGCGGGTCTCGTCCACGTGCCTCCAAATTCACAGTGCTAAAATGGTGTTGATAAAAATTATAACACGAGAAATATGTCGTCACAACTGCTAGCCTTTATTTCCAGGGTAGGTTCGTCTCGTGTGCTGTATCGGAGAGGAGGAAAGGCAGAGAGAAAGAGAGAGAGAACACTACTTGATTACTGTGACCCCATACTAGCCACTAGAGGCCTGATCCGTACCCTACGACGGCGGAAGGCAAAAAGAGACCGATACCTTTCTTCGTTGTTTCACGTCACCACGTGACATCCGGTTCCGGTCAACACCCGACTTCCGGTTGCGGTCAACACCCAACTTCCAGTTGACACTCAATTCTCCGTTCGGGGTCACGCTACGGTCAAATCATCGTTCATCCTGTTTTGGCTCATCACTATTTTTTAAACCTTTATCATCTCTTATTTCTTCCTCCTCCTTCCATTAGTAGTCCTTGCCAAATGAATCTTGCTACATTATCTCTCTTTAAGTCTGTTACCTCGTGCTCTAAACATTATGCATTTGTTTTTCTTTAAGAATTTTAAATATCTTTTTTCTTAAAGTCTGTCATAAGTTATTTCCCTTACAACTGGTCATATATTTCAAAAAAAGAAATCTGGTGATGATCCTATACAGATTGAAATATTACAATATAAGCCATCTGTGTGTTTTTCATTTTTTTCTCTCTAATATACTGTCAGATTCACTTCCTTATTTTAATTGATACATAAAATGTATAAGAGAAATGTCCTAATAGGAAAATAGTCTTTTAGTATAAAAAGTTTTGAGGCTAAGGTAAAAGAGGAAAGTATAAACACTTACATGTTGAGCATGTTCTTGTTCTTGTGTGCCATGAAACACAAAAAATTGGGGGCACAAAGCCTCCTTGTCCTGAAGTCAGGAGACACAACTAGTGTGTGTTACCTCTGTGAAGACTGGAGGGTCTAAGAAAATTTTAGTTTTTTACTTGGAGAACCACACACAAACCGAAGCTCATGTGATGGTCAGTACAAAAATTGCATGACCCTGTTGGTATTCCCCTTGAGGTATGCCTCAGGTGTAGGCCAATAAATCTGGCCCTTAACTATTTTGGGTGAGGGGGAAGATGCTGCCTGGGGAGATGGCTCCCTGGGACCACACGATTTTACTTTACCTCACTCACCAAAGGCCTTTAATCCAGGTAAATAAACATGGAAACGTTTACCTTGTAAGGTATTTACCTTTAGTCTAAAAAAAAATTTTAAATAAGTTTTTACCTGATATGTAATACCTTTTACACATTGCCTTTTACCCTTTTAGCCCTATCGGCTGGGGCAACGACTGCACCTCTGCAGAGAAGTAAGACCCCGTCAATGGGGCCACCTGTTGGCCATGGGTGGTGACCCGTGATGCTTAAGGATAGAACCCTGGTGGCTGAGCAGACCATGACATGCAACACTCCACTTAGTCCTAACTTGCTGGGTGGTTGGAGAAGCCCCCTTCGATCAATTGGCTAGTCATGTCAAGCCCTAGCACCTATATGATTGTCCCAACCCTATTGCCTTTATAGCAAACCCCAACCCTTTTTATCATATATGTGCTAGAAAACACTAGCTGAGGTTTTAGTGTCCTGGGTATGATGTTAAACTCAATCTGATGGTGAAGTTCCAATTCTGGAGCTCTGAGAAATGTGGAGTACCCCTTTATCACCATTACTTCCAGGTCCACTCTGACCTCAAATGGTAGTACTTGTTAGGGTCCCATCTATTGATAAAATACAAAAACATAAGTTTAAATAACATGTGTTTAAAAAAATTGAGTTAAAAATAAATTAAGTACCCATTAAGAATGAATAAAATAAAAACGTCTTTGGAATGAGATGACCCAACAAGGTTTGACGTGCCGTAAAAACCAACCAACCAACCCTTTATTTTTTTTTTTATCCATTCACTGTAGATGACTGGACCATTAAGAGAAAAAAGTTACAAAATTTCCCCTGACAAAATTTAATTAAATATGCAATAAGATACTACTAAGCCTAACGTTTTCTATATTTTCTTTATTTGTTAAAGAATAAAGAATCAAGAAAATATATTTAGTATTGTAAAATAACGGGTGCAAGAAAAATAAAAGTTAATTTATGAGGAAGTGCGTCCCGGTCTCCTGCCTCAAAAATTGCTACCCGGTGACTATTAAAATAACGACCCAGCTCAGTCTATTTAAAACTATCCATCTTCATATCTATCTATCTCAATTTGTTCATATTTATCTATATTAGTTTAAATACTAAGACTTTTCTAAATTCATGTTTGTTTAATGTCTTGTTTTTAGTTTAAATAAACAAGAATTATGACAAAAAAGAAGCAACCCCCCCCCCAAATACATTTACTTGTCGAAAATATCTATCTATCTATCTATCTCCATTTGTTCATATCTATCTATATTATTTTGTTTGTTTATCTATCTATCTCAGTCTATTCCAAACTATATATCCATCTTCATATCTAAACAAGAATTACGACAAATTACGATAAATAAACAAGAATTACGACGAGCTGGGGTTGTTATTTTGATAGTCACCGGGTAGCAATTTTTGAGGCAGGAGACCGGGTTGCACTTCCTCATAAATTACCGAAATTGTTCTTCTTTACCCGTAAATTTATATCAATCGTAAACATAACTATAACGTAAATTTATAATCATTTTAATCATTCAATGATTAAAATGATAATCATTTCAATGAAATGAATTTAATTCATTTGAATTACTTATTTCCTTAATATCCCAAAACTTACATGGTGTAATGGTTAAAGAGTTAGGTTATCTGATCATTGTTAGTGAGTTTGATTCTCACTGTGTGCCCCATGCTTTTGGCCTTGTGTTAAATTAAGCTACAGCTTAGTAAATGACGAACGATAAGCCCAAATTAGAGCAAATGGAAAAAAAAGTCCCATCTGGCAACACTTTTCATACCGGAAGTGATGTCATTTGAGGATACAAATTTGAGTTATCTCCCTTCATCATAGTATTTCAAAAATGGCGGACGACGACAACGATATTGATAACCAGTAAGTTTTCATAACATTTTTTATTCGTTAACTTATTTTGTTTATACAATCGTATAATTGTTTTATTACTTTAGACATACTACAAAATCATAAAGTCTGTAAATATATGTAATTTATTTTAAAAACACTTTTTTATGTAAACACGTGCGCCGTCGCCTTTTCCAGTTTTGCAAAGATCTTAAATTTTATTTACATAAGTTGGCGCGCTTTAAGGTTTAACATTCATAATTTTTTTTTTTTTTTTTTTTTTTAGTTATATTTAGAAATTGCTTGATAATGGCTATGAATACATTTGATTCTTTCAACTTTGAATATAACTGAGATTTTAATTCATAAAAGTTGGATTGTGAACTCTAAAATGTCATGAACGGTAGATTTTTTCCTTTTTCTCCGTCTCGGTGGTTTGCACATTTTTTTTTAAAACAAATATTTCGGAGGATATTATTTTATTTAAGCGGTGGAACTTTCCACCAATTTTATTTCTTAAATTCATATTTAATTATCCTTTTGTTTTTACTACTGTGTATTGGATATACTGTAGTAAAAATAAAGTATGGATATATATTTATATTTCACATTTTCAGGAAATAAATAAATAAATAAAAATAAAACGAACATATATTTTCGAGTTTTTACTCAATAATTGTATATGTATATGAAAAATATATATACTATATATTTTCTAACAAGAAAATGACGCGACAATATAATTGTTTTTTTATTTTTTTTTACACTGATGAAATTTATCAGATTACTAAAATATCCATGTGTAATAAAACTGTCTAGTGGTGATATGTAGAATTTAGTTTGTTTTAAATTTTAAAAGTTTAAGAAACGGGTTGTTGGAAAAGTTTAAAGATGAAATTATGTTTTAAAATCGCCCAAAAAGTGGTTGCTGAAGATATCGTTCCCGGAATGTCGGAAATATTTTAAGAGAGAATCTCCAGTAATTAGACCGTAAACACGTTTATATGTGTGATGAGAATATAGTTCGTATAGTAAATTTAATTAATTTGAAAAGTTTCTAAAATTATTTAAATTGTTTCTTCATTACATTTACTATTTAATAAATTTAATGAAGAAGCAATTTTTTTGTTTAGTAATAGTAACTATTACTAAACTTTTAACGTGAACTTTTTCCCTTCATTTTATAATAGAAATATTCTACCCAAACTTTCGCCACTTACAATAACTCCTAATTATTCTCGATAGAAATGTTTATTCGTTAGGTTTTTAAAATTTGTTAAAAGTTTGTTTTTTTTCCTTGGCCTGCCACCAGCCGGATTAACACAGTCTCTTTTAACGTGGGGATTCTTTTTTTTTTCATAGTGCATCCAGCGAGGATCGAACTCTTTATTTAGTAATAATGATGTATCTGCGAGAGTAGCTTGCTAACCATTATAACACGATTTGTTAAAAAAAGAATGAGGAATAAATTGCACATGGACAGCACAAATAATTTCCCCATAACTCTTAGAAGAATTCCCCTGACATTACGATGACCGGTGAATTTACATTTTAATGTTGTAAAATCCATTGAATGTGTAATTCATCTGAATATCAATAGAATCAAATATTTAAAAGGAATGTACTACATTCCTTTTGAATATTTTCACTTCAATATTTTCCGTAGATTACACGTATAAAATAATTCTTTTTTTAAAGTTTACGACACGTTACAAGTTAAGAGAGTTTTGTTTACCCGTAGATTTCATGGGGGTCGAATTTAACTATTAAAAAAAAAAATCTTTATCGTTTGATTAGACATTTAAAAAAAAATTTTTTTTATAGATTTTTTACAATTAATTTTTTAATAGTTTTTCTTTTATTTCTTTTCGAATAAAAGCTCATTTACAATAATGGCGATACTTACTTCATAAATATCAATCCATAAAAGTTCAAGCAAGAAATTGAAAATATTGGAGTTTAATACGGAGTTTAATTTAGAAGGCATAAAAGACCCTCACCTCTATCACACTCTCTCTATTTATCTATCGTGTGTGTATATAGTTTGGTATATTTATAAGTAAAAAGTGCTCAATATCCTTGATAGAGTATATCTAAGTTAGGGTAGCAAAGGTATTAAGTCAACGCTGCTTGGTAACTGACAGTTTCTCGTCTGTGCGATTTCAAACCGATTTTTTATTATTTTTTAGTATATATCAGTAGATTTACAAGTTCTGTATATTAAGGAAAAAAGTTTCATAAAAATGCGAGTCATTTTCAAATCTAAGCAGAATCTAAGTACATTTGGGCGAAAAATTCCGCTGAAGTTAAGATAATCTTTATCTCTTCGTCAGCCAAACAAAAAAACACAAATACTGATTTTTCAAATGTCGATGTGGTTAGGTAGCAATTAGTCGCTTTTTTTTTTTTTTTTTTTTTTTTTTTTCCCTCCTCAAATAGTTACTGAGATTGTTAATTAACATTCTTTAATTATTGAATTTAATCTAAGTATCAGGAAAAAAACCGAAGCCATTTTGTGTCTAATTATAAGCATGACTGGGTGTGTGTATGTGCCCCCCCCACATACACACACCCAGTCACCCTGTTGAGCTTAGACATATCTTTATTGCTGAGAAGGGGGGGGGGCATTATTCTTATTTCTAACTACAGTTATTTTTCCTTTTATAAGCAAGGGAACATTTAATTATTCATACTATCAAGAATATGTGTATCCCCTGGCAATAAGCATTTTAATGAAATGAAATATATTAAATTAGACAAATGAAATTAAATAAGAGTACATATGTACAAAGTCTGGTTGTATTGTGAGATACTGCTGGGGGCGTTCTGGGTTAGTGGTAATGATGCTTCGGCCCCCGAAACCATGCCTGAACCCATAGTCATCATCTGATGAAGGCTTTGTTGGTTGCAATGCTACTGTGTAAATAGCAGTCATTGTATGAAGATTATTGATAAGATTCTACTTATTTTACTTATATTTTAATTGGTTTCTATATAAAATCATTCATAGGATTGATTTTAATACGTTGGAGAATAAAACAATATTAGAATCAATAACACTGAGTAATTATTTATTAAACCTGGTTTTGTTAAGACCAGTATGCAAATTAACCACGTCATATATTATGTAAACGTTTATTTCTTAGTGATATATAATACACATTACAGGATTTTAAACACACTAGTAACCTGGTGAATGGGTTGCATATAAAATGGTTAAGAAGCTAGTCTGGCAGATTTATTACTACTTAATAGTGATTTCAATCCCTGCTAGATGCCCCATACTTGCGACCATGTCCTATCCTAGCTGTGGCGATCGGTTGGGTAATAAACGACTTCCCGTCATGGTATAATGGTTAACAAGCTAGTCTGGCTGTTCCATTACTACTCAATAGTGAGTTCGATCCTTGCTGGATGCCCCACACTTTCAATCTTGAAAGATGAAAGAAAAAATTAAGCAAGCACCCCACCCCCACCCCCCTCAGAAGAACAATGTGGCTCTACAACAAAAACTTAGAGGAACAGATAATCTGTTTAGAGTTTCCTTTGGAAATTATTTCCAACATTGGAAACATTAGTCAAAAACTCCCATGATTCCCCCCCCCCCCCCCCAAAAAAAAATAAAGACAGGTCTTGATATTAATTTTCCCTCTGAAATATAACACCTGGGTTTATTGTTGGGAGATGTTGAGTGTTTGCGTTGCATGTGGTGATTGTGTTGATTGCTTATTTCTTTTGTCTATCTGCCGCTCTCAACTAGGGCTTATTTTAAGGTGGGGGGTGTTATATTAAAATCATCCTGAAAAATCACGCTAGGTCTTATTTTCGGGGAAAACACGGTAGAAAAAAATAAAACTTGGACAAATAGAAAAACTTGAGGATATTCAATGCTAAAAAGTTGGAGGGAGAGTGGAAGTTATTTGGTCTACCTGGGTGTGTTTAAAAAGAAAAAAAAAAGTAAAGTCGTTGGGGTGGCCTAAAGTCGGTATCAGCCAATCAGTGAGGGAGTCTATCCCCTTTTCACTAGCACTAGACAAGGATTGTTTTGGGCGCCTGAGGTGGAGCACCACACCTACCATCAACTCCTTACTTTACTTCACAGATCCCTGTGCTACTCATACGCTGAGTTGACGAGGCCTGGTATCGAACTAGTAACCTTGTGATTCCTAGCCGAACGCTCTACCGACTGAGCTAACCCGGCCCTTGAATAACCTGGGTGTAGTTGGGGATAATGATAAATGAAGATATGACTCCTCCCACTTAAAACTCTAGAACAAGAGCCTCACCACTGGACAGTTTAGTGCCCTACCACACACACACACACTTTTTAAAATCTCCTCTGCTGCACGAGATACAGTCAGTATATTCAAAGCTTTTCTGTGTGTGTGTGTGTGTGTGTGTGTGTGTGTGTGCTTGTAAATATATGTATTTACCAACTCCTCTGCTTGAGCAGGATGTGGCACAAGGTCAATTTTAGTGTGAATGTAAATATAGTCTGTGTACATTTATGCTTTTAAGACTGACTCCAGTTTCACTTAATAATCCTTGCAAACAAGATGCACTTACTGACTCCCATTACAGATACCCCCCCCCCAAACTTGTACAGTCCTTGTTGACACACTGGCGCTCCATAGCTTCAGTATACCTCTCCTTTATTTACAAACTCTACTATTTACTTGAAATATTGGGGGGGAGGCGCTCATGGTGTAATATTTATCTTTATATAGCAACCGGTGTTGGAATATTTGGGCGTATAAGGTGTGCTACAATTCCCCACCTAAATGTATAGTCTAGGCGAGATGACGTGGTTTATTCCTCCAGCCAATCAACAGCCATAATGCGTGACTGATTCACTACTTAAACACTGATACTTTCATGGTCCACTTGCAAACCATTGACGAAAGAACTTACAATACTGAGGATTCTTTACCAGAGGATTACCAAGGATTTCCGCTGGACAAACACTCTTGCTTAAAAATTAAAGGCTAACCCATAAGATTGTAACAACCGATCTAGGACAAGAAAAATTCTGAATTTCAAACCTGTTAAACTCTGCTTAAAAATTGAATTTGTGTCCAATCCTGTTCATGGGGGAGTGGTTGGGTAAATACAAACCTGGAAACCTGACTTGTCTGGCCAGGTGATATGATGTGAGTCTTTCATAGTCCAATGGCAATGTTCTCTGACCCCCCCCCTTTCCAAGGGTGGGGGTGGGTGGTAGTCACTAATGGTCCTCTTTTGGGATTTATGGTCAAGTCACATTGAAAGCACCTGTTCCTGTTAGATCACCAATGTTAAGCAACAATGCAATAGTATTTTATGAGAAATACATTTTAACTTTGTTTCATCCCTAAAGTGACCTCTGATGACCCTATTTAGGTGACCATTTAAGCAACAGCAGGTACTGTAAGAAACTGAATATCAAACTGATTTGATTTGGCATTAAATGACCTGAAAAGGGTTGATATACTGTAAAACAAAACCAAAACAACCTCTTCATGCATGTTGGACTTTGTGTAAAGAACTTGATTTATCATATCGGATCAATTTTTCCCCCATTGAAATAAACTGAGTTGACACTTATCCATAATTTCCATATTAACATAAGCATATCTGAAGCTTGCTATTACCTCAAATTTTAGCGCAAAGCAAAAAATCAACCTATTGACAGCTCAGAAAACTCATAATTCAACGTCTGGAGCTGATTTAGCTCAGTGGGTAGAGCATTTGCTTTGGGATTGTGAGGTTCTGAGTTTCGATGCTGCTAACTCTGTGTATGAGTAGAATAGGTTGGGTAATTTGATCTGTGCCGTAAAGTGGGAAGCTGGCAGTAGGTGTGGCACTCCACCTTAGCAAAATTATTCCTTGGTCTAGTGCTAGTGAAAAGGGGATAGACTCCATCGCTGTTCGGATGATACTGACAATAGGCTACTTTGTCAACTTTATTTTTATACTTATGTCTTGTGTTTTTTTTTTTTTTTGTCTTAAAACATTTTTAGAATTTGTTGAATGTCAAATATGAAAGGTTTAGCAATTGTCAGAGGTGCAGATTTTCTTTTTTTTTTTTTTTTTTTTTTTTAGAGCCGTTGTAATGATTGTTATTTATATATTTAATGTATTTGTTGGGTGGGGGGGTTGGCTGGAGTCGCAAGGAAAAAACTTGTAAATGTCAGATCTGATTGCAAGGCAAAATTATTTTCTCTAAATTAGTTTCTGTTGAAGTAAATAGGGGTCATCAGAGGTCACTTTAGGGAGGAAACGTTTAAGTTAAAGTGTATTTCTCATAAAATATGAATCCCCCCCCCCCCACCCCTCCATCCATTTTTCCTATTGCAAAAGAAACTTAAAACTAATTATTCTTTTGGGGGGGATAATTGGGGTATGAATCTAATTATTCTCTCAGCAGCTATGGATAAATAGTAAGGCAGTTAATTTAAAAAAATCTATCCATACTGTTAGATTTTGTGTCTGAAAATGTCCCAATTATTATGGGACAGGTGTAGTACTTTTTTCATTTTATTTCCTTTCCCCAATTTACACAAAGAATTAATTCTTCATCTGTTACTGTTCCAAGTTTATTTTAAAAAGTTTTCCAAATGTTTCAGAGGAGTCTCCATGGCGTAGTGGCTAACGTTCTGGTTTGCGATATCTTAGCAAGCGAGTTCAAACTCCAGTCATGCTATTATGTTCACTTTTGTCGTAAAACAAAACAAAACTTTGACAACAGACAATAATCAAAACTTTTTAATTTTCACCATATAATAATTTAATGTAGAAGATTGTGGCCTTTTTGTTTGTAAATAATTTTCTCATAAAACTCAATACGTTAGATAACTTGAAATATATATTAAAATAAAACAAACTATATATAAATAAATAATACTGGACATGTATTTATTAAAATATTATTTTAACAATGTGGAAGGTTTAGTGTTGCATACTTAATTTGTGAGTCTATATAATACAAGGTTTTTCTTTATTCTATGTATTAAAGATTTTGACTATAAATTAAATACTCATCATATTGCGCTGACAGCACGGATATCTATGACAATCGCTCTTCAACTGTCCCTATCACTCATTGTTCTTTGGAGTTCCTCTGTGCAGCATCCAGTAACCGCACAGAGCTGGTCAATGTACGTCTATGTATGGCATGCCCATGTGCTGGCTTCCACAGGAGGATGTGTCTTATGAGTTCGTCCTTGCTTCTCCAGCAGTGTCCTGTGTGTCTAGTTCATCTTACTCGGATGGTTTGGGTGATATGGGGCAGGTGGCCAAACAGCTATTTTTTCGTGGGGTGTTGTTTCCACGTTTTGTTTAGGATCGCATACAGCATTCTTGTGCAGCTCCCATCTAGTTTATTCTTGAGGCGCTTCATTAGGGTACAAGTTGTGCAGCCATACAGCAGCACTGACACGACAATGGCTTGGAAGAATTCTTTTTAGCTTGTCTGTGAGTTCGGATTTCCATATTACTGATAATCTATTTATAGCAGGCCATGCCTTTCTGATGCGTGCATTAACATCGCTTTCTGTGGATGAGATATTACTGCCTAGGTAATTGAATTGTTCCACCAGAGTTTTGGAGTTTGCCATCGTGAGTGGAGATGTCTCCTTTGTTTTTAAAAGATATGAACTTGGTTTTATCGGAGTTTATGTATAGGCCGATGTTCCGTGCTGCCTCTTCTAGGCTGTGTAACGGATTCGGCTTGTGCAGGTGTATTTGCGAGTAGTGCTAGATCATCAGCATAGTTTGCATTCGTAATAGTCTGTGTGGGATATCACCTGCTTCTTGCTTTTTCTTTTATGGTATCTAATGATATTTGGAGTACGTACTCTAGGCATATTATGAATATATATAGGACTCCAGCAACAATATCAAAGAAGTCTGTGTCGTCATCAGGTGATCGTACCATTGCTTTAATGTTTTGGTAGAGCATCATGATGTTAACTGTTTCCTTAGGAAGGCCGTATGTTAGCTGTATTTACTCCATTTCCCTTTCTATATGGAGTCAAATGCTTTGTAGAAATCTACAAATAGTAAGGTTGCCTCTAGATTCTTTGCTCGAACTCCTTCTATGATTCGATGAATGTTCAGGTTCTGAGTGGTTGTAAATCAATTTCTGTGGAATCCATTTTGATTTTTTTCTAAGGATTTTGGGTCGGATGCGCATTATATATCTTATCGACTATAGCAGTAAAAGTTACGCCTCTGTAATTCTTAGTGATTCCTAGGTCTCCTTTTTTGGGGAATGGGAGAATGCAACACTTTGTCTATTTTTCTATCATATTTTGTCTGTATACTGCATTACATAATCTAAGCAGTATATCATCAAATTTCCTTATTTTCCAGATCTCGGGTTATTTCACATAGTGTTTTAATACCCTTGATAAAGGTATGAATCTAATTATTCTCTCAGCAGCTATGGATAAATAGTAAGGCAGACTGGTCTATTCAACTTTGGTATGGCAACTAGTATGGTAGAAGGAAAACTCTAAATTCAAATCAAAGGGTCTCTCTTCTCAATCAAAACTACTTTAAGAGCTCTTCCTATTAAAGTCAGGCATCCTAAAATATTGCTCAGCCCCAAATATCAGGCTTATGGTTTCAAAGAATTAAGAAACCTTTTCAAATTAACGTATTTGAAATTCATGTGCTGCCATTTCCAGAAAATAGTGGAGGGAGAATTTATCTTTTTTATATTTAAATTTAATAAATTGGCAGTTAATTATCTTCGTTTAGTTATTAGGGGCCGGGTTAGCTCAGTCGGTAGAGCGTTCGGCTAGAAACCACAAGGTTCCTAGTTCGATACCGGTCCTTGCCAACTCAGCGTATGAGTAGCACAGGGATCTGTGCGGTAAAGTAAGGAGTTGATGGTAGGTGTGGCGCTCCACCTCAGATGCTAAATACAATCTCCTTGGTCTAGCGCTATTGAAAAGGGGATAGACTCCCTCGCTGACTGGCTGATACCGACTTTAGACCGCCCCGTCGACTTTACTTTTTTTACTTGGTTATTAGATGATTTTCTGTCATCTTAAACAGAGTAACCTCCCTTGATTAATGAAAGCCTTGAACACACACACACACACACACACACACAGTGCAGTAATAGGAAAGTCTACTAGATTACACAATATTTTTTAATTATCCATTTTTTTCTGTTATCCCCCCCCACACACTGTAACATGAAAACGAGACTAAAAGAAAAAGGTACCTTACAATCCTTAATAAAGCAACCATTTTTAAAAAGAAAAATTTAATTTGAATATAAAAAGATAAATTCTCTTTCTTGTTCTCTTTCATTTTAAACAAACTCAGTTTATGATTTAAAAAAAAATTAATTTTCATTGTAGATTGATGATTTAGATGGAGTTGATGATGAAGAACCATTAGATGAACCATTGAAAATCCAGAAGTAAGTTTTCTTTTTTTTCTTTCTTTTTTTTCTTTTTCTTTTCTTTTTTTTCTTTTTTTTTTTTTTTCTTTTTCTTTTTTTCTTTTTCTTTTTCTTTTTTTTCTTTTTCTTTTTCTTTTTTTTCTTTTTCTTTTTTTTTCTTTTTTTTTTCTTCTTTTTTCTTTTTTTTTCTCTTTTTTTTTCTCTTTTTTTCCTCTTTTTTTTCTTTTTTTTTCTTTTTTTTTTTTTTTCTTACTTTTTCTTTTTTCAATACAATGTTATTTCATCAACTTTCTCTATTTGTCTGAATTTTTGAGACAAAGTTTGGTTATTTGGATAACGGAATGAAAAGTCTCCCATAGTTTGAATAAAAGGGTTTGGTTTGAAGTTCTGTGAAGGCTCCCGAGGTCAACAAGAAACACCTAAAGAAGGTCAGAGGGCACATCAGCTGAAATATGTATATAACAATAAAGATGAGGACAATAATCCAAACTCTCTATCTAAAATGAGAATTCTTCAAAGCTGCAGCCAGGTTAATACCACTGTATAGTTGCACAACAAAATACTTGATGGGGACTAAACAAGGATGTTACGGGCTACAGAAATTTTATAATTTTTACTGGGTTACCAGTTTATTGAATGATCCAATAATTTCAATAAAAGCCTCTGACAGTAAAAAATTATAAAATTTCTGTGGCCCTTTTTGTGAAATACTGTCTGAAGGGATTTTCTAGGAGTTGGGGCTACGAAAACAGCCAATAGGAAAATGTCTTTATATTGAACTATTGTGAAAAACCAAAAATGTCACTCTGCCTGTGTACTGTTGTTGACAAAGGTGTTGCTCTGCCTACAAAATAGTCCTGTTGCTGACTATATCTCCCTCAAAAAATTGGGGAGGGGGTCCTGTGTATGACACTAAACGGTAATTTATGAGGAAGTGCGTCCCGGTGTCCTGCCTCAGAAATTGCTACCTGGTGACTATTAAAATAACGTCCCCAGCTATGTCGTCTCGGTGGTGTTACTTGAAAGAAAACAACCAACTTAGGGCATTAAATGTATTTTTTGTTGTAATTCTTATTTATTTATCGTAATTTGTTTAGAAATTTATTTATAGAAATTTGTTGTAATTCTTGTTTAGATATGAAGATGGATATCTATCTATCTATCTACTTCAATTTGTTCATTTTTTACTTTGTTTATATATATCTATCCACCCATCTCCATTTGTTCATAAAGAGAAGCCCCCCCCCCCTCTAAAATACATTTAACGCCCTAAGTTGGTTGTTTTCTTTCAAGTAACACCGACATAGCTGGGGACGTTATTTTAATAGTCACCGGGTAGCAATTTCTGAGACAGGAGACCGGGACGCACTTTCTCATAAATTACCCACTAAACTGCATCTGATAGTGAAGCTCCCATTCTGGAGATCTAGAGTGTGGAGTGACCCCTTTCTCCAACTGCTAGGGTCCCATTTGGGGGTCAAATAGATCTATTCAAAACTTATTCGTATTCAAAAGGACCCTGTGCAACAAAAAAACAAAAATCTCTCAAGAAACAACTTTGCAAAAAATGTAAATGTGAACGTAATTGACATGTGTAAATTAATCAGCTTTTGACAAAGTGTTAAAAATTATCATATTTAAAGATGATAGAAACATTAACACTTTATCAAAATGCTGGACCACCAAAAAACATCTTTGTAAATCATCATCTTACCTTATTAAAAAAAAAAACTACTTCAAGGGACGCAACTTTAAATTAATTACATTAGTTACTTAATTTAAAGTTGCCTCCCTTGAAGTAGTTTTTTTTTTTTTAATTGTTTAGGCTTGAATTTTCTACAAAATAAAGGGAATTACATTAGTTACTTCCCTTTATTTTGTAGAAAATTCAATCCTAAACAATATAAGCAAAGGTTGTAATACATTAAATTCAACAGATTTTTCTTAAACACTAAAACAATGTTTTTTAGAGAAAATGGCTATTGTGGATGGCAGTGGTAAGTAAAGGGTTAAACTATAGAATTTTCTGAGAATTTTTACTTTCAGAAATGTCCCCCGTGTTTATTTCTTTATCTTTAAAATAAGTTTATTTTGGCAGCATTTTTTCTTTTATACAAGTTTTGTTGAACTGTACAGACAATTCCTGTTGGACAAGTTTTTGGTTGATCCGTTCCAATTTTCAGGCCATCTTTCTGGTGTCGGGGTGTAACTGGTGTAACAGTCCACCAAATGTTTCAAAACCAGCGCTTTCGGCAATACAATTTGCCATCCTCAGGTAGAAAACGATGGTATTATGACCCTTTACCGGATGCCTCTAATGAACTCAGTGACACCAATCAGCCAATTACCTGTAAACACCAATTGACTAATTAATTGGAGATTCTTTTTTTTTTTTTTTACTGGAGTCGCTGGTTTTTCTTCTCAGGTGTAGCAACCCCTACACACTTCCACCCCCACGCTGTGTAGTTTTAGAAAATGAAAGGTGACAGGTTGCTGCTGGAAGAAAGATTGTTGAGTCTCACAATTGGTAAAGAGTTACATGAAAAAAAAACACTTCAACAATTGTTTTTGAAGTCAAAATGCTTTTATATCTTTTCAGGAAAAATGTTCTTCTTTTTTCTGGTGGAGTGACACTCTAGACTGGTTCAAGGACAGGAGTTGGTTGTTCTTATCTAAGTTGGTCCCGAGGGGCGCTCATAACGCCCCTCAGCGCAGCAGAGCTTCGTGAGGCAAGATGGCGAAGTGCCCCGAGCTTCAAAAATCAGCTCTTTAAGTAATAATCGCCCAGATTAGTGGGGTTGGTCAGACGAGGAAGAAGTGTCTTCCTTAACGTCAAATCCTAATCAATTTGCGTCCATCATTCCTTTGTTTGAATCTCGAAATCCCAAACATGGAAAAATGCAAAGTCAGCAAGATTTTAAGTACAACCCTAATTTCCCCACTCTCTCTGAATCTATCACTGTGACCATCACTTCTCATGGGGATGACGGGAGGATAGCTTTCCTCCCACTCTCTAAGTGAAATCCCAAATTAGGAAAAGGGTGTAGTTACCAAACTCCAAGTACAACCCTTTTTTTATGCCACCCTCTAATACCTATCTCTGTCACTGTTACCTTCAGGGGGCGTCAACTTTCGCCCACTCAGCAAAAGTATTTGGGTAAAGGGATTTCCCAAATCGAAGCTCATTAATCAATTATTCTCGGTCAAGCCACAAGGCGTCCTTTGTATCATCTCGAGATTTTCCATATGCCCAACTCGTATTTTCGGTTTACCGGGTCACCCCGTCCCAGGAGCAAAATAATCTTTTCATCTATTTTAATAGGTCTGGACTCTGCGAATTTAAAATTATCTATACCCAAAATTTCCCAACTTAATTTCTTCTTTCAATTATTTTGACAAGTCCATTCGTCAAGGGCATATGGTTTCCTAGAGCTGAATTTCTATTTACCAAGAAAATATACGCCACTCAATAAAATTCAGACGAAAACGTTTCTTTTCCCAAAATAAATTTTATATTATTTTTTAGAAACTTGGGGTTTTCAATATCAGGAGATATCAGCTCCTTAACGACCACTGGCAAGGATTAACCCCCCAATGTCCATAGTGTCACAGTATGATTTTGTCTCGTTTTTAACGAGAACGAGTAGTAGCAGTAGGAGGTTGTAGGAATGGTAGTGGTTCGAGCGAGCAGTAGTGATTTTTTTTTTTTGTGGGAGGGGGGCACCTTTTATCTTTAAAGCTAAAACCCTTCAATCCGAAATTGCTGTATCATTTTATTCCTTTTTTTTTATTTCAGGAAGAAAATGAAAATATTGCCATTTTGCAAACTGGGGAATCTTCCTTAAAAGTTGATCCAAACAAAAGGATCACAACACCTTTTATGACAAAATATGAAAGGGCTCGAGTGCTTGGAACTCGAGCCTTACAGATAGCGTGAGTATAATGGGGCTTTGTTTTGTTTTTTTTTATATATAAAGCAGTCAGAATTTCCTTTTTTTCTTTTTTTTTTTTAAAGTTTATTAATTATAATGGAAATGAGAACAGATTTATGAAGCATAAAGAAAATATTTGTACAAAATTCTTTGTTTATAGAATAAAATTTATTAAACTATTTGTATGTGCATTCATTTATCAGGCCCCCCCCCCTTTCAAAGGCCAATTTTTCACCTAAAAGAGGGGGGTGGAGGGGGTCATTCATTAAATGAAATGATAAACACCTTTTTGTGGCTAAAGATTAGTATGTAAGGTATATTACCTATATATTTTATCATGAAATTGATATGCAATTTAAATGTAGCAATTTTTTTAAAGCTAGCAGATTTCCTTTTTCTAGAAAAGTGGGCAATATTTTTTTAAATTGCCTGATTAACTTTTAAAGGTAAATGAATTGTGGTCAAATTGTCTGAAAAAAAAATTAATTCAAATGCTAAATTTATTTATTTCAGTATGTGTGCCCCAGTGATGGTAGAATTGGAAGGAGAAACAGATCCACTGCAAATTGCTATGAAAGAATTAAAGTAAGTTTACATCCAACACACACACACTCATATTTGGGCTTTCATTCTTTTTTAAAAATCTGTACACAATTCCTTATCTTTCTTTCGAATCTGGATATTAATTACTAAAACACATTGTCAAAAACTATTCAAATCTAACAGTTCAAACTATGTATAAAGGTAATTTGGTTATTTCCTATAAGTCTAACATAATCGAAGGGGAACCACCCTTGACTGATAAATTATTTATTTTCCCATTAAACTAACCCTAAACCCATCTTTTTTTCCTTGTAGATCAATAAATTTATTAGTTAAGAGTGGTTCCCCTTTGTTTATGTTAGACTTTTAGGAAATAACCAGTAATTTTATATGCTATTAGAGAATAAAATCCTGTTTTTAGTTTACAAGAAAAAGAATTTTTTTTTTTTTTTTTTTTAAAAGGCCAGTTTAGCTCAGTATGTTGATCTTACTGATCTAATACGAAGTGTTTAGCAAATTCTGTCAACTCTACAAATTGTTAGTGGATTAAATAAAGCACAAGGAATTTACACAAATGAAATGAACATTTTATAATGAATGAAAAAAAAAAAAAAAAAAATCGTAATATTTTAATGAATTTTTTTCTTTCTTTTTTCTTTTTCAGAGCTCGTAAAGTTCCAATCATCATCCGTCGTTATTTACCTGATGGCAGTTATGAAGATTGGGGAATAGAAGAATTAATCATTACAGAATAAAGCCACCCCCCCCCCCTTGCCCCCCATTATTTTAATAACCAAATCATCTTGTAGATATTCACTTTGGAAGAATGTTTGTTGATTGAATGGAATTTAAAAAAGAAAAGAAAATGTGAATAAAGTTCTTTTACTGATTTTGTTTGTTTTGTTTTTTGTTGTGCTGAAAAGTAATTTAAATTATAAAATAACTTTTTCAAAGTTTTTACATTATTTTTGTATTGATAAACCATCTTTCTGGTGGGACGAGACTGGAGGTTTTTTTTTTTTTTTTTAAATGACTGGATATGGCACTATGGTCATTAGGGGGTTAAATCTCTTTAATGTGGGTTTAAAAAATAAGTTTCTAACTTTTAGCATTAAGGCAGTGTATATTCTGAAATACCGGCAAAAAAAAAAAAATCTCAATAAAACCCACCTATGATGAATTGAGTGATTTAAAAAAAAAAAAAAAAAAACTCCAAAAAAACAACCTCAGACTTGTTAAGTCATCTCAGCTCAATAATTTTAATTCTGCAAGGGTCACTGACTTTTCTACTTTCCCAAGAAAGTTAAAAGGAATAACAAATCAACATGTCCAGGAAAACTGGGACAACCTGATCAGCTCAAATATAAATGAGGATGTCTTGACAAAAGCCACTTTAAAATGTTGAAATTATCATGGTGTTAAGTTTCTGACCGCCATCGTTGGCCAGTTAAAAAGGACTTAAAGTAAGTCCTTAACTATGGAATCCTTTGGTAAGTCCTGAGTTTATGGAATCCTACTTAGTGTCAAAGGTCCAGTGATATAATCCTATGTTCCATTGTCCACGAAGGTTGAAGGCAATTGAGGTAGTTAAGATCCGAACAGCCTGTATAAATATTCTAACAGCAGCAGAGTACCTGCTTATGATTATCGCTGAGTAGGAGCGGGTGTCCAGCACACACACACACCTTATGTCAGAAAGTCAACACATGGAAAAGAGGAAACTTCGGATTAATTTCTTTCATAAATTAGGGAAATGTTGAGAGGAAGTGACCATCAGATGTCAGCCTGCATCTTGCCCACACATTTGACATAAAGAGAGTAGAAGAAGGAAAGGGTTCCTCTTGGTAAGGGTCAGAAAAAAATTAGAGAAGAAGGAGCTGAACCATAAAACTCACAAGAATGCAGAATTCCTAAAATTAGTCAATCTTGGTATTTAAACAAAGAAATAATGTTAGGAAGAATTCCCCCCCCTACCCCATCAAAATCCTCCCACAGACCGGGCAGTTATTACTTAAGCAAGCCATTTGTGTAGCTCAGCACATTTCACCATCGGCAGATGCTGTGCTAGCAAGAACTGCCAACTCCTGTCCTTGTACCAACCTTAATGCCACTCAAGCAATTTTACCCAACAAAGTTTGATTCAACCTAAATCTTGTATTACATTTTAGCAACAAAATCGAGATCAGAAAAACTTTATGAAATGTGAGTCCAGTTATTCTTTTCAACATTAATACCATTGGTCTCCAGTTGTTAACATCATTTTTTTTTTTCAGGTGGGAATCTTCATTTCCCTTCACTTAAAGAAGAAAAAAAAAAAATCAGTGGGGAGGTGTATGGTCACATCCATGGAGAGAACTTTGCTAATCTGTTTCCCCACATTCAAGTGGGGGGTAGACTGGCGGTTGTTGCCTAAAATAGTATTCAAACAGTCAGCACACTAAGTCACCTCTAGTCAAATGCATTAGTCATCTCTTAGGGGGCTTAAACGTTTATAGAAAAACCTGAATGAATGTTTTTTTCCCAGAAAAACAAAGGGGGGGGGGATATCAGATATGAAAGACTAAATAAATGAAAATAACAAAGACAATCACATTTACTTTTTTCATTTATTCTTTTAAACAAATTGCGATAGATTTACAAGTATTATTATAATGCCAAAATACATTTTATTTGTTGCTTGTTTTCTGATGACCCCAAAATATGATTGTGTTTGGCACAATTCTAACTTGTTCACATTTTGAAAAGGGATTTTCTTTGTTTTGTCCAGATAACTTGTTGAGGAGTCACACTGAAGGATTATTATTATTAAGAGTCCAACAAGAAGCTAGCACCACTTGCTGCTGCTGCTGCTCTTGACCTTGTCTATGTAATGAGAAATGATGGGGGGAGGGGGGGAGTAGCAGGCTGGAGAGATTGGTTAGAGCAGAGAGAGAGAGAGAGAGAGAAATTAGAAGAGATAGATCGGTGGAGACACACACATGCACTCAGTCATTCACACACACACGCACACACAGTTGAAAGGTCAAACTGAACTTTTGTTGTTTTTTTTTAAAAGAAAAAGTAAAACCTTACTTTACAATTTTTTTTCTTTCTTTTTCTGGTCACATATCTTGTTACCAATAGAAGAGCAGTCAAGGAGAAAGACTTACTCTAAGGAGACAGTTTCCTAGCCTTTTTTTTTTGTTTGTTTTTAATATAGCAACAATAACAATAGTGATCAGATGGTAAGGTCAGTCGATGCAGCATTTTGTGAGGTGATAAAAAAAATCTACTTTTAATCATCATTGCTAAATATTTCCTTGTTGCCAGGGGAACAAGTTTGCATTCAACCAACCCTTCAGCTGCCAAGATTGTAGATCCCTCCCCCCCCTGCTAGCCAATCCACCCCACCCCCCTTCTTTTTGCAGCTGCAACCAACAATGAATGCAGAGGCTGCATTGAAATTTAACTTTCCATTCTCTACAGGTCAGACTAGTAGGGCATCAGTGGACAAGACAATTTGGTTACGGCAAACTTGAACGATGCTTTTGAAAAGTGTTTTTTTTGTTTGACCCCAACAGACAAACATAATAAAGAATTTTTCTCTTTATGTAAGAAGAGTCAAACAATTTTTATCTTTCAAGTGTCCAACCAATTTGCCTCAAGATTATTATTCCTCTTCCTCTTCAAGATATGAGAAGATGAATTGATGTCCACCACCAAGAGATGGAAATAAACATGCAACAAAATCATCTTGGGTTTTTTTTGTTTTTGTTTCGTGTATACATCGATTCAGTAAAGTGAGCTTTTTGTTTTTTTTTGTTTTGTTGTCCCTGTCTCATCTGCATGTAGAATTGTTTTTCTTTTTGTTTAACCAATGTCTGATGACACTTCTTTAGAAGGTGGGAGAGCTTCTATGCCCCTGATTAAGGCCAAACCCTCCTCATCCTCCTCCTCCTCTCACCATTTAATAAAAAAATAATCAGGAATGTCAACCTAAAAAAAAAAAGGCCACAAATTCACACAATGGTAATTTACTAGCAATTTACAAGAAAGTAAAAACTTTCCAGGATTTTTGGCAAGATGACAATTAAGAGAAGCGCAGGGGTGGGGTGGGGCATAGGAACTGGGGGGAAGAAAGCTTAAGCAAGATTTTTCATCTTTATTGTCATCATGTGAATGTAGACTTGGCTGCTGCTGCTGCTGAGTTTGTTTCTACATAACATCTTCATGCAATTCAGAGGGGGGGGGCAGGGGAAGCGGGGTGGGAACATGCACACTAACCAAAGAAAAAAAGGGGGGGTTGGGGGGGGTATTTGCAAACCAGGTGTGAACTGATGTAATGTAGCTAACAACCTGAGCAGGTGAAGAGTCTACAAATTCTGCCTTTTTTTAATACCATCAAATAAATGAGTTTGATCACAGTAGGAGGTGGGCCGATATTTAAAAAGAAAAGAAAGAATCAACTGGCTGTTCTTATCCTGTTTATAAATTACAAATAGCAAATCTCGACCAAAATAACATTCCAAGATTCATTATTCTGCAAAGTCAACCAAAATCAGTGTGAGGCGGTGTGGTGGTGGTGGAGGCATCCTTTTTTCTTTTTTTTTTTAAGAAATCTTTACATACAAATTATATACACAAGTGGGGAGCTGTGTGTATAATGAGAGTTTAATGAAGGCACTCCTTCTTCTGAGCTCTGATACGATGGGGAAAAAAAAAAAAAAAAAAAAAAAAAAATGATATGAGAGAAAAACTTGACATTATTTACTGTTTATTATCCCACTTATTAATTGCCTTTAGAAAGAAAAAGGGAAATTTAAAAAAATAAATTAAAAAAAAATCTACCAAAATTATGAACCAAGGTGAAAGGACAAAAAAAAAGGGGGGGGGCAATTAAGGCAGAAGCATCGGTTTCAGGTTGCTCCACCTGGTAGACATTTTCATTAAATTAGTTTCTCTTGAGTTTAATTCATTTGTTTAGCTGGCAAAGTTTTTAAAAAAAAAAAAAAAGAAGATTTATTAGTATATATATAAAATTATCATGTTAAATGAAAGAAGAGATTAAAATTAAAAAGATAATTTTATTGTTCTGTGTGCTTTAGAGAATACACACACACACACACGAACGCACTAATGAAATGATCAAAAATTGACTAGATGGGTGAAATGATGAACGATGGCCATATTAAATCTAAAGTCAATAAATGAGTGGGAAAACTTTTTACTTAAGATAAAAATACGAGTGTCTCCATTATTATTAGATCAAGTGAGAGTTAGAATAAATATTTAAGCAGAAGATTTTTGTGTGTGTGTGTGTGTGTGTGTGTGTGTGTGAAAAAAAAAAGGAAAGGAAAGCAAGCTGGAAATGATAAAAGTGATTCGGTTTAGAGAGAAGTAGCTTGTTTAAAAAGAACATAACTATGACTACATACCGCTAATGAATAGTGTATAAAAACCAGACACAATTTTAACCATCACCAAACACACAAGATTTCCCATCAACTAGAAAGAGGCTCCAATAAGACTAATAATCTGGCAATTACTTCAAGCAGCAGAATTTACAAGAAGCATTTGCAATAAAAAATAGAATGTAAATAGTCAGACTATAGTTTACTGATAATGTACATATATTAAGCCACATTTGAAAGATTATAATTCGGTTTGGTTAATGGCATATCAACCATTATGGGTTATTTAATGCCAATGCCATCCTTGTAAAAGAACAGTAGTGGTACTATTTAACCCATAGCTGGGGGATGAGGGTGTTCATACCTTTCCCAATGATATTAGTATGAAAGTGAACATAATAGTATGACTGGAGTTTGAATTCATAGTTTAATATGTGAGCCACTTTGCGATGGGAGTGCCCTCTCCTAGATTATAGTTGATAGCGCCAGTATACTGCATTTAATTCTTGTGTTGACCAATACAATCATTTGCTGTATTAGATATTAATCTATTGAGAGAGAGAGAGAGAGAGAGAGAGAGAGAGAGAGAGAGAACTAAAAATTGGAGAGAGAGAGAAAGATGTTTACAATATTAGTAGATTAATTGCAAACAATCTGCTGGCAACTATGAATGACAAAAAATACTCTTTAAGTGCAGAATGTTTTGTTTTTTTAGAAATAAGAATAAGAAATAGCAGAAGAAATTATTTTGACAAGAGTCAGCCAAGCCAGTGACAACATTCAGTTGTAATAATCTTATAAAATGGATACTGAGAAATATTGCATCCAATAATTCTACAGAATTAGAAATTTCTAATTGAACATGCTCACATTAAATAGTGATACAATGAAGAAAGGAAGAAAGAAAGGAAAAAAAAATAAACATTAGAAAGTATTTTTTTTATTTATTTTAAGATTCTATATTTAAAATAGATTACTTTGAAAAAAAAAAAAAAAATCAAAATTTCAACAGCAATAAATATTTAAAAAATAAAATAAAATAAAAACCCTAACATTTTCACTATGAAATGTTTGTTGCTATTACTTTCTGCAATTATTCCATTATTATCTTTTTTTGTTTGTTTGTTTTTTGGTGATGAAGAGATAATGTTAATTTGTGTTGGATAGTAATACACAGTTACTTTTAAGGGGGAAGAGGGGGGGATCAACTGAGGAGGGAGGGGGGGAGTTAAGAGAAGAAAAATAACAAAGAGCTGCTACCAACAAAATGAAAAAGCAAGCAACAATGGCGGCTTTGCAAAGGTCAAGATTTGTTACTTGAAGATAAAAAAAACTTAAGATCCCCGACATTTCTTTCAGAAATTAACTGGTAATCTGAACATTAGCTACATATATGAGAGTAACCTCCCCTTATTTCTTTCACTTTGAGGAAGCCTTAATAACAATTAAGTTCATTTCAAATAATGCACAAGCACAATTAAGAACACATTTTAGGATATTTTTGTGTTAAAACATGCAGTTATATTGATTCGAACAAATTTGTATTTTCAGTGTAGATTTATGGTGAAATGAAAATGGCCGACCAAAACATAAGGTTTCCTCAAAATGAAAGAAACAAAAGGAGGTTACTTTCATTTATGTAGCTAATGTTCAGATTACCAATATGATAAGCACAAGAAAAAAAAAAGAAAGAAAAAAAGTTTAACTTTATCTTTGGTAAAACTAGTCCTTAGAAATATTAGAAATTTTACAAAAAAAAAAAAATAACTTATTTATAAAATTGTTTTAATCGTTCACAAAATTGGCTCTAAGGAGGTAAAAATAGGATTTTTGTACAATACCTTCACAAATCTCTCATTTATGAATGGCCCACAATGGCTAGAATTACAAATTGCATTTTTTTACTTTTTTTTTTTTTTTTTACTAAGATTAAGACAAGGCCCAGAAATGTACCTCCTCCTCCTCCTCCCTGATTTCTTCTTCTTCTTCTTCTTCAATGTTTTAGAGAGAGAGAGAGAGCGAGAAAGAGAGAGACACAACCCAGTGGTTAAGAGGAGGACTGATAGTAGTGGCAATGGTGGTTAGAGGTGGTGGTGGTGGTAGTAATGGTTGTGGGTGGTGTGTGTGTGTGGGGGGGCTTGTATGCCAGGAACGGTGGCAGCAGTTAAAGAATAATCAGTCATCAATTCAGTCATCACCATCATCATTATCATCATCATTGTTATTATTGCAATAAAAACGGTTTTAGAAAATAAAAATACACTGGGGATTTCTCTGTTACAAGTTATCACAAAAAATGTACAGTGATGACAGCACTAACTGTCCGGTTTTTTTAAATCTTATTTTTGTATTTATTTCATCTGAAAATAAAAAGCACCAGAATTTTTAAAAAAGCTCATAAAGAATCTATGATTTGGTGATGTATTTCCAGACCCCCCCCCCTCCCAACTTTTCTTTTCTTTTTTTTTACACATTTGGGCTTGGGTTAAAGGATGAGAAGTGGAGTTAAGAGAAGAAACCATTTTCTAGGTAAAATGACAATCCTCCAAGATTTCTTTTTCTTTTGGTTGGTAAATGACAACATGTCATTCATTTATCTTTTGGGGAAGGAAGGGAGAGGAAAAGTTTGGTCAAAAAAAAAAAAAAAAAAAAAAAAAAAAAAAAAAGAGAGAGGTTGCTGGAGAGAAATGAAGAGATTTTCTACATAGTTAAACCATTCCATAATAATATGCGAGAGGAGGAGGAGGAGGAGGAGGAGGAGCCCCTGCCATACTCCTGACAGCCAGCTGGCAGCAGCACCAGACTGGGCAGGGGCCGGGTTCACTGGCAGCAAACAACAGGCAGATTGGGCAACACAGTAACCCCAGCACCTCTTAGTTAGACAAGGAGCAGGAGGATGGCAACTATAAATGATGACATGTGGGGGCGAAGAGGAGGAGGAGGAGGAGCTGGGGGGGAGGAGGAGGAGGAAGAGATTAAAGAATAATTTAAAGAGAACAAAACAAAACCAGGGTAAAAAAAAAAAAAAAGAAGAAATATTTCAACTGAAGCCAGCAGCCATTGAGGTTTAATGGGAGTGGAGCATTTTTTTTCTCTTTTTCTTCTCTCAAAAATGTCCTGCTTCTTCTTCAACACGTTAGTGATTGTTACTGATTTAAACTGGCAGTACCACAATACCACTGGCCATTTATATATTGTGCACAGGTCAGTCAGTTAGTTGGTCAGTGGGGAGGGGGACTGGTTGTAAGGCAAGTTGAGAATTGTTGATGTTGCTGCTGCTGCTGCCCTGGACAACATTTAGGACCAAATGAAAGAAAAGTTTCAAATCGGTCCATTTTTCATCGAGGCCATGATGGCCTTCTCGTACTTTTCCATCGCTTCTTTCGCTTGAGACCTGAAAAAGAAAAACAAAAAGCCAATTAATATAGAAAAGATTCAAACAAATAACAACTCAAAATTAGCAATGACTAAATCAATAAATATTACAGATTAGTTCCCCCTGGGGGTGTTTTGGCAACCCCCCCCCCCAATCAAACATCTTTTTAAATGTTCATAATTCCAAGCTGACAACTTGATTATTTCTCTCTGCCCCCCCCCCACCAACCCCAGCCCATTTCTCTCTGACACCCCCAACCTCAGTCCATTTAAGTGAGAACAATCAGCATGTCTTGGCTCAGCTGCAGTGATGTATAAACGTCATTCTTTCCTTTCTAAAGTAATTATCGTTTCAATTAATAATTTGTTTTAGTTCAAGTATGGGTTTATATTATAAAGTAACAAATCTTATGTTATTTTTTCATATATATATCAACTTTCTCTGGTTAAATAAAGTTGTGGTAAAAAAAAGAAAAAAAAGAAAAAAAAAAAAGACCTACACTTATATCTATCTATCTATCTATCTAACAGGGTTCCCACTCGTTTTAGGAAATCATTTTCCAGGACAGCACTTGTTCACGGCAATTTCATAATTTAATCGATATTAATCTAATCGACACATTTAGACAGTTTTATTCTTACTTTTTTATGATGCAGGGTTAATCAAGTATCTTGGTTTCATTATAGATGATGCCTACATCTATCAATTAACTCCTTAGGGTGTCCACCTTTAAATTTATGAATTATTTAAAGCACACTGACTTTATGGACATCGTGTACAACAAAATTGACTGACCTTCTGTTTTTGCTTAGCCATAATCAACATTACTGGTTTTTTTTTTTTTTTTTAAATCAGCAACTCAATTTAGATATTTTACACCCCCACCCAATGTTTTAAATAAATACTTAAAAAAATAATTTTTTATTGAATTTGTACAAATTTCAAATATTCACCATGCTGTGTTTCTCACTTTTCAATTGCAAAAACAAATTATTTAGTAATAAAATTATATTTTGAATGTGTATTTGCACTACGATGCTAAAAGATTTTTTTGATAATTTGTTCCTTCCACCCTCCCAACATTTTTTTTTTTTTTAAAAACTAAAAACAGTAACTCCCCCCAATCCCTTTTAGCCCCTCACCCCACCAAACACCTAGACTAAAATGAAATCAACTTTTGTCTTAGGAAAACTTTCACTTTTCAGTGCTTCAAAAAACGTTTAATAAAAGTTTTTGAATTAACATTAATTTTATGTAATTAGAAAATGTTAGTATTACGTTACTGCGTATTTATTATTATTTTTTAATTGTTCATTTTCAGTCAAGATTTTGCGTGCGCGCTATTCTATACAAGTACAAAACATTTTTTGATTTTCAGTAACACAAGTGCTATTTTTGAAAAACAAAACAAAACAAAAAAAACAAGATTTTAGCTAACTTCTTCAATTAAAATTCATCTGGGGGCATTTTACTTGAACTTTCTTATAAATAATGGTATTTGTGACGATAAAATTACAATTATGTCAACTCAATTGTAGGGATGTTTTTTTATATATCGAATTTCTGTGAAACTTATTTGACTTAAAATCAAAATATTCCTTTAAAACAAATTTTAAGCCTTGCTAAAATATTTACTTTTTTTAAAAAGTATTTTATTTTTATTAAATCATTTTAATCGATTAAACATTGCTGAACATTATTATAAAGAAAATGTTAAAGTTAAATGTTCTGAAAAGTACCCAGCCAATCAGAATCATTTTTACAGTCTAATGAATATTCATGACTAATTTTGGAAATCTAGATAGATTCGGTGAGTGTTAAAAATAAAAACAAAAAACACTGTCCTTGTTATTTTACTAGTTATATTTGTTAAGTGTAACAATAACATTAATTCTGTCTCAGATAATTCTAATTTTCTATTACAAATTTTTTCCAGGATTTTTGACACCCCCTCCCCTTTCCAGTACTGGAAAATGTACATTTCATTTTCCAGGACGTGTGGGAACCATCTAATATATAAAACAGAGATTTTGGTATGTACGTGTCGACGTATAACAAAAAAACAGGAGGTCACTCAGATTCAAAATCTTGCATACACATTGATATCGTTCTAACTAAGAAAAACTCCAAATTTGGTTATTGATTTTTACTGATTAAGGGATTTAATCGATTAATTAATCCAAAATCACCCAATTTGCGGAACTGTCCGTATATCAGCCCCTCCTGATAATAAAATATTGTCTCTGCCTGCTTATTGTTAAAGCGATAACAGCAGCGAAGTTCTGATTTTAATGAATTAATTTTGCAGTCTAAGCCGTTCAGCTCCGAATTTATGGCCTATTTATGGTCCAATCTTTAATAATTTTATATCGTTAGAAAGATAAGAAAATACTCTTTCAAAATATGTAATTTGTGTGAGTTTTTATCAATTGAATCATTTTTTACAGCGAGTTAAAAAATTAAAAAATGGCTTCGGATAGCCACGCTGCCTATGATTATTGCGATACAAGCAGTGCAGTCTATATCAGTCAGATCGGAATCTCTACCTATTTAGGATCAAATCTTAAAATATTTATATCTTTAGTAATAAGATGAAATAGTCTTTCTGAATATGTAATTTGTATGTGTTTTTATAGATTTTTTTTTTTTTAAAAAGCGAGTTAAAAAAAAAAATACTACGTATTTAATCGTAAATAACAGTATCATGAAAATCAGTTTACGTCGTAAGTACGGTTACATATTTGTATAAATTAAACTAAGATTTTCATTCGAATAAAATGACTTTTAATTCTTTAATTTATTTATTAATTTTTATTGTTAGAGTTTTAAAGGGTTAAAAATAACAATAAGATTGACAAATTTCCTTAGAAACTGTTTTTCTTTTGGTTTGTTAACTAATTTTTTTCTCAAACCACGATAAAAAAAAAACAAAAGCAAAGGTTACTAATACGGACAAAATCTGGTGTTTTATCTTTAGTCGAAGGCCCGACTGGAGATAAGTAGTCAATTATTTGTAAGACGAAATTTATTCAAGTTTATCTGACAATATCCAGTTATTGGAACATTTAAAAAAAAAATATATGTAAGTACGAAAAATTGTAAGCGCTTTGTTTATCAAAATGACATGATTCGTTAGTAAATTACCCGAAAAGTTGATAAAACAAAACAACTAACAACCAACATTTAAATTATTATTCAAAATACAATTTAAAATATTCCTGAGAATTTGGGTAGTTTAATGGGAAAATAAATAAATAATTTGGGTTCCGTTCAAGCGGTTCCGATATGGGGGATCAATTTACTATAAACTTATATGAGGAAATGAGCACCCGTGAATACTCAAATAATAAAGAACTTTTAAGAATTTTTTTTTCAATCTGATAGATTGGTGTGTAATCGATAATAATCAACTGAAGGAAAAAATAGATGGGGGGGGGGAGTCCAGATAATCAGGTCCACCAAACGTTTTTAAACAATGTTTTTAAAATACTAGGTACCACCAATTTTACCCTGTAAAAATTTACCCCCCCCCTATATTTAACACTATGAAAACTTGCAGAAAATTAATATTTTATTGAAAAATTTTTTTCCATTTGAAAGAAAAACATTAAATAAACTCCTGATGATTTTTAAAACTTTTTTTTCAGCTTACGGAAAATAATGAAAATTATGATTGAAAAACAATGTTTTCATTTTTGCACTGTTAAATCAACTGAAAATTAACGTAGCTAAAAAACAAGTTACGATAAGAGTTTTTTAAAATTCTATGAAAAATCAATTAATTATAAATAATAACAAAATATTTCCGTTTTATTCAAGATGGCCTAAACTGATCAATTGGTGGTCCCTATAATACTATCTTAGGTTTTAGCAAAAATAGATATTGCAATACGAAGAATTTAAATTTTCGATTCTCAGCTTCTTTTTAAACTCAACATGCAATTAAGAACTAAATGTGAATTGTGTCATGTACAAAAAATTTAAAACAATAACAAACAAATATACAAACGAATACTTTCAATTTGTTGTGTAATAATATGAAATAATTTTAAACTATAAAACAGAAAATAAAAACCTGAAATATACAAATTCTCAATGA